>CAWUFW010000279.1:465000-862500 GCA_963921515.1 Calotriton arnoldi
CCCCCGTCCGGGAAGCCAGCCCAGGGTCCGGGTGCTGGTGTCGGGGGTCCACCGGGGCCCGGGGTGGCTCTCCCCGGCCTGGCTAGGGTTCGGAAGCTGGGACCGGGCCCGGGGCTCGTGCTGCATCCCAGGGTCCCAGGCTGCGGGAGCCCCCATCCTGGAAGCCAGCCCAGGGTCCGGGCGCTGGTGTCGGGGGTCCACCGGGGCCCGGGAGGCTCTCCCGGCCTGGCTAGGGTTGGGAAGCTGGGACCGGGCCCGGGGCTCGTGCTGCATCCCAGGGTCCCAGGCTGCGGGAGCCCCCCGTCCTGGAAGCCAGCTCAGGGTCCGGGCGCTGGTGTCGGGGTCCACCGGGGCCCGGGGAGGCTCTCCCCGGCCTGGCTAGGGTTCGGAAGCTGGGACCGGGCCCGGGGCTCGTGCTGCATCCCAGGGTCCCAGGCTGCGTGAGCCCCCGTCCTGGAAGCCAGCCCAGGGTCCGGGCACTGGTGTCGGGGGTCCACCGGGGCCGGGGAGGCTCTCCCCGGCCTGGCTAGGGTTCGGAAGCTGGGACCGGGCCTGGGGCTCGTGCTGCATCCTAGGGTCCCAGGCTGCGGGAGCCCCCACATCCTGGAAGCCAGCCCAGGGTCTGGGCGCTGGTGTCGGGGGTCCACCGGGGCCCGGGGAGGCTCTCCCCGGCCTGGCTAGGGTTCGGAAGCTGGGACCGGGCCCGGGGCTCGTGCTGCATCCCAAGGTCCCAGGCTGCGGGAGCCCCCCCGTCCGGGAAGCCAGCCCAGGGTCCGGGCGCTGGTGTCGGGGGTCCACCGGGGCCCGGGGAGGCACTCCCCGGCCTGGCTGCTTTCAGAAGCAGGGACCGGGCCGGGGAGCAGGGGTGGCTGGCTTTATCCGCTACGCTGGCGGAGCGGAGTTTTCTGCCCGCCCCTACCCTTGATAAGCAGCATGTTACTGCCTTCCACCGTAAATGCACCTAATGTCAAAGTTGACCTCTTGCAACCTGGAAATGAACCCAACCACCGTAGACCATGTTTGCCATTGCCCCTTCCACCCATCCTATCAACATCAGTGGGATGTAATTTATGACAAGTTAAAAATGTGAAGCAGAAGATTATTTATGCTTATTCTTAATATGCAGTACTCACTGAGGAGCAAGCCCAGTAAGATCGAACATACAGGTAAAGAACATGTAATAAAAAGAAGCAACTTTCTACATGACAGCAAAAGACCTAACACGGCAGTCTCAGCCTGGTGCCTACGTTTTGAGTCGACCATTGCAGGCTTGTCACAATCATAGTCAGAGGCCCAGAATGTAATTGGGCTTCTTGTGCCGTTAAAGCCCCCGGTTCTTCGAGGGACTGGAAAGCAGATTAAACTAAAATAAATTCAATATGCGTTTGCATCTTTTCTGACCTAACTAGTATCACACACAGCATTTTAAATTCATCGCCCTACTTAAGGCGCTCCTTCGAGATCTGCATAGCTCTCTAGATTCAAGCTGATGGTTCTCTCTCTTATGACCATCACATGCTGCTGCAAATGTTTGATCTCTTTGTGAGTTTGGCAGAAAACTGCAAAGCCTTTTTGAAGTGAAAATGGCTCTGATCTTCAGCCCTTCTCATTCTTCTACTGGAATCCTTCGCGTCCTCATGGTGGGCCAGAAATGTTGTTTAGAATTACAATAAGTAGTTTGGTTTCAGCTAGCTGCTTGAGCATTCCTACTACGTCTAGTTCATAAATTGTATTTTGATGGCTGATTTCACAACGTATAAATAAATGTACACGTAAAGGACACACAAGTAAGTTACACTTACACATGTTCATAGTGCTTCGTGCCTATCGTGTACATTCCATCAGCATTCACGCAAAATGCATACATCCTGTAACAGAAACAATGGCATTTATATAATGCATGTGCAGTGGTGATATTCTCTTCCTAACTCTGTGTGATTGTAATATATTCAGCTGCACGCATTCCTCATGTGTGGGGGCAGAATCATTGTTGAATTTGGGATTTGTAATATCTATTTTTTCCTGTAACAAAACTATGTTCACATACATGAAAATCCTTACACATATCCTGAAAAAAGCTTGGCTGATCGATACGACAGCATTCTGCACTACTTACACCAAATGTATTCATATCGAATTTAGGTGCGCAGGAAAGTGCGAAAAGAGCACTTCTACAGAGTCCCCCCAAAAATGCTAATTTGTTGGGGTGACCAAAACATGCATCACATTTCCGTACTCATCCGTGGCTGGCTTGGTATTGTTTAATGCAGTGCCTAATTTGCAAATAAATAAGTCCAAGGAGGCCACTGCACCTTGTAGCACACATTGCCCCTACCAACGCTGCCAATGATAGTAACAACACAAGTACTAACATTCACACTCCTACAAGTGTGACAGCTCGGACTATTTCAGACCCTCAAAGCTATAACTATGGCTTGGGTGGCAGGAAATTTTCATGTTTAATGTATACTGAGTTAACAATTAATTGTTGTTGTGGTCCTCTCTAAATTAGCCAGACAGCGCCACCTTGTGGCAGACTGTCAGAGGCCCCGGTGCTGACAATTAAGTGCTGGTGCCGAGCACCGGAAACCACCGGATCAAATTAAGCACTGGTTTAATGGCACAGCACATATGCACGTGTGCATAGGCATTGGCGGTCATTTTGGAATGGCTTTTCTTAACATTCCAAGATGACTGTTCTTGCGCCAACATGCACCATAATGCCCTAGGGGGCTTTTTGCCATTAGCTAATGCAAACAAACTCTGGCACAGCCAACAACATATACTGTTACATCCGAGGTGTTGGATTACAGTGCTTCATGTCCTGTTACAGCCGAGGTGTTGGTTTACAGTTGGTTTACAGTGCTTCCCATCCTGTTAGAGCCGAGGTGTTGGTTTACAGTGCTTCATGTCCTGTTACAGCCTAGGTGTTGGTTTACAGTGCTTCACGTCCTGTTAGAGCCAAGGTGTTAGTTTACAGTGCTTCATGTCCTGTTAGAGCTGAGATGTTAGTTTACAGTGCTTCGTGTCCCTTTACATCTGAGGTGTTGGTTTACAATGCTTCACGTCCTGTTACATCTGAGGTGTTGGTTTATAGTGCTTCCTGTCCTGTTACAGCCGAGGTGTTGGTTTACAGTGCTTCACATACTGTTACAAGGTGTTGGTTTACAGTGCTTCCTGTCTTGTTACAGACTAGGTGTTGGTTTACAGTGCTTCATGTCCTGTTAGAGCCGAGTTGTTAGTTAACAGTGCTTCATGTCTTGTTACATCCGAGGTGTTGGTTTACAGTGCTGCATGTCTTGTTACATCCTAGGTGTTGGTGTACAGTGCTTCATGTCCTGTTACATCCGAGGTGTTGGTTTACAGTGCTTCATGTCCTGTTACATCCGAGGTGTTGGTTTACAGTACTTCCCATCCTGTTACAGCCGAGGTGTTGGTTTACAGTGCTTCGCGTCCTGTTAGAGCCAAGGTGTTAGTTTACAGTGCTTCATGTCCTGTTACAGCCTAGGTGTTGGTTTACAGTGCTTCACGTCCTGTTACATCTGAGGTGTTGGTTTGAAGTGGTTCATGTCCTGTTAGAGCCGAGGTGTTGGTTTACAGTGCTTCATGTCCTGTTACAGCCTAGGTGTTGGTTTACAGTGCTTCACGTCCTGTTAGAGCCAAGGTGTTGGTTTACAGTGCTTCATGTCCTGTTACATCTGAGGTGTTGGTTTGAAGTGCTTCATGTCCTGTTGCATCCGAGGTGTTGGTTTACGCTGCTTCATGTCCTGTTACAGCTGAAGTCTTTGTTTACAGTGCTTCTTGTCTGATTACAACCAATGTGTTGGCTTGCAGCGCTTCGTATCACACTCCCGCCATACTTCAGGCACAGAGGGAAACTAAGATAGAGTAGTAGTCTCAGAGCTCAGCCTGTGGTCCTTTGCAGATGATCAGCTACTTACAGAGCAGCCTCAACATGAGTTTTTACTGCCTGCCCTTCACTGCCTGACCTTTCCTCTGTATTGCCTGACCTCCAAAGATGATAGTCTCGGATGTTGCTCCCGAAGTCAGCTGAGCAGCCCTTGTCAGCTGCGAAGTACATGCGTTGCATCAGAAGAAAGTGATAGCTTGAGATTTCAAGTACATCTGAGAGGAACAGGGCTCTGCCACCACTCTGGTTCTCTGTCTTATCACTGTGTACATCAAGAATGTTGGATTACTTGTATACAGTCTTTCTTTGTCAGATGTCTTCAATTACTGCAGTTTTTAATACAGGTTCTAGAGTAGTGACCTTTTCCAAGGATGCTTTGATGCTCTGGACATTAGTAGCCCAGCGTACCTGGAGGTAGTATATGCCACCTAGTATTCAAGAATAGAATAGACTAGAATGTGTCCTGCCTCTCAGCATTACTTAATCATGAAGTATCGCATCTACCTAGGGGGTGCGTGCAGCTGGCATGCCAGTTACACACCCAGTGTGTGCCAAAGCTAGCTCTTCTGCTCCCCTCCTTGTTCCAAGTGCATCCTTCACTGGCGATTTTCTTCATGCAGCAGAATAATTCCTTGTGTTGGTCTTCTACTGCAGTCTTCTATCACTGTGCCTTGACTGTGTCTCTTACAATTTCTCTTCTGAATGTCACTCCTCCACTACATCCTACCCTTGCTGCTTCAGCCCCTCTTCTTACTTTAATCAATTTAAATGCCTGATGATAAATGCTTGCTTTCTGGGAAAACATAAATCCAAGATTTACAACTTTGTACTTGACAATACACTTAACATTTTGCTTATTCCTTAATCTTAAGGTATAATGCCTCAGCGCCTGACCTTGCACTCACCACTCCTGCCCAGCACAAATCATTTTCTTTTCCTTGCCTGCGCAAAGCATGTGGCAAACTCACTATCATTTACATCTCCAGACTGCACGACACCAGAATCCTATGACCAGCTTTCATGTACATAGCCCCCTTCCTGACAGAAGAACACAACGGGTCAAGCTCCTTCCGTTCACCTCTGAACCCAAGGACCTCATCTGCGCAGTCCCGCAAGGCTCTGCACTTAGCCCCACTTTCTTCAAAATATACATGACTCCTCTAACAAGCATCCTTCGGACCCACGGACTCAACATCATCTCTCAAGCTGACGACATCCAACTCATCCTATCCCTCTCAGAAGATATCAACACCACCAAACGTAATTTAAAAATGTGGATGACCAATGTGGCCAACTGGATGAGAGACAACTACCTCAAACTCAATGCTGACAAGAGGGAAGTACTGATATTCTGCAACAATAAATCCCACTGGTACTCCACTTGGTAGCCTACAGATCTAGGCCCATCCCCTCACCCTCCGACCACACCAGAATCCTGGATATAATCCTGGACACCAACCTCACCATGAGACATCAAATCAACGCCATCCCCTCCGCCTGCTTTCACATACTTCGCATGCTCGGAAAAATTGTCAAATGGCTCCCTCCTGACACCAGAAAGACTGTCACCACATCATCACAAGCAGACTGGACTATGGCAACACCCTCTACACCAGCATCTCCACACACTTGCTACACAAGCTACACACCATCCAAAACGCCGCAGCCAGGCTAATCCTCAACCTTCCTCGCCACATGCACATCTCACCTCACCTCCAAAAACTTCACTGGTTCCCCATTCGGAATCGCCGCCAGTTTATGATGCTCACCCATGCCTACAAGGCACTTCACAACCAGGTTTCCACCCATCTCAACCACCGTCTACACTTCCACCAACTAACCAGGAACCTCCACTCTGCATCGCTCGCTGACACCCCCCGGTATCCATAGAAGCAAGGTGGGTGGGGCCTTCTTTTACCTGGCAGCCAAATCCTGGAACGACCTCTCCCAGCACATCAGGTAAGCCGCGTCACTTATGGATTTCTACCTGAAACTGAAAACCTTGCTCTTCAAATGTTCCTTCTTGCAGAACCTGCACCTACTCAGCACTTGGATACCTTCATGGGTGACAAGTTTTGCGCTTTACAAATCCATGTTACATTACAAAGACGCCATCTCGGTCCTTCCAGTTAATCTTTACTTTTTCCTTTGGCTGACCTGTTTGTATTCAAATTCTCTCTCTCTCTCCCTCATGCACACTTCTTAGCATTCTGGTCTGCTGCTACATGGCTCAGCTTCCAGTTTTGTTTCTTTCTTCTTTGATTTTAGGTCACCAATTCTTTTTGGTTTTTCATGATGCCTCACTGTTGGAGATATCAACATTTTGACAGAGCAAGAGCTCCTACCTGTAAATCATACATTTCTTAAATCTTGTTCTGCGTTAGGTCTCCACCAACATTTTACTGGATTCAGTCACAACACTGGTTCCATGATGAATTTAATTCTTGCTGACCATAACCATTTTCTCAGTTCTTTCCCCCATAGTGTGGACCGACCACCACGAGGTGGACTTCACCTAGGTCATAGCCCCACTAAACATTATCTCTCTCTTTCTTCTCCATTTTTAGTTAAAAAAAAGTACTTGCATAAATTGGGCTTTTCTTATCCTGAGACTTCTCTACATTCCTGTCCTCCCTCTTTTTACCTTCCTATATTGTATACCATCAATAAAATTAACTCCGATTACAAATTCCATTTATAACCTAATTGCTCTTTATTCTACAAACAAATTCTGCTGCACTCCCTCTGCTTCTCTCTGGAGCTCAGAGATTCCTAGCAGCAGTGTTAAGTGACAGAAAAAACTTGGAAGAAAGAATACTTTCCCAGCAAACACGCTCTGTATTGATCCTCTC
Organism: Calotriton arnoldi; assembly: GCA_963921515.1. Classification (NCBI taxonomy): domain Eukaryota; kingdom Metazoa; phylum Chordata; class Amphibia; order Caudata; family Salamandridae; genus Calotriton; species Calotriton arnoldi. Next base: position 471,763 of record CAWUFW010000279.1, read on the forward strand.
TTAAAGTATGTTGGAAACAAATTTGCTTTTTCTGTTCTTTATATTATGTCTTGCAAATCTCTTTGGTCTGAAACTCTTTCAGATAATTTTTTTAGTATTTTAGAATCCCTCAGCCTTCACAACAGCAGTTTCTCTGCGACTTTCTTTCTCAATTTGTTTCACAACAAAGTAGCTGTCATCTGCAGCTCCCTTTCAGCTGCAGGGCATCCATCCCCTCCTTCCAGTGGTCTGCCCATTCCTATCTTCCCTGTTCATCCCTCTTTTTCCTCTTTCTTCTCCCTCTCATTGGATGCAGTAAACAGGAACATTTTACTCATGAAATCAGGTTCTCCACATGATCAATAACCCGCTCATTTATTACATCAAATCAGGTTACTCCAACGAGTGGCTTGTGAGATACTGGTAGCTCTCCAGCTACGTAGACGTAGCTCTGCTCTGTGCAGCCCAAACTAATAAATAAGAAGCTTTTGCTAGGTTGAAATAATTTACTATTAGAGATGGCATCCTTGGTGTGGATTTCTAACTTTTTGCCTTCAGACCTCCTGTTTTTGCTGACTTGGTTTTTGCTGACCTTAGGACTCTGCGCACTTTACCACTGCTAATAAGTGCTTGTGCTCTCTCCTTAAAACATGATAGATTGGCTTATACCCCATTGGTTTATTAAATTTACTTGTAAGACACTAGTAAAGTAGTATTACTTGTGCCCAGAGCTGTAAATGAAATGCTACTAGTGGGGCTGCAGCACTGCTTGTGCCACCAACTTCAGTAGCACTTTAAACATGTCTCAGCCCTCCCATTGCAGCCTGTGTGTGCAGTCTTTAAACTGAAATTTCAACCTGGCAAAGTAAACCATTTACAAGACCCAAACCTTCCGTTTTAATTCATATACGTCACCCCTCAGGTAGGTCCGAGACAGCCCAAAGGGCAGGGTGCAGTGTATTTAAAAAGTTGGATATGTACTTTTAAGGTTTACATGTCCTGATAGTGAAAAAGTCTTAAATTCATTTTTCACTGCTGCAAGGCCTACCTCTACCACAGATTAACATTGGAGTTACCTTATTACACTTTATAAGTGTAATTTCCAAATGGGACCAGGTAACCAGTTTGTGTTTGGTGTCTCTGAAGTTGCTATGAAAAATCCTAACTTATGGTAAAGTCAAATTTTAAATTACAGTTTTGAAAATGCCACTTTTAGAAAGGTGGCATTTTCTTGCCATAACCATTTGGAACTGACGAAATGCTTCGGCTGCGTGATGCATCTTTGACGCGGATTCTCAATAAGCTCCGCAAACCAGGATTTAAGGTACTCAGGGACTCTGTAGCCAGCCCACGCTCCATCGTGGTTGGTTTGAACTTGTGACTTTGTCCCGGTCTGGCGCAACCAGACATCCAGAGTTGGCACTTTTTTGCTTTTTGGCGCTATTGCCAACAAAATCATTAATATTGAATATCTCCAGTTCTACTATTTGGATTTTTGTCATTTTGGTCTTGTTTTATTTATTAAAGAAAGGTCTATTTTAGTAACATGTTGCGAGAACCTTTTTATGTGGTGTTTTCGCTTTATTACTATTTAAAGTGTTGCTCAAATACTTCACATATTGCCTCTAAGTTGAGCCCGACTGCTCTGTGCCAGGCTACCAGAGGGTTGAGCACAGGTTAATTTAGGGTTGGCTTGTGCTCACTCTGACAAGGATTATGGTTGCTGCTAAACCAGGGCTCTGATCACATAGTCAACCAACAACCCAATTTCTTGCATATATGTATGTTCTGCTTGATATGTGTATTCTCTCTTTATTCTGTGCCTCTATTCCCTAATGGGGTCCTCGCCAGCCTTACATTGTTCAGTGTACATGTCACCCCTCTGGCCAATCTCATCTGTTCATTTAGGTTCTTCTTAAATCAACAAAACCCACATTCTTCTAAACTAAGATTTCTCATTTCCCAAACCCTATACTATTTTCACTTCCTGTCTATCATCTGTGGTCCACTAGATGAGGAATATCTAACTTAAAATTAATTTTGGATAAAATTGAAGTTCTCATCGTCAGCAAAGACCCTTCCATCTGGTCTGCAGATTGGTGGCATTTTGACGTGGTACCTGCTTCCACTTCCCCTCTCCACCATGTGTATCCTGGGATTTCATTTTGACAATTCTCTCTTGCTCATTACGCACACCCACAAGGTCTCTTCTGACTGCTTTTCCACCTTAGGCTGCTTCATAAAATCACTCCTTTTTTACTCCTCTTTACTGTACATACATAGTTCTTCTCTCCTGGATGAATATAACTAACCCTCTTTTGGACTCCATGCATCTTTTCTGTGACATATTAGAATCTGTTTGGTCCCTAATTACACCAGTCTCTATCTGTGCCAGGATACTATTATGGGTGTAATCTCCGTCTATAAATTATGTAGAATAGAACACACATTTATAGTGCTGGGTCAGAAGATCGTAATCATGTACTAGAACCCTTCAACCATGTCCTTCAAGCTAAGAAAGTAATACAGAAAAGAGGCAGAGTAATATAGAAAGAATTCTATATAAATAAGGTAGATTTTAATGCCATTCTGACACTGGCTGATTGGCTATCTAGTCGAGGATGAGCGGTAGGTTGTTCCCCAGCTAGGGAACAAGTACAGAGAGAATACCCAGCATATCTAGCAAACCTAAGTTAGAGTTCTTGTAGGAGGAATTAGTATTCAAAGTGGAGAGCTATAATGGATAGTATAGTCGGAGAAAGATAAGGCCTAGTCTATAGAAAGGCAGATATAGCAAGCAAAGTTTTATAAGGGACCTGTTGCGAGACTAAGACATTAATTGTTGTACCTGGCCCTTTTTAGGTCGAGCCTAGCGCAGCGCACATGCGTTGCTCTAGGAGATGACCTTTAGAAATCGGTCTGCAGTTTTCAAACGCTCGTGCTTGTGGTGGCATCCACCTTGCGGGAGCGAGCAGCGGCACGCAGGGGCCATCTGTTTCCAATTAGCGTGGCCGCGCGCGCTTTACTCTCGCTCCCCTGCCTGTGCGCCTTTCATCGTGCCGTCTATATACAAACACGCATATTCCGTGTCCTCGCGACTAAATGCATCAGGTGAGCGTACTTGTCTCTCTGAGAATCAAACAAAAGCTTTTCAAAAACAAACTCTGCAGCTTCGCAGTGCGCCTCACTTTCTTCGGGGACGCGAGGCGGGCATGTTCCTCATCCGGGGTAATCTTTTCCGGACAGATCATTATATGTAATCTCTTTTGAATCTCGTGTCATCTGGGGATAGACACGAGCGCGACGCTCTTAATTCCTGTTTCACTTGAGGACAGATAGCGCCACAGCTCTGTCCCTCAGCTCGGAAGTTAGAATGGCGCTTCAGAGTCCTGGGAATCTGCTGTGTGGAAAATTAGACACATTTGCCTGTTTGTTGGAAAGACTGCCACAGCGTTGGAAAAATATGTATGCGGAAGTTAGCGGTGCTGTCTGGATCAAGAGAACGAGCGCACGTGCAATAGAAGCTTAAGTTTTGAGACAACGCGTCTTCTAGACAGATGCAACTGAGGAGGAAAATTAGTTTTTCTTCTCATGTTGAATAATGTACGTAAACTGTTCTTGTCACTTACAAGCTGATGTATCTCACAAACACACACACAATGTACGATTTCACTCTTATTGGGTTCGAGGGCATTTTGAACCAGAAATGCTTAACTTCAGATATATGTAAAAACGTGTATAAGCCCTTTCCCTATTGTTGTGATCTAAAATTTGATTTCTGGGGTGCAGGGTAGAAAGTGAAGCTTTTGGGAGGATACAGAACGAAACTTTTTCATTTAGCGATTTGTCGTGAGACCATAGGCTTCACCTTTATAATGAGTGGCAAGATATTGGCTTTGCCAATGCCTGTTTACAAAAAATGTTTATTTAAAAAAAGGAAAAGAAAAAACATTTCAAACCACTGAAGGAAAAGCAAATGCATATCATAAGGCATCTAAAAAATCAGCACCGAATTGTATGTTTTTAATCTTTATAAATTGCATGTTTTATTTTTTATTTACTGTTTGCTCAGGAAACTCTTAACAGAAATTAAAACAAGCATTGGCATAGCCAATAGGTCTCGCCTTTGGGACCTTATAAGTGTTTAGCCATGCAACAGTTGATGTTGTTGCACCAAGGATATTGTGCTGCATAACTAAATACTTATAAGGTCCCAAAACGTAGACCTATTGGCTATGCCAATGCTTGTTGCAGGTTGTCCCCAAACTTTGTGCCTTCTTCCTCCTAATTTTTCTGACCTATTGTTTTTGCCTTTAGGACTCTGGGCACTTTACCACTGCTAACCAGTGCTACAGTGCATATGCTCTCTGTGTAAATTGTATTGGTGATTGGTTTATCCATGATTGGCATATTTGATTTACGAATAAGTCCCTAGTAAAGTGCACCAGGTGTGCCCAGGGCCTGTAAATCAAATGCTAATAGTTGGCCTGCAGCACTAATTGTGCCACCCACATGGGTAGCCCTGCAAACATGTCTCAGACCTGCCACTGCAGTGTCTGTAAGTGCAGTTTTAAAATGCCATTTTGACCTGGCACTTGCACCCACTTGCCAAGCCCAATCCTTACCTTTTATTACATGTGAGTCACCCTTAAGGTAGGCCCAAGGCAGCCCCATGGGCAGGGTGCAGTGTATTTTAAAGATAGGGCATGCACTGGCGTGTTTTACATGTCCTAATAGTGAAATACTGCTAATTTTGTTTTTCACTATTGCTCTCCCATGGGGTAATATGGGGATTGCCTTGAAATATCTTTTAAGTTTAATTTCCCATTGGGAGCTGCTAGAGATTTGGAGTTTGGGGTCTCTGACCTCACAATTTAAAAGTACATCTTTTGGTGAAGTTGGTTTTTAAATTGCGTGCTTGAAAATGCCACTTTTAGAAAGTGGGTATTTTCTTGCTTAACCATTCTGTGCCTCTGCCTGTCTGTAGAATCCATGTCTGGGTTAGGATGACGGACTCTTGTGCATTCACTCTAGACAGTCACACAAAGGGAACTGAGGTGTACCTTGCATATCCTGGTGGCCCATCACCAGGCTGATGGGCCTTCCTGAGCTAGAGTGGTGGGAGGAGTTGTCACTGACACCTGAATAAGGTTGTGCCTGTTCTCACACAAAGCTGCCCCCCGCACCACCTGTAGTGTGTCTGGAGCCAGGTCAGGGAAGGGCAGAGTCTTCTGCACTACACAAACTTTCCTTTGACGTCTGCCAACTTCAAAGACAGAAAGGACAATAAGTTTTGGACCTCTGATACTCTCAAATCCGAACACTTCTGTATGCCAGGAAGAAAAGCTGGTTGCTGTAGGAGGAATTGACAGCCTGCCTGTTGCTTTGTTGTGCTGGCCTGCTGCTTCTGTCCTAGGAGTGAAAGGTCTGGACTTTGCTATCTGTAGCCTGCTTCCAAGGTTCTCCAAGAGCTTGTGTGTGCTTCACCTCTGTTAACAAATCTGAGGGCCATCAAAGACTTCACCTGCCAGTGCCTGGGCTCATCTGCTGACCTGACCTGACTTGCCAAGTGGTGCCAGATACAGTCCCTGGGCGCTTGGAAGTGTAATCTGGTGAACTGAAGGAGAAAATCCACGCATCGACTCCCAGCGTCTGTTTTTATCGACGCATCACTACAAACTGCGATGCATTGCCGCTGCCAGAACCGGAGCATGGTTCCCGATCGGGGCATCGATCACAGCTTTCATCGCAGGCCCAAGCTTTCCGATGCAGCCCGTCAGAAGAACTGCCGCAGCGTGAGTTTCGAGCACTTCATCACTGAAGGCTGTGATGCACCGCTCCAACACCGACGCAGTGCCTACTTCATTGCTGTGGAATCAATGCAGCACGTCTGGATCTTCGACGTAGCGTCCCTGGGTGCCGATTCATCGTTGTTGCCTAGCAGTAAGGAACCGAGGCTGCGTGTCCAGAGATCGACGCCTCACCTCCCCTTCCAGTAAGGAACCGACACATCACCTCCCCTGGGAGTAAGGATCCAATGCATCGCTTTGCTTTGCCGGTGCCTCACCTCCCCTGCGGCTCGCACCGTCTGCTGATTTTGATGCATCCAAGGTACTTTGTGCTAAAAGAAACGCATCCTTTGATTTCTATGGATTGAACATATTTAACCTTTGAAAAGTGATCTCTTTACTTGTGTATGTTGGATTTTTGTTATTTTGGTCTTGTTTTATTCCGATAAATATTGACTATTTTGCTAAACTGGTGTTGACTCATTTAGTATTGTTTTCACTGTATGTGTATGTACAAATGCTTTACACATTGCCTCTGAGATAAGCCTGACCACTCGTGCCTAGCTACCAAGGTGGTGAGCAGGGGTTATCTTAGCTGTGTGACTCCCTTACTCTGACTCGAGTGAGGGTCCCTACTTGGACAGGGTGCAAACCACTGCCAACTAGAAACACAATTTCTAACAGTAATCTGGTGTCAGTCATCTATACATGATCATCATTTCTCATTTCCTTTACAAGATGGACTGCCACATTTTGAACTCACTATAACTTGGTAATGGAAAGCAGGCCACAGTAAAAAAGTGTAACCATGCTATATTCTGCATGAAATACAGTCTTCAGCCAGAGTTATGTATTGACCTTGTGGAGTTCATGAAACAATTGTCTGCTTAACTTGTGTTATTCTGTGTCGCACATTCATCCTCGCCAGCTCTCTGACGTATTGTACTGCAGACGCTCTCCCATCAGGTCCTAACAACAGCCCATCACAAGCAGAGGCTTTGAAGCTATCAGTGAGACTGAATTTAACATTGAATGTAAAGGAGTGGAGCCATTCTTAGCAACCAGTCAAAAATCCATGGATCGCACTGGATAAGAGAACCCTACAATATGAGGACACATGAAATGGGTGTTAAATCCATCAACAAGTGTTTCAGTATTGAGAAATCAGTGCTTGAAACATGGACTGCTGTTGCTTAGATCACTATCTGAAACTTAAAAGGCCATGCACAAAAGATGCAGGATAGGCAATGTGTATACGAAAAGAGTAAAAGCCCTACCTTGCATAGCATGTCTATAGACCCACAGTATCTATTGAAAAATAGCTGGCCCAGAAACGCTAAAATAAGTTCAAGACTCAATTATAATATTAAAGTTTACTATAATATTAAGGTTTACTGTTCTAAAAGTAAAAATTTGAAAAGAGTTTTGAATAATTTCTAACAACTATCAGTCATAGCAATATGCTACCACCAGCCCCCCAGCTCACCCTCTCTAAACACCCTTCACTGTCTTCAGAGGAGTGGATGTGAAATTATTTAACTTTTCAGTGGAACTTTCAGATGCCGCCTGCATGAAATAGTTCTTCCATCGCTTATGGCTGACATGACTAACTTGATCCACACATGCCTCGGAAGTGGCGTTGTCCCTGGCCAGTGGAGACAGCCAATTTAGTTGTCAGGCTGTCCTTTTGCTTTCTAAAGACTCCTTAAGACAATATTCACTTTCCTCAGTTTTGCTCACCTGGTTCAAGCCAGTGTTGCTTTGGTGTTTTTGGGTCTGAAATATGACCATTGCCCACTCCTTGGTTTACGTAGTATCTTTTACGCAGTTGCCAATGAATTCAGAACATTGTGGGGATGCTTCTTTGGCATCCTCAGCAACAGGACCCATTAGCTCACCTCTGGACTCTGAACTGGTTTACTGTAAACCGAATAGTGTATCATAAAGGTCTGTGGAACATCGTCCATGCCCTAAATGGTCCTTCCTTCCTCCAAAAGAAACTGTGAATCCTTGGGCCCACATGCAGTCTACTTCTAAACGTCCATCTATGAATTGAAACGATTAACTTCATAAGACCCAGAGTTGGAGGCTCAGTTGTCTCTGTACCGTCAGTGAAACTGTGAAATCCCATTCCAGTTGGCATTAGGCCTTCTGCAAAGATCTTAAAAGCTGGCTGATTTTATTAATCTAACTTTACCATCCTTTAACAAACCGAGGGTTCCTTGTTATGATCTACATGACTGAACTGTGTTCTGTATAGGTCCATAAAAAGGTCTCAGCCAGACTGCAAGACTTGAACACACGGCTTGCCAAAATATGACCATGTGAAATAGGCCTTATTATAACCCTCCATGACTCCACTCTTGGCTCCCAGTAGAGTCCTTGATCAAGTGTAAGACTCTTCTGCATCATGTGTAAGACATACTGGAATTAAGGCCAGGGCTCTTGTAAAATCTGGCATCCCAATACCTCTCCAAACAGACATTTTCCGATTGGCCCTCTTTCACCTAAGTTGTTGAATCACCCACGCTCACCAAATCAGCCAACAGTCGTACAAATGTCAAAAGCATGGCACTCAGCACTGGGATACAGGGTTCCACACGCTGCACACTCTTGGCCTTGGCCAGATGCAGGATCAAACAAATGGCCTACCTATAAATCTGAAAGTTCTAAAAACGGGACAGCCCGGATAGTCATTCAGCTGAAGGGTTAGCTTTGGGATAGCAACAGAGGAATGTAAAATAGGGACTGAACTTCACTGACTGTGATCAGCTATTTATCTCTTAAACATTTGTTGGTCTGCATATATTGCTGCTTAAGGCACTTGCTTTCGTACTGAATGTACATTGACACGTACAATTTGCGCAAGCACCTTGTAACTATTATTCAGCAGCCAACAGAGCATGTCCATTAGACGAGAAAGCCATTGAACATACAGATGTTGGTCTTCTGTAGACAAAAAGCAGGATTATCATCTCTGGCTAGTGTAGAAATAATTATAAAAGCTCTTTGTGCTGTTCATTATAAAAGATAATTTGTTAAGATAACTGCTCAGAGTAAGCAGTCTTTGTGTGCTGGTGGTAGGAGGGCAAGTGCGTCACTGCTCCGGAAGATGCCAGAAAGATGAGCCTTACTTTGACATTGAGAACATTTGACACAAGATTGTATGCTGCTTTGGTGATGAAGATGGTTGGTCTCCATGTCCCTTTTCACGCACCTAAAGGTGTTTGCATAAATCTATAATTCTTTTTTTCTCTACACGTGGGTTTTTCACTGTTGACCATCTTGGTGTAATGCAGGGTTGTGGATTTTTTTTAAACTTTATTTACCGATTTTAATACAAAAAATCATAACAGACAAGAGCGCTCTCTGCCATTATTACTTCCACATATGAATCAATCAATGATGGTATACATTGTAATCAAGACATCGAAAAGCAAGAGAAAAGAAAATTGGAATACATGATGACAGTCCCAATGGCCCATCCGGTTCACTAAATGAAGGAGTCAGACCCCATCCATCCTCCACCCCATCCCTCCCCGGAAAAACATTCTCCGTCACAGAGATACAATCACCCAACAAAACAACTTCATTATAACAAGGAGAACCCTTGAATGTACAATACAAAGTTGTCTGGCTAGTCACCCCACCCCGGTAGGAACTATGCCCTGTTCGAGCTGAGAGTCGGATGCTCGGCGTTTAGCCTCCACATAATTCTTGAATGGACCCCAGATGTCCTTGGGGCGGGAGGAACGAGGTAACGTGCTGGAATAGATTTCACTGTTAGTGTTACAGAATGCTAAACTATTTAGCCAGCTTTGTAGTGTGGGAGCTGTCTTACGACCCCAATGAATGGCAATTTCCCTTTTGGCGAGTAACAGACTAATGGTGACAAATTTACGAACGCCTTTGGGAAAATTTTCCACATACCCCAGCAGTGCTATTTCAGGGGTGGGGACATGGGTCAACTCCATCATGTCTCCCAATGTGTTATGTACCGCTTCCCAGTATGGTTGTATCCTGGGGCAGGACCAAGTGAGATGGACAAAATCTGCGTGAGGAGAGTTGCACTTTCGACAGGTATGAGGTCTGGTCGGGTCAATTCTGTGAGATTTCGCAGGGGTGATGTACAATCTACGCAGGAATTTAAAATGAAGTAATTTATGTCTGCTATTTAAAGAAACCACTTTCTTCACTGCGCAGCACTTCTCCCATTGCTTGTCTGAAATGGGGCGCCCTAAATCTTCCTCCCAGTCTTTGCTGATCTTGTCATCAGGGATCCGGACAGTAGCAGCGCATGCCTTATACAGTTTCGAAATGAGGTGAACCCCCTCCTGACTCTCAATGATCATGGAAAGAGGGGTGAATGAGTCCGGCTCAATGGGAGAACTGGGAAAAGACGCACGCAAAGCCGAACGAAGTCTACCCAGAACGAAACGTTCCATGAAAGTGGCGTTGCGGAAGCGCTCCTCGTCCAGCACTGAGCAGACGTGACCCCCCGGGAATAGATCTCCAAATTTGGTGATATCAAAAGAGGTCAAAGTACGCTGTACCAGTCGCTCACCCGTGATTGGAAGCAAGCGAGCATTGGGGAGCGGTAAAGATGAGGAATATAATGCGGGGGTGCATGTGACCCGCCGTAGCTTTTCCCAGGCCCAGGTGGTGGTAGAGACGGTCTGAATGTCATTGGGATCTCTGGGCACCCCCTTGGGCAGCACCGCAGCAAGAGTATCAGGTAGTACGAAATGAGCCTCAGGGCGGAGATACGGGATCCTAGTGTCGGGGTGGAACCAAGAAAATGCATAACTGCATTGGGCCACTAGGTAATACAACTGTAGGTCAGGGACCCCAAACCCCCCTCTCTCATACGTTAGGGTCAGCACCTGCCAACGAACGTGAGGCTGTTTGCCATCCCAAATCAATCTAATAAGGTGCATGCGCAATGTCGAAAAAAAGCTATTTGGGAGAGGAATGGGGATGTTATTGAAAAGATATAAAAATTTGGGGAGGACGATCATCTTGATCAACGCCACTCAACCAGCAACGGACAACGGAAGCCGCAACCATTTCTCCACTTGCAACTCGAGGACGCCCACTGCCTGACTATAGTTATGGCGGAGGATTTGGGCGGTGTCTAAATGAATATGAATGCCCAGGTATTTAGCAGAGTCAGTGCACCACTCAAGAGGGAATTCACACTCCCACTGTACAGTACTCGACGTCAAAGGGAAGACGACCAATTTGCGCCAATTGATACCCAGGCCCGAATAGAGTCCAAACCGAAGTATTTCTCTAATAAGCGGATCCAAATTTACTTGAGGTTCTCTGACGTAAAGAATAATGTTGTCCGCGTAAAGCGAGACCAAGAGGGGCCCGGAGTTAAATTGTAGGCCTCTCTGCAGATGTCTCTCCTGAAAATGGCGGACTAAGGGGTCCATGGCGAGGATGAACAACAAGGGTGACGGGGCAACCCTGGCGAGTACCACGGGACAAGGAGAAGGGATGGGAAAGCGTGCCGTTCAATCGAAGTCTAGCAGTAGGGCCGCTGTATAATAACTCCGTGGTGGCAATGAAACCCTTGGGCATGCCCATCCGGCGCATTATAGACACGAAAAGGGTTGTGGAATTTAATAAAATATCTACTTCTCCATGGGCAGGTTGCATTATAAATCTACTTGTCCTGCAATAAAAATCACTTGTCCGTTTAGTGCTATGTAGTGCGGCGACAAATTATGGCAGCATTCTCATTACATAAGAGCTCTGATAATAGCCTCTCTGCTTATGCCAGGGCTCATGCCACAGTAGGGTTTGAATACTAGCAATTCCCTTATTTTGCCACCTTTCCGCAGATCTACACACTGGGGCTGGAAGAAGCAGAAAACAATAGATCCCATGGTTGGAATACCCTTTTGAGTCTGTGCAAACCTACTAACTTACATGTTTTATGGGTTTTCATCAGCTCGTCTCTAATATTTTCCCATACAGTGAAAGGCTGGAAATGTAGTCCTGACAAGGGCAGAAGTAAAACTTCTTTCAGGTTGTGGAAAAAAGTGGTTGGTGGGGAAAGAGAACTTGTTACCTATGAACAAATTTTCGCATGAGCAGATCTATGCATGCATATTTGCTTATGCTAAAGTGCAGTTCACAAATATTTTCCAGGAGTACGATTTCCTGACCTACTTCTGTAAATTCTTGTGAATTCATGAAAGCCTTAAATCAGCACTAATGCAAGGACATATACAGTGGGTGCACTTTTGTGACTTTCTTTAAGAATTAGGGCCCTATTAAGGCCTGGCGTTAACCAAGACCTTTTATTTTTATTAAAATTCTCTCTCTCTCTCTGTCTACCGGCTGGCTTCACTGCGAGTGACAGCATTCTGCTTTTTTACAAGGAGCATATCGGCACGCTGAGTAGTTTTGTTCAGTGCCAGGAACTTCTGTGCCAATGTGTGGTTTTCGAGACCAAAATGATTTTTGCTTTTGCCAATGTTTGTTATAATGATGAAGGCCTGTGCGCTCCCACAAAAATAAAGTTGTACAAAAACCATGTCAAAACAAGACATGCATTGACAAACCAAAAGGCTGACCACTAATGTCGTACCTATTGGCTTTCCAAATGCTTGTTTATGTTCATGATTCCTATAATTTTGTTGTAACTGGTTATACTGATTTTCAATTATGAATATTCTTTGGAAATACTAGCATGCTTGAACACATTTTACTAAATGATGCTTCACAGAAATCGTACCTAAAATTTCAAAGTAGTTTAGCAAAGCAATTTTTTTCCTAGTTGAATTTTGTTTATGAAAATTTTATTTTGAAAGCAAAGAATAATCAATCTTGCTTTCAAGCTTTTGCATATATTTGCATCTAATCAAAGAGCATCCTGGAAGCATTATACGTAGCCTTATATTGTTAAACTTTGCAACTGTGTGTACAAATTTTTATACTGGAACCTCTCTGTCAGTGATGCAGTCTGGCCTTACAACATTTCCGTAAACGCTAACCCTAATAATAAAGGCTTTATATTAATGAATCATAAATACAAGTTCGAACATCACTAACTTACGGACACAGATATTACCTTAACTGCAGACAGTACCCTTCCCTGAGCCATAAGGTACTGTAATCTAGCAGCCAAAGGGTTTGTGCTCCGGTGGTTGAGCCTACTTGTCCCAAGGACAAAGTAAAAACTTGTTGTCCTTGACCCCAAACAATATACCCTGTGTGTTGGGAAATCGAAATTCCGCACGTTACCCTGTAACTGTAATAATCCGTGGCGGGCTGCACAGGTAAGAGCGGTGCGGCGGGTGGGGGTCGGAGAAGTCGACAGGTGAGGGGATAAGTCTCATAAAATAAATAAAACCACTTACCTTGCGATCGCCGAGTCAGTGATGCGATGAGCGCAAGGTAAGTGTTTTTTAAAATTTTATTTTCTTTATTTTACTCATCCCATCGTTTGTTGACTTACCTGACCCCCGCCCCACCCCCTGCTCTTACCTGTGCCGGCCGCCACTGGTAATTAAATACGAAGGAAATATTCAGCCCTGTGGCCTTACTTTTTTGATGTCTTATTCACTTTGCATTTGATTTTGTGTGCTCCGATATCTTTTTGTATTTGAATTTGGTAACAAAAACCTCTAGTAGACGCTACAGCAACATCTGTTGGTATCAGGGTACCAGATGACTGCGACATATATGTAATAATTTTCATAATTAATTACAATTTGGCTGTTATGAATAATAAAGATGTGCAGGAATCTTTAACCACTATTACCTTTGTAATAGTGAACACATCGGTGCCCGCTTTGATGCAGCTTATGCATGCCCCCTCAAAACTGATCGAGGAAGGCTGTTGAGCATTTAAAACTCTATGATAGGCTGACCCAAGGCCAATAAGATTGACCTAAATGCAGAAGTCAATGATTGGCCCAAGGACTGCAGTGAGAATGTCTTAAGTATGTTGGGAGTTTCAGGTAATCTATTTAGATGTCCTAAACCGATAGAGGTGGGGATCTTATTCAAAGCCGTCTGATTGGTCACGGGCAGCCATTCAGAGCCGTCTGATTGGTCACGAGCAGCCATTCGGATAGGCCTTTCTCGGGCTAGTTTTGCTTCCTGTCAGGCTGCAATGGGTCACCTGCAAACCTCCCTCGCATTTCTCTAACTAAATGTTTACGACACTTATTGTCTGATACTAATATATTGCTAATTTTTATGGCTTTCTGTGCTGTGACTTACTCTGCACCATAGATGTTCCCGGCAGGTATAAGCTACCACGCTTGTTTTCAGCCGCAGATATTTATTTTCATGTCGCAGTCTCCCTCCGTGATGCCAAATGCTTCCATTACCTGAACAATGAGCAAATACTGTTCACAGATTCGTGGTTTAAACTCTGTTTATTTTCCTATGTAAAAAACAGATTAAAATGCATTGAAAGAGGAAAAGTCTTGCTTTCAAATTGAGTTTGTACAGAAAGAGAGCTAAAGGGTCCGGAGTATTGAAACTCCTCCGCGGCCCGGGCGCAGTCGCATTAGTTTCTCTGAAAGGGGAGGTAATAGGATTTCATTCACGGACGCACACGGGCCATTTCTGCGCCGTGAAGTAAACAGGCCTTGGCGGCACAGGCCATTCTGGGTGAAATACCCCTGGTTGCCTTGGAGACCGGCTCTGCCTGGCCGTGCTTTGCGAAAAGACATCTGTTGGGAGTCCTTGGGTCTGCACAGCAAGGCAGAGATTATTGGGATATTGCAAAATCAACAAAACTAGAACCCGGCCTCTCATTGGATGGTGCAGTTTTGGCTGTGTTTTGGGTGGTCTGTTCGTTTGCCGTCGCGGAGGACGGCGACACCTTTTTGCTAGTTTTTGCATTTCCGCTTCCATCGAGGACGGGATTCCTCACTTGAGACTAACAATTTAAGACTTTCTTCCTGGAAAGGGCACGTCTCCTCTTAATAATTCCTTCTCTACGTGTTTACTCGCGGGTATTAAGGAATTTCTTCTGGTCTTTCAGAGAAATGCACTGCCTAAATATAAAGAGCCTCTTCTTGGGGAGCAGTTTAAAAGGATGTTGTTGCCGTCACAAATTAGGAACAACTTTACTTTTAAATGCGCTTCTCTTTAGGCCTGGCTAGAAACAAGTACGGCTGTTTCACAGAGCTTCAGCAGTCTAGATACAGAGAAATGGGTGAGGAAGGGGGCCAACCCCACGCAGCCATTGGTTCGCAGTAACTGTCATTCATCCTATATGCAGCTGTTTATACGCATGTCGGTTTGCAAGACCTGTTGCTTCCAGTACATAGCAAACACAAGGAAATGATGGACGGAGAGCTGAAACTTTTCAGACACTCACCCCCAGATCTGGGTTGAATCCATCATTGTTCTTTAGCTCACTTTGCCACCCCAGTTCAAACCCAGCCATATGCAAATCAGTCTTGACCCTGTGCCTCATGGAAACAGTCCAGCCTGAACTGCCAAGCCAGGTCTTTCCTGGACCGGAAACAAGCATCCTGCGACCGGTTTCGGGGTAGCACCCCTCATCAGCCAGGCTAGCTTGGATCCAGTGGCAAAATGAGCAAGGGACCCACGTCTGGGCATACCCTGCCAACTTAGGGCAAACAAAGCAAACACAAGGAGATGATGGACGGAGCGCTAAAACTTTTCAGACATTCACCCCCAATCCTAGATCTGGGTTGAATCCATCATCGTTCTTTTGCTCACTTCGCCACCCCAGTTCAGCACTCGGTCCATCATCTCCTTGTGTTTGCTTTGTTAACCCTTAGTTGGCATTTCGGTCTTGCAGTGTTCTGATTGGATGAGTTGCATTCTTCTACTCTTGACTTGATGGCTCTCTTCTTTTATTTAGTATTTAGCACCCCAGGTAGTCAGTGTGTTTGTGTTTGTCCCCTTTGCTTGATCCTGTACCCCAGTGGCGTGCTTTCTTTTTACTCCCTTCCTTCTCGTGCTCCTCTAGTCCGACTCCCCAGCCAGCTTACCATTTTCTTTTTAAATTTAATTATTTTTTTATGAGGGCCTGGCAGCTGGCTTACTAGGCTGCTTCCATGTGTTACTAGGCTGCTTGCTTTCTTTATTTGCACTTCTGCGCACTTTGATTTCCTTTCTTTTCCTTTTTAATTTACTGTTCTAACATGATGGCCGGCCGCTATGTTAGAATAGCAAATTAAATATGCCTGCCATGCTTCACTATGCATCTGCACGCATGCATTATACTGATTGTATGCGCCACGAGGCATGTGAGCAAATGTGTCTCTGAGCATGCAGGCTTTTGCTTCACAATGCATGTGCATTCTTGAGCAGTCAATTTTGCAGTGGGTTTTCTTTCATAGAAAACCCATTCCAAAATTAACAGCAATGCTTGCACATTCATCATAACAGATGCATTCACAGGCAGTGTGCCTTAAAAAAAAAAGCCAAAAGCTTGGCTTTATAAAGCTGAGACCTATTGGTTTTGTCAATACTTATTTTAATGTGCATCAAGGGTAAGACTGGGCTCAGGGTGGGTCCTGAGGAGGCTTCCGTGGTGCTCTTCTCATGCTGGGAAATAAAAACACGCTCAAATGCCTGTCACAAAAAACAACCAATGTTTGGACGGAGCGTTAGAGCAAATCAAACACTCACCCCCAGTCAAATGATCTGGGTTTAATCCATCATCATTCTTTAGCTCACCAGATCATTTGACTGGGGGTGAGTGTTTGATTTGCTCTAACGCTCCGTCCATCATCCCCTTTGGTATCGCTTTGTTCGCCCTAAGTTGGCAGGGTATGCCCAGACGTGGGTCCCTTGCTCACTTTGCCACTGGATTCAAGATAGCCTGGCTGATGAGGGTTTTGAACCCGAAACCGGTCCCAGGATGCTTGTTTCCGGTCCAGGGAAGACATGGCTTGGCAGTTCGGGCTGGACTGTTCCCATGAGGCACAGGGTCAGACTGATTTGCATATCGCCATGTCTGAACTGGGGTGGTGGAGTGAGCTAAAGAATGATGATGGATTAAACCCAGATCAGTTGACTGGGGGTGAGTGTTTGATTTGCTCTAACGCTCCGTCCATCATCCCCTTTGGTATCGCTTTGTTCGCCCTAAGTTGGCAGGGTATGCCCAGACGTGGGTCCCTTGCTCACTTTGCCACTGGATTCAAGATAGCCTGGCTGATGAGGGTTTTGAACCCGAAACCGGTCCCAGGATGCTTGTTTCCGGTCCAGGAAAGACATGGCTTGGCAGTTCGGGCTGGACTGTTCCCATGAGGCACAGGGGCAGACTGATTTGCATATGGCCATGTCTGAACTGGGGTGGTGGAGTGAGCTAAAGAATGATGATGGATTAAACCCAGATCAGTTGACTGGGGGTGAGTGTTTGATTTGCTCTAACGCTCCGTCCATCATCCCCTTTGGTATCACTTTTAGAAAGTTGGCATTTTCTTGCGCCAGCCATTTGAAACCGACACATTGCTTCGGCTGCGTGATACACATTCGACATGGAATCTCACAGCGCTCCGCAAACCAGGATTTAAGGTATACTGTTCAGTGGGCCTAATTGGGTCCCTTTCCGGCCCAAGCTCCATCACGGTTGGTCTGAATTGTGACTCTCCCGATCTGGCGCCACAAGACATCTATCTTTGTGCTTTTTGGCGCTGTTTTTACCAAAAACTTTAATATTGAATATCTCTGGTTCTACTATTTGGATTTTTGTCATTTTTGTCTTGTGTTGTTTATTAAAGACAGGTCTATTTTTCTAACTTGTTGTGGGAACCATTTGTGTGGTGTTTTCTCTTTATAACTATTAGAAGTGTTTTGCAAATATTTTACATATTGCCTCTAAGTTAAGCCTGATTGCTCAGTGCCAAGCTACCAGAGGGTTGAGCACAGGTTAATTTAGGGTCGGCTTGTGCCTCACCCTGACAAGGATTGTGGTTGCTGCTTGATCAGGGCTCTCACCCCATAGTCAAGTAGCAACTCAATTTCTCACATATACGTACACCAAAATTGAAAAGCGTGTATTGAAGATGTAAATGTTAATATTTTTAGAACTCAGCTGATGTTTGGTGAAAAATGTTTGAAGTTACTAAATATATGTAAAGCTGATATTTGAGTGAAAAATCAGGACGCGTTGGTGATATTTATTACTATTGTTACTACCTGGCAGCCAGGCGCACCTAGGGCTGTTACGTATTACCCAAGTAGAGACATTCCACAGCGACAAATCCTTTCCTACGTTACTTCTACGAACCATGCCTGATGAACTGATGCGATCACTGCTCATAACCTTGGATATGGTGGCCACTTATACAATCTTGTCTGGGGTGGTCACTATCAAATCATTAATAATATTAGTAGCTCGGGATGATTTTCATTGAATACAAGTAGCTCTTCTTACCGAAAAGGTTAGAGACCCCTGATCTAACCATTAGCTAATTTTTCTGTTCTCCAACTCTGTGCCTCGCCTGCACACATACACACACACAAAAACACCCACATGCTCGCCTAGTCAGTGAAAACACACTTTCATCTGTTAGAAAGGAAGGTGTGTTATATTTGTTACAGCTTGTTTCCTTTTGGACTTACAATTGGTGTCTAAGTGTGATGGTCAGAGAAGGAGTACTACTGTTAATTTAGTAAATATTGCATTTTATACTTAAATTGTGTATCGATGTAATCAGTGGTTTATTTGGGGAAAAAAGTGCAGGTACTCACTAAATTGAGTACGGACGTGGCCTGAGGAGTGGCTACGAAGCAGGCATTTATTCACATCAGAAGCTGTGATCTTTAAGCTAAATAGTGCAGTTTCCAACACAATTTTCTCATAAACTTGCAAAGAAACCATTCTTTATCAATGGGCACCATATAAACATTCTACACTGGTATGAGAGGCGCTATAAAACAAATGAAATTCATGTGATAGAGGGCCCTTGGAAAGATAAGAGGCGCTGTTAGAGAGTGATAGTCTGGGAATCATTAAAGAGCCCCAACAAATATTGTTCGTATCCTGGTGCACAGTAAGGTCATCGTTTACTATGCTTTAAAAGCTAATACAATTCAATATATAATGACAAATGTGATGTATAATACACAATGTTTTCCCTAATTTTCTTGAGGGGAGTGTCCCCCAAAGCTCGCTGCACTTGGTGTGCACTGTACGGGGACTGGTCTAACAACCTTATCCAGGGCTGCTTTGGGTTTCCAATCCGGCCCTGGCAGGAGCCTTGTACTGCGAAATAAAACCAAACATTGAAAAGTTAGTCGCCGAGATGCAGCACCAACCTTCCCTTTAAAATGTTTTGATTTTTGCAAATTTTTCAATATGAAATCATTCAATATTTAGTAATTCGAGTATTTGTTGTGTGCACTTGTTTGTGTATTTTTTGTGAATTAATGTTTTAATGTTTGAAATTTAAATAGTACAAATTGCTTGGGGGTCCCAGGCTTCCGAAATTGACTCAGTGGGGGTCCTCAGGAGTCAAATGTTTGGGACCCACTGATATATGGTTTAAAAGATATGCTTGTTTCTACAACAACAAAGTCTCTTTTATAGATCCAATTCTAGAGTCAGGCTGAGACTTTAAGTGGTCATCGCCTATTTGTTGTCAAAGGAAATGTGCTTGAATGTCAATTTAATTCTCAATGGATGTATTAAATGAAGAAAAATTAACAGCCTGTAAATCGCAGGTTCAGTCGGCCATAGGACCCCCTAGGAAGCTGGAAGAGAACGGTTCTCAGTGTGTGCTTAAAGGCAAGTCGCACATTTATAGTATTCTGTTTATGCTTCTTCAGTGGTGGAAGAGTCCAAACTTTCTTTGTAACAAAAATGTAGACATTTTCAGCTGATCTAGCTAATCAACACTTTATCATCTCCGGAGTCAAAATGTGAAAGAAAGGCTTAAATCTACAGACATGGGCACTTTCAATAGTCATAGTGTAACATGAGCAGAAATAATGGCTGAAGCAAGATAAAGGTATGCTAATCCTATAATTATTTCACACCCTTGTTTCCTGTGTGGAACTAAGAGACATCTCCTCTGCTCTCATTACTTTGCAGCTGGAACCACTGAAAATGGGTCTGTTCACTCTGGTGTCCCGCCTGAGAGCAACTTCTAGAATCTGTGCGTGGTCTTTTATAGACGAGTCCAAGCCAAGAGGCCAAGATCTCACACGCAAAACCAGATGTCTGTTTCTTGGCTTCTGTCATTTAACCTCTTCTCCTGGTACTGCACCGTAGATGTATGCATTGTATAATATGCAAATGGTGACCTTCTAATATTCCAGTGTGGGGTTAGCAGTGCAGCCTTTTTTGGTTCCGGTATCCCTGGGAGGTCAGCAGTGCATGATTGGACTTCCCGGTTACTGAACATGTAAACCCTCATCCTCCTTCCCGACACTGCTTGGTATTTTGCTTCTGTTTCTGGAGTTGTGATTATCCGTTCTGGCAACTGCAGTGTGTTGAAGCTGCATTATTTGTTTCCGTGCTTGAATTTGTTCTGACTACTATCCCAACGCGCACAGTGAGTGAGCCATGGTCTTTACTGCTGCATGTTCTCTGTTACACGCCTGGTGAGCGTGCATGGATTTGGGCAAGGACCACTTTCATTGGTGTTCGCATTATGCGCTTGAGCGCTTTCATTTGTGCATTAATTTTAGCATATCATCATTTTCAATTGCTCGCAACCATCCTGATTCTGACACTACACCATGAATATCACAATGGCACTGACTGCAACTTCATCTTCTGACTTCTCGAGAGAATGTTTATCAGGACATTGCAATGGAAGCCTTTATAAACGGTCTGCAGTAATATTCTAAATGTCAGGGATATATTCCATCTGATATCATAAGTCTTGTAAACAGTATTGCTACTTGGCTATTCTAAGTGTATACTTAACAGCACCTTTTGTAGTGAAATAAATCAACTAATGACTTGTGGTCAACATGTACCTTAAATTCAGTACACCATAAGTAACTACGATAATGATTTATGCGCAACCAACATGCTAATGCTTCACGCTCTATTACAGAGTATGTTGCCTTGGATCCCTTCAGGCTGTACGAAGCAAACAACACCACCACTTCTTCTTTAGCATCTCTAGGTTATAACCTACACCGTGTTGGCTAGTATCTGTTAGAACAATGCTGGAATCCTTCATATTAAATGATTTCAAAGGAATTTAATTAGAAATAGCTTCATTGATATGAGAAAATTCCTTAATATAATTTTCTTCCCATATGAATTTCCTGCTGTTATTTTAACACATTTCAAAGAGAACAAGTTTTTTCAGCACAATTGGGACAAACCTGGAGTAGAACTCTAATAAACCCAGAAGCAAACTAAGATGGTGCATTGTTTAATGCACACTCCAGACACTCTTTGGTTCAAGTCCATTGTCTGATAAATGATGTCCCAAATACACCAAATTTGCATTTGTTTGCTCTTAACTTTATTCCTTTTTCCTTCAAAATACTCAGAATTTGTGCTCTCTTCTTTCGTGCTCCTCTCAGTTACTAGCAAATATCAGCACATCATCCTGGAAACAAACAACCACTAGAATTCCCTTGAATATTCTTTTCCATCAATGTCTGAAAAAAAGACGGCGAAATGGTGATGCCAAATCAAAAGCCATTTGTTTAAAAAAAAAAAAAAAAAAAGGAGGTCCTTTCGGTTTCATCAAAGGATGTTAACGGGCGAGTTTATTTGTTTAGAACTACCGGGTGGTATTCAGAAGCCAAGTCCAGCGTAGTTAATCTTGGCATCCTTTGAAAGCGTTAACATGATGTTGGGAAGAGAATGTATGTTAACGCATCTGGCATTTAAGTCTGTAAGGTAATCACACAACCTCAAAGAAACGTTGGTTTTAAGTGTCAGGACCACAGGAGACAACCATTCTGACTATTCAGTTGGTTCAGTTGCCTTTTGCATATATAGTTTTCAAGTTCCTTTTTTAGTTTAACACGCACTGTTAATGGGGTTTAAAACAATCTCTAAAATCTTCTTGTCTAACCACCATAAAAGACATGCTCAATCTTTGGCAACATATACAGGATTAGGTGTACAGTTTCTCTTAAGTGAGAGTACAGTCTTACATTCTCCCAAGATATCTATAGGTTCCCCCCTATACATGATGTGTTTGACAGTTGTGGGTTGCAGTGTCACTCCTGGAAACAGCTTGCTCTCATTCACTCTAAGTGTGACCCAGACGGTGACCCAGAGTCAGCCATCATTTTCACTTCAGTGTTGCCCAGTCCAACTTGTCAATAAGTTTGATTTATCAGCACACATTACCTACACAAAACCACTAGGAAAGTTACTATAACATTTCTGTTACTTAACAGGTAGTTTACCGCAACAAAATAGCGATGGCCTATGCATTAGTTAGCACAGAATTCTCCTCAGAAGCAGTCTTTTTGGATGTAATGCAGCTTGCTATGATGGCTTTTTAGCTTGCTGTTCACCAAGCACAGATTGCACCTGTTTTACAGTTTCTTCATGTTATTGTGTTTAATGTAATTGTCCTGATTGCTCTTTGTCATGCACTTTTATTCTTACCAATTCGTTGTGGCCTTGCATCTTTTAAATGCTGCTTTTCGTCTTGCATCTACGCTACTTTATATTTTCCTTGTTAATTCTGCCTTTTTATCTTTCCACAGTGCCTTCCAATATTTGATATTCTCTACATATATCTTTCCTTGCCTGTGTTCCTGCTTAGTGCGTTTTTTTAAATTTGCTTTTGTTACTTTTTAATTTTGCTTCTGCTTATTGTCCTTAAGCTGCTTTCATTTGCCTTTTTCCCTGATCTTTTTTCAGAGTTTTGTTGTTGCTCAGGTGTATTCTTGCCTCACTAGGTGTAAGCATGCATTTGATTTTTTTGCATATTTTTTAAAAACTCGTGCCTGAGAGAGTCTGTTTTAGGTGACATGCGTGGGACTGGTCACAATTTACTCTCTTTTTCACTAAGCATAGCATGCTGTCTGTGCAGGCAGATGTATACGCTGCTGATGGCTAAGCCATTGTGTCTGAATTTAATGTGCTAATACTTACAAAAAGGCATGCATACATGCTGTTTACATACAGAAGCACATTAAATTCTGACCCCTTGGTTTTTCCTATGCTTGTTACACTTGTCACTCTGTGGAATATTTACAAGTATGTAGACAGACAGGTGCAAGCACATGCAGGAATATTTGAAGGTGTGTCCATGCTTAACACGGGAATGGTCTCACAGATACTCCCATGGTCTAAAGTTACCAGTCCTAGCAGTGATATATACTCTTGTGGCTTAATCCACAATTTCATGCTCCCTTATCCATTTTTCCATCCTAATTCTGGGAGGGCACCCTATTCCAAAGAGGCTCATTCTGTTGGTACAATGCACGAGTGTCCTAAGGTGCCACAGTGGCCGTCAGATTAGGGCTCCTTTGTTGGTTAAGAACCTGTTTGAGGTACCACCTAAGCCTAGATACTCTGCTGCTGGGGAATACGAGTGTTTTTATCTCTTCTGCCGGTCCAGATTCCGCCTAGCCTACACTATTCAGTCCACACTAGGCTCAGAGATGCTAGGTAGGAACCATGGTAGACTTAAACACAAGCCAGAAGACATAAAGAAGAACAAACTGCTTTTGGTACCAGTTCCATTATTTTCCAGCCTGTGATTAGTGTTCATGTGGTTTGAGACAAGACATCTGCCGACCAGTTGGCCCGAAAGAAACCCCAAAGAAGATCCTCCTCTTAACTGCTGCCTCTGCTGCTGAAAGGCAGATGGCCCATAAGATGATACTAAGCCTGTTCTTCTGTGGATCTTTCCTTTGAAGGTTTTGTGTCTCTGACCCTCGGACCATGAGATAAAGGAGCATTTGAAGATGTTTGGACACTTTGGATGGCCTGTGTCCATGATAGTAACCTGGGTGATGCTGACTTACGGTGTCCTAGGGAGAAGCATTTTAGACAAACCCATTATAAGATGCAGATGGGAGTTCCTTTGTAAGTTGTCTCTTTTGTATAGAATGTCTGTTTAACATGGTTTGCAGAAATGAGGTGCCCATCTGATACTATCAGATGCTGTACTTGGGTCAATATTTCCTGCTTACTTGTCCAGACTTACTTCTACAAAGGCTCAATCTTTGGGCTTGAGGTAGGATGCTTTCTTTCATATCTGGTGGACCTCCCTCACAAAAGATGTTTCTGAGATCCACTATCCGGGCAAAGTGCTCCCGTTCGGGGTGAGGTTGGTCTCACTTATCTTTACAATGGTGATGGTAGAAGTAATTGCCTTTTACATGGCCATAGAGTGCATATCTACACCTAGATTGAAATCTGTGAATTGCATTCATCCTATCCTAGTTCTGATTTATCGAAGCATTGCTGGACACATGATTGTGGTTGGCTTTAGCCCTTTTCAAATAGGCACAAACCAGTGCCTTATTTTGAGCCAAGCAGTGTCTGCTTGCTCACTGTAGGAATTCTTGAGACTCAATTCTCACTTGGAACAGAGCAAAGATAGACATTCAGTACTTGTCCCTGTCTCCTGCATGATCTGATCTGATCATCAGATCCTACGTTGTGGTGGGTCTCTCCTTCACTCCTCCTCACATACACATATCCTTTACAAATGATTTGTCAGAATTTGGTTGATGAGTTGCCATGGGTCTTCTTCAGACCTCTGAAAACCCACAACTTCAAAATCTCCTTTTTTGCCAAGGTTAACTGAACCAGAATTTATTGTATGCACCTTTAACATAATAGCATGGCACTCTGTAAGCGATCTGAAGTGCTATGCAACCTGTGGCCTAGTTACGTACTAGGCAAATAGAAAAAACTATGTATATCTAAAAAGAACAAGCTGTCCTTGATACGGTCTACTTTTCATGTCAGCTAGGAGATAGCGCTCGCACTTTAAAAATAAAAAAAACTCATGTTATAAGAAAGGCCCTACATACTTCAGATATTAGCCAGTGCGTTTTGTTATACATGGTAGGAATGGAAGCGTTGGCTTTGAGGCCTTGCTTGTCAATGTCTGAAGCTATTTAAACAAGCATTGGCATAGCCAATAGGTCTCGCCTTTGGGACCTCTAAAGTGTTTAGCCATGCAGCACATACATACAGAGGAAGGAAGGGCACTGCAAAATTAAACACACCAAAAAACAAGGCCACCTCAACCTGCAATCCTTCCAAGGTCGAGAACACTGGTACCACATAGTAGCAACACATAATACTGAAGTTTCAAGGGGCAATCTGCACCGTGTGAAAAATCCCTATTATAATAAACAACATGTCATAAAGGCGAATACAAAGGAATAACCGGTGATTATTTAAAAGTGCATTTCACGCTTTCGTTTTGTGTGAAGGTGTACACATTCACGACTTGTGCGCTAAAAACACATTCAGAAAACAAGATATTAATAAAAGAGTGTCTCAGCTCTCATTTGGGACTGGCCTTAGGAGAAGCCTGCGCTCCTTATGTGGACCCTACAGCTTGGGGCGTTTAGTGAACGTGTGTGTAGGAGTGCAGCGCCTAAAAGCCGTGACGCTGTCAGCAGCCACTGCTTCGTGCCAAAATTAAACACGGCTGCAATGAGACCCCATGGGCGGCTGAATCGTGAAAGTGACTGCTGGGTTGCCCCATACACTGAAAGGAGTTGCAGTGGTGCGCAGCGTGATGAAACAAGAAAACAAGTTGTCCGGTTCCAGCGTTTAGTGAACGTGTGTGTAGGAGTGCAGCGCCTCAAAGCCGTGACGCTGTCAGCAGCCACTGCTTCGTGCCAAAATTAAACACGGCTGCAATGAGAACCCATGGGCGGCTGAATCGTGAAAGTGACTGCTGGGTTGCCCCATACACTGAAAGGAGTTGCAGTGGTGTGCAGCGTGATGAAACAAGAAAACAAGTTGTCCGGTTCCAGCTGCGCGTGACCGCGCTGTGTTTAATGATCCACGACGAGGAATGCAGCTGGCACCCTGCGCACCGCTGCTCGCTCCCGACAGCTGGAGGCCGTGGGAGTGAACATTTACAGAAAAGGTGGGACATGCACCCGCCTTTGGACAATTGCGTGCTTTCATTTTTGAAAGCCACATGCAAAGGTCAGTAGAATGTGTGGAAGTTCAAAAACCACACGGACAAGTTTTGAGAAAGTCTGGAGTGATTCCAAGAGGCCTCCCCATAGAGCAGCGCATGCACGCTTCGCTAGGCTCGACCTAAAAAAGAATCTTGGCACGAGGACCATGCTAGTGCGCCTTGCTGAAGATCAGCACATTTGTTTTCTGCTCAGCATGACCGAGTATTTTGTAGCATTTATATAGCATCCATAGTCCTGTGTGAGGTGCTGAAGCGCCTTTTCAGATGGGTGGTACTCTACACCATGGGCAGCGAGTGGTTGGCAGTGTGCTATATTTGTTGTGTTCGATGTCAGAAGCAGCTTGATGTTTTACATGAGTAGCCAGATGGGTGTTCTTATCTATGCATGAGGCTCAACTCTTAGCAATGTGATGGAAGAGGAGGTGCTAGAGATAGGTGCGCAAATTATAATTATTGTTAGGACAAAAACATAGAGGTACATCGCCATCCTAGCTAGAGGGGCAGTGGACTTCAGTGTACGTGTACATCACAAAAAGGTGGTAATCATAGAAGGCCAGTTAATCCATATGGCAACATGCGCACGGCAGAGATGCTGCCAAATAATTAAAATGATGCCAAATGGGCACACATGGGATTGGTATCATGGGCAGGAGCCTTGCATCTTTTTTAAAGAACGGATACTGCCTACTGCTATAGAAATACACCTCTTAAACTAAGAAAGAAGTAGAAGAGCAATCAAGGATGACCACCTGAGCAAAAACTACTCAATCTTTAAAAGGCGCATGTTCCACCACCTCTGCTGGGCTTAGTGACACCAAATTTCTATGCAAGCCTTCACACCCTAACCCCTTTCATGCTCCCGGGAGCTCCACCTGTTGGCCAAGCCCTAGTTGGTTCATGGTTCAGAACCTATTGAGACTGCCGCCCTGCACTTGCGAGAGCCAGGGACGAAGCACTTGGTAGATTGCTGCCCTGCATCACAGTGTTACCCTTCTCACCCCACCAGACAAGCGTATTACTTTTCTTTAGATCGCAAAGACCCTCTCTTTATCGTGCTTACATAAGGAGGCATCCGCCAGCCCCTTTAACATTACCTCCCAGATAATGTCGACTATTCTTTAGTATGGATTGGCATTTCAGGAATAAAAGAGACAGTGGGCTGAAGACTTGCCTTTTTCGATGTTTTTTGGTTAGTAGTATATGTATTTTTTTTACGGAGTTTTATATAGCGCAAACTTGACCCGAAGGTATCGGGTATCAGAGCGCTTTTACACGTGCACCAGTTGCGTTACATGAGGACACATTCATTTTTTGTTAGGCATGGGGAGATTAAGTGATTTGCCCAGAATCACAGGATGTTGCGCGTCCTTGCCGAGACTCGAACCTGGTTCCCCAGATTTGAGGTCGACTGCCCTAGCCGTTAGGCCAACTCCTCTCCCCAATAGATGTATGGCATAGGTTTTGCAGCTTTCCTTTTTTCAGTCTGAGCCAAGTTCTCTCTGATGTGGGAATCTTGTGAGATACAGCTTTAATATGTCTCTACAGGTTAACTAGCATTTATACCTGATCTGTCTGTTTCCTTGCCAGTCTTCCCTTCCCTCCCTACTAATCCTGCAGTCACTGCTACCTAGAGACCATTGATCCAAGTTAGTAGTAGCCAAACAGGTGTTATTCCTGTTCTAGACAATTCCAAATCCAGCCTCTCTCACTGTCGGCTCTAGCCATTAAAAACTGTTGATGGAGTCTGCTGGACAGTGATGTTCACCTCCGCCCTTTTGGAGAGAAGCCTGTTGCTGACTTATTGCATTGCCGCATTTATATAGTGATTCATATCCCATTGAGGGGCGCCAAAGACCATTATTACATAGCTACAACAGTACATCGTGGGGGAGGGTGTTGTATATTGTAATCCTATGTAGGATGTAGAGACAGTACAGCTGTTTCTCAGCTCACAGACGTTTTATAGATAGAGTGTAAACACAGCAGAGTTATTGCTCAGGTCACACATGTCTTGTAGATAGAGTAAAGACAACAGAGCTATCGCTCAGGTTACACTTCTACATATAGGTTGTGAAGAAAGCAGAGGTTTTGCACGGAGAGGGGAAAGATAGCAGAGCTATCGCTCAGGTCCAATTGGTCTGGCAGGCAGGGGGTACAGACAAGAGACCTATCGTTCAGGTCACACTGGTTTTAGGTAAGGTACGAAGACAGCAGAGCTATCGTTGCTGTTACACAGGAGTTGCACGTAGGGTTTTAAGGCAGTTATGAAGATATAGTCTCTCTCAGCAACAGACAGGTCAGGCAAAGCTTTGTCGAGTACTGGTTTTAGCCTGTGTCCACAGTGGCTGAGGGATCTCTGCTTCACAAAAGGAGATGGACAGAAAGTTAGGCCCTGCAGATGAAATACTGTGTTTCGCTCCGCTCTGTGACCCCCCACCTACCGCACCGTGTGCTAAAGGCGCACAAAAGGTGGCTTTTCCTCCCTGGGAACAGCTCTGCTCCCATGCCTGGTCTTGACCTCCCCTATGGCCATGAGCCGTCCCTGAACCCTCTGCAGTTCCTCATGTACGTTGTGTCTGCACGCCTGCTGATATCTCTTGCTTTCGTAGGGAAGCATTGTTGGTGACGCTTTGCAAGGTTTTATTCCCACCCTGAGAACCACTCGCTTGGTCAAAGGTTATGAAGAGAGATGGAGTAAGCACTTACCCTGACTCTCTGTGGCTGTTCAGGCAAGGCCCAGACCGACATTTCTAAAATCACAGACATTATTTAAAGGTGTTCTGTACTCTAGGATATTTGATTACTGAGCTGTGGGAGGGGGAGGCCACACTCTTTAATCGGAATTAAACATAAGTTCTTTTACTTTTTAAATATGTATATATTACAGTGAGTCATACTGAAAACAGTGGCTACAGAATCCTATAGATCTGAAGGGAGATACTGCCAAATGCAAAGCACTAACGCATAAGATTAATTATAAATGTTCAATGTTTAGACTGAAGTGTCAAGGGATCTGTCCCAATTAGTATATAGATCACCCTTCCTCTGGCGTAAAATGTAAGTCTCTCTTCTTAGGTGCTGGGAGCCATTTCTCTTCGTTAAGCTCTCCAGAGGCCACAGTCTTGGCCCGAGCTGTGGGTGAGACCCCACAAAGCAGGAACAGTGGGGGCCACAAAAGCAGTCCAGCTGCTGTGAGGAATCCTGTCCAGTCCTGGTAACTTGGTGCAAGCGTCAAGTCCTTCCTCCGAGAAAATGCATGCGGTATATGTGCAACAACTAGCCAACAGGACATTCAGCTGTGAATAAGGAATTGCCATGTCCCAATGTATTTAAAGAAATAAAAGTGGCGAGCATAACCTTCCACAGAAATGAAGACACTCGGGGCCTGATTACGATGTCGGTCGAAGTTGCCTCTAAACGACATCGCCGTGGATGTGGAACCGACTGAGCTCAGGCCGGCGGTTCCGACATCGCAATTTGGATACGACCGCACATGATGCGGTCGCATACTTCCAGTTTTTCAATGGGAGCCTGTGCGGCGAGCTGAAACCGCTTGCAGCGCGAGCTCCCATTTAAAAATGGAAGTTTTGAAACATCCCTGCACCATGTGGCAGGCATCGATGTTTAAACCTACAATGTTGGTCAGAAAGCCTCTGACCAGCGATCGGAGGCTTACCAACCGACATTGTAATTAGGCCCACAGTGTAGAGTTGAAAATTTGCAGTGCCAGAAAATTAGAATAATTATTGATAGAGATCTGTAAGCTGCAAACCCAAATAGGTCCTTTTTCAAAAAGACCACAGGGGCAGCAGTGCAATTATTTTACGCTTTGGAAAGAAACAGTAACCCCCAGTAACTTGTCAGCTGAGAATGTCATTATTAAAGAAGATGTGCTTTAATAAATAGTCCTCCACGTTCTGGTCACTTAGAGCAGCCCACCCCAACTTGCTTCTTGTAGTACTGCGGTCTTGAAAGAGCTTCAGATGTTCATGTCTTCTTCTTGCAACTGTTGTCCATGGCTTCCTTTTACTGGAGGCTTAGCACAACTCCAGCTCAGATCTATGGCAAACTATCCAGAGCTCTCTGTAGCAGCAACAGTTTCTGCACCCTTTGTCCACACGCTAGGCGTTCCACACGAGCATGTCCGGTTGTAAGTGGTCCTCTGGTTTTCTTGCACCCTTTGTCCACACGTTAGGCATTTAACACGAGCATGTCCGGTTGTAAGTGGTCCTCTGGTTTTCTTGTAACATCTTCCTTATAAATAAAATCAATCACAGTACATGTATAAGCAAAATCATTCACAGTACATGTATTAGCAACTCATTCACAGTACGTTTCTGCAAAATCATTCATGGTACATGTACCAGCAAAATCAATAACAGTACACGTGTCAGCAAAATCAATCGCACTGCATGCATCAGCAAAATCAGTCACAGTTCACGTGTCAGCAAAATCAATCGCAGTACAAGTATCAGCAAAATCAATCACAGTAAACATACAAGTTTCAGCAAACTTAATCACAGTACACGTATCAGTAAAATCAGTCACAGTACACATTTATTTATAAAGTTTTATATAGCGCAAACAAGATCCCGAGGGATATCAGAGCGCTTTACAAGGACGGAAAGTAAGTCAACATTCAAATAATGACAACAGATATGGAAGCACACCCGGAGGTTATCGCCTTCATTCTAACCACCTAACCGAGTATTTCACAGACAAAAGAGACACGGATAGTAGTACAATAACCAGGTATGAAGCAGGCTTAGAGAGGAGATATAACCTGCGGTGAGGAAGGGCCTAATTCCAGTATCGGTCATAGGTAGGGATAAACAGACATAATACTCGCACACATCGGACCAGTGAATCACGGGGAGTAATACGCTATGCAAAGATAAGACAGGCTGAGTGAGGAAGCATAACAACAAAAGAGTGAACAATGGCTGCAGTCAAAATGTGGACGAGCACGTGATCATTGTCTACAATTAAGGTAAAAATTTGTTCATTAGGAATCTTTTGGCTTCCAGTTTGAAAGTAATCGTTGAAGAGATTGTGCGTAATTCCGGTGGAAGAGAGTTCCAAATCCTAGGGGCTGCTCCAGAGAAGGCTCGGACACCAGTTCTCTTTTTTCGAAAAATGGGAGGTTTCAGGAGGAGGGTGATAGCACTTCTTGAGGCTCTACCACCGCAAGATAGTTCCAGATTTTGAGTTAGGTACTTTGGAGTTTTGAGATGCAGGGCTTTGTGCGCCAAAACGGCAATCTTTAGCTGAATTCGAGCTTCAAAGGGCAACCAATTAAGAGATTTTAAAATAGGAGATATGTGCTCTCTACGTTTGGTGTCTGTAACCAGTCTGGCCGCTGTGTTCAGTGAAGCCCTTAGGGGAGCCAGCGTGTATTTGGGAAGGCCACAGAGCGTGGCGCTACCATAGTCCAGTCTCGGTAGGACCAGAGCCTGTACCACATGTTTAAAGTCTTTCTGTGGGAGAAAAGGCTTTATGTTTCTGAGTGTCCTCATTAGGTGATTAGCTCCCTTACAGACATTGCTGATATGATTTTTCATGTTCAAGTGATTGTCAAGGCTGATTCCGAGAGATTTGGCTGAATCAATGATAAGAGGGGAGCAGTTGAAGGCAGTGAGGAGATTCAACCAAGGGTCTAGCTTGGTGACATGGTTCGGGGAGAGATGAGAAGAAATTCCGCTTTAGAAGTGTTTAGTAGTAGATGGTTCTCTGTTAACCAGTTTTGTGTAATATTTAGGGTAGTGTTGAGTGAGATTAGGTTGTCCGGGGATGAGATTTTCACATAAAGTTGTGTGTCGTCAGCGTACATATGGAAGAGAGTGTTCGAAGCGTTTAGAAGATTAGCTAATGGTTCCAAGAAAAGGTTAAAGAGGATAGGAGATAGGGCGGACCCTTGGGGTACACCCATGAGAACTGGGGATGGCTGGGAGAGGGAGTGATTTGCCTTGATTCTTTGTGATCTGTTGTGAAGGAAGGATGAGAACCATTGGAACACCAGGCCCGAGAATCCCATCCTGTTCTTCAGAATGGAAAGAAGGTTGTCGTGATTGACCGTGTCGAAGGCGGAAGAGAGATCCAGTAGTATTAGGAGGCAGGCATCATTTTGGTCCAGCATTTTTAGGATGTCGTCCATAACGTGCGAAAGAGCCGATTCAGTACTGTGCCCCTTCCGAAAGCCGTATTGATGCTGGTCTAGGAGTTGGAAATTCTCTATGTGAACACAGAGTTGGGACAGTACGCATTTTTCAAGTAGTTTGGCTAAGGTGGGGATGTTGGAGATAGGGCGGAAATTATTAAAGTCAGATTTATCTGCATTAGGTTTTTTAGGATAGGAGACACTTGCGCTGCTTTTAGGCATTCTGGGATCATGCCTTGTGATAGGGAAGCATTTACAATCCTTGTCCAAGTGGGAATGAGTACATTCTTGATTTCTTTGAAGATGGCCGGGTGGCAGCGGGTCACTGAAGTGGTTAGAAGGATTGATGTTCTGGAGAATCTTGTTGATGTCGCTTTCACTGAATGGTGAGAAAGTGTCCCAAGTCGCATTGTTCTTGGTGCTCAATTTGTGCTTTTCTGAGGGATCAAAGGGTGGGTCAGACCCTGGGGATGGTAAAAGCGCCTTCTTAGTGGGGAGTTCAATGTTGATGAGCCTTGATTTCTCAGTAAAGAAAGCAGCAAGATCATCGCAAGAAGGTGGGCAGCTTTCCGAAACAGGGTTAATCGGGCCTACCGCTGACTGCTGTTTGATCAGCTCGAATAGTTTCTTGGGCCGGTTAGCAGCTTGTGCAAGTTGGAGTTTGAAGTAATCGGCTTTGGCACTCTTGATTTGTTTGTTGTACGTGCTTCTAACGTCTCTAAGAAGTTTCAAATGATCCAGGGATGGATTGGATCTCCAGGCGCGTTCAGCTGCTCTAAGATTGCGGCGCTCCGTGTTTAGATTGACATTGAACCAAGGTTTAGATATTTTTGTTGAGGAGTTTCTTGTTGGAGCGGAGCGATGTCATCCAAGATGTTGGAGATGGTCGAGTTGTAGGAATCCGTGAGTGACTGGACGTCAACCAAATCTGCTTGGGATGAGAGGGCTGAATTAAATTGGATTGCTAGATCATCTGAGTCTAATGATCTGAGGTCTCTTTTCCAGATCTTTGATTTCGTTGGATGTGCCTTCCTCAGCGATACCTCCTTGTTAATGTAGAATAAGATGGAGTGGTGATCGGACCAATCGCAAGGCGTAATATTCTCTAATGTGATGGTCTGCGCATTCGCGATGATCAGGTCTAAAGTTTCTCCTTTATTGTGAGTTGGTTGGTCACAGTGCTGAGTAAGTTCATGATCATTCAGAAATGCTTTGAGGCAAGAAACAGCATGGTCGTTGGGGTTGGACCAGTGGAGGTTGAAATCACCAAGGAAAATTTGGGAAAAGGCTGAGTCGACATTGCCAGTGATGACTTCCATTAGATGCTCGATGAAAGGGAGATTTTCTCCCGGGGGTGGTAAAAAGTGTGGAGTTTGCAAACCGGCAGGTTATTCGAAGAGATGCTGAAACAAAGGTATTCACATGAGGAGGGTGAGGAGGAATCTGAGTGAGAAATCGAGAGAGTGTTCCTGTGAATACACGCTAAGCCACCCCCCAACTTCCGGGCTCTGTCAAGCCTAATTATGTCGTGAGTAGGAGGTACTAGCAGGTCAAGAATAGGGGTGGAGGAAGGATTTAGCCAGGTTTCAGTAAGGATGATAATGTCTAAATCATTGTGCTGGATGAGATCAAAGATGTCGGAGGCGTGTTTATTAGCGGACCTACAGTTGAGTAAAACACATTTGAGTCGTGGTGGATTGGAGTGGGAGGGAGACTGTTTGACTTTCACACTCAAGAGATTGTCCTTATTGATGACTCTAGGATTGTGAGGGGGATCTCTGTATGGGTTGGAGTGTAAGGTTTGAATTTTGCGCGGCGGAGTCAAAGTGGGGGTGGAGCTAGGACAGTAATATTTGGGCAGGATATTGAGATCATTGGGGTCCTGGTAGGACTCACATCTTCTGGGACGGGAGGGCGTGTTAGCTAAAGGAATGGTTAGCAGGACAGGGGAGGCTAGAGACTTGTCCATGTGTTCACTCTGACTAGGGGAGGCTCTGGGTAGGATCGCAGAGGTAAGGAAGGAGCTGATCGCAGGGAACAGATCATGTGAGAGGGCTTTAAGGTCATGTAGTTCAGTAGTAAGGAGGTGCAGCTGAAGGGATATATCATCCAGGCGCGTAGCAAGGTCTGAGAGGCGTAAAGGGAGTGTTGGGAGAGTAGGCGGAGGAAGGGTGCCTAGGTGTACTCTCTTGGGGTTCAAGGTGATGGGGGTTGCTGCAGGTGGGGGAGCTGATCCCTTGGGAGTAGCGGAGATCCTTGACCATTAGGTACCAAGGTTGGAGCATTAGGGGGGTAACATGTCCCTTGAGTTGGGGGACAGCTATATTCCTGACGGAAGAGGACGGGCTTGAGATAATCAGGTCTATGGAGGGCATTTGCCCACTCACCACCCTAGTAGGAGTCGTGGGGAGAGGGATGAGGGGAGAGGGAACATTCACTGAAGGTGAAGGTAGTGGGGCACATGAGGATCCCTCATAGTGAGGAGCAGATATTGTCTGCTTAAGTTGTTGACCGACGGGTGAACCCGGAGTTGCTCTCACAATCTGCGGACAGAGTCTAGAGGGTTGGTGCACCTCAATAGGGGATGATACAGGGGATAAGGCCGCTCTGAGGTCATCTGAGGAAGAGAAGTGATTCAGGGGGAGTGAGGGCCTATTCCGAGTGGTAGGAGGAGGGCTAGTGGCGATCTGGGTGATTGATGGGTGCGAGAGAGTGACATTAGTATTCGCCGAGACCGCGTTTTTGAGTAAAGGGAATATGGAGGCTGTCTTGATTAGATTGACATTGGAAGCTTGGATTAGAATGATCCCATTGTTAAAGAGGGTGATGGTGGTACTGGCGTTGAGCAAGGACGAGGGCGCTGTAGTGAGTTTGAGGCCGTGAGGTGTTTTCCTGGTACCAGATATTCGGAGCAAAGAGTAGAGGACTCTTCGCCAGCAAGCTCTTTTCCTCGTATTGAAAATAAGGTCATTAACTTTACTACCATTGTTTGTGCTAAAATAGACGTCAGAGATTAAGGTTTCTGGCTTAGACCTCAGAATGTGATGTTTGTGCTTTTTAGCTGCATTTTTCGATAGATTGGGTGGGTAGTTGATGATGAGTGCGTTGGATCCTGAGGGATCAGGACTTAACTCCATTTCCGGAGTGAGACGATAAAACGATGATAATGACGTCGGTTGAAGGGTGAATATTGTGTTAGGAGGAGAGATCAATCACCAATTGTGTGGTATACGGATCAGGAGACGTTAGGAGGAGAGATCACTATCAAGTTGTGTGGTCTAAGGACCAAGACATCACTCCAGGATGGCCAACCGGACCATAGGGAGGAACCCTCCTTCAGGCGTGGGATATAGAGACCAAGGGACCCCTCCAAGAAGAACCACCGGAACACAAAGTTTGTGTTTTAGAATTCATGGATCGTGGGAGTCCCTCATTTGTTTTCCTGCATTGACCAGGGAAGCGAATTAGGAGACGATATCTAGAGAGGCCAGGAGCCAACTAAAGTCACACTCTCACGCAAAGTGAAGGCATGATGGGAGAGTGAGTCACTGTGCCCTCCAGCCCCCAGTCAGACTATATCAGTTGCCTGAGGTAATGTAAGGCAGTAAAATGCTGCGAAGGAGAGCAATCCGGTCCTCAGTAGTGACGTACCTACAGAAAACAACTCAGGAGGCTAAATCACCTCACATATAAAAGGGCATGGAAATCAATTCCCTATTTGATGTTGCAGCGAGGGGGAAGAATCCATCATCGAGCTACCACGCACAGACTTGGGGTTAGAATGATAGCCCAAGAGAATGCTGTTGGCCGCCATTTTTTAGGGTCAGGCAGGTAGATGCCATAGAGACCTCAGCTCCAGCGCCGTAGCAAAGATCAACAGTCCCACAGGAACCCCAACCCATCGCGTTCGTCACGCAGAGTTCTAGGGATTAAACGTTAAGGAAGATAGAGAAGAGTAGCCTCTTAAACGTTTCAATTTGTCCCCATTGGCGGCCATTTTATAGACAGGCAGGCCGGTGCCGTGATGACCTCAACTCCGGTGCAGGTAGAGAAATGCCTCAAACCGGCTGGTGCCGTGGTGACCTCAACTCGGTGCAGAAAGAGACGACTTCTGATCCACTGAAGAATTAAGGAAGACGGGAAAAGATTACAGTCTTAGAGATTACATTCTAAATGCTGCATTTTGTCCTCATTGGCAGCCATTTTAGGGTCAGGCAAGGTGGCGCCGTAATGAACAGAGACTTCGATGCAGGACGAGAAAAACATCTGATCCACGGGAACCCCCCGCTCCTCGAGCAGTGAACTAAGCCTGCGGCGCTGCCACAACCTGGCCTCTCACCGCTTGGGAAGTATCCTTGCCACACTGATGCGATCTTCTCGCAAGGCGACTCCGAGAGGGGGGCACGTACTGCAGTTATCAGGGACCTTTCCTCCGGGTGCGACCAGCTACAGATCCTTGTCGGACATCGCCATCCTTTCACGGTGACCCACTTGGCGCAGAACTCTCCGTCTAAGCCCGTCGGATCATCGGGTCGGCGGTAGAAGATGGCCAGTCACTGCAAATGGCGCCTGCAGACCAGGAACCCCCTAGAACACGGAGCACTCAGACCTCCGGGGTCAGGCAACCACCGTGACGGAGGAGCCAACACCGTCGGGGCCAGGGCTTGTAGCAGCAGGGTCGCTGACTTCGGCGGTAGCCAGGAATCGGTCGAGACGGAGCTGGAAACCCAGACAGCATAGGTGCAGATCGGAGCATCAGTCGTCGGAGGTCAAGCGGGTAAGTTGGATGTCCATTATAGGTTTAGCGGTATGCTGAGGTTTGGGAGGGCAGTCCGGTATGGAGGAAGGCCGTTGCAGCGGTTTTAACGGGGATAACTACCAAGTCGGTAATCCCCAAAACCGGGAGCTCCTCGGGAGGCTCCTACTCAGCGGCGGCCATCTTCATGATATTTACACATATTGGCTAAATCAATCACAGTACTCGTCTCAGCAAAATCAATCGCAGTACACGTCTCAGCAAAATCACAGTACACTTGTAGCAAAATCAATCACAGTACATGTATCAGCCAGATCACTCACAGTACACTTGTTAGCAACATCAATCACAGTACATGTATCAGCAAAATCTATCACAGTACACATCTCAGCAAAATCAATCACAGTACAGGTCAGCAAAATCAATCACAGTACAGGTCAGCAAAATCAATCACAGTACATGTATCAGCAAAATCAATCGCAGTAGATATCTCAGCAAAATCTAATACAGTGTCTCTCAGCAAAATCAATCACAGTACACGTTGCAGCAAAATAATCACAGTACACGTTGCAGCAAAATAATCACAGTACGTGTCAGAAAAATCAATCGCAGTACATATGTCAGCAAAAGCAATCACAGTAAATGTCTCAGCAAACTCAATCACAGTACATGTGTCTACAAAATCAATCACAGTTCATTGAGCAGCAAAATCAATTGCAGTACGTGTCACCTAAACATTCGATTGAATAGTTTGTAAAACAATAGATAGTTAAAAGTGGTTATTATGATTGTTCTCTTAACTTCGCTAAGTAATTGATTGTAATGCTTACAAATTTAATTAGACAAGCAATCAGACCATTGGATTGTCTTTGAAAGCCAGATTACATAGCGTTCCTGATGGTTTTTAGAAGTGCACCTTTGACAACTGTTGTACAAACCTTTTCTGAATTTGTAGGCGTTTGGGACACATACAGATAATATGTTCTAAAGTCCCATTCATCTTGTTACAAAGACCGCACACGTATTGTTCTTCTTCTGAGTTTGTCCAGCTACCGTCAGCTTAAATCACAGATAAGAATTCTTTATGTTTGCATCAAGATTGGAATCCAGATATTGCTGTCTCATTACGTTGTAGAAATCTTGGATCAAGTGCACATGCCTTTTTGAAGAGGATAGGAGTAAGAAAGTAAGGTACAAAGTTTCCCTTATTTTCTTGCAAATTAGTTCTTTATGACTCTTTAAGTTTGAATGGTGAATCAAGTGGGAGTAAATCATGTTTGGTGATGATTGAGACAATCTTTCTCCCCATTGAGTCTGGATAGTTTACATTACAGATAGTAATTTCTGATAACATT
The DNA here is from genome assembly GCA_963921515.1 of Calotriton arnoldi. Taxonomy (NCBI): domain Eukaryota; kingdom Metazoa; phylum Chordata; class Amphibia; order Caudata; family Salamandridae; genus Calotriton; species Calotriton arnoldi. Next base: position 509,865 of record CAWUFW010000279.1, read on the forward strand.
AGTTTCTTTAAGCTACCTTCTGGTGCACCATTGTAGTCACATATGTACTTCTTGAGTACAGCAATCTTAAGCCCAGTTTAAAACTAATGCGACAGTGTGGAGTTGAAGATCTTACGTTAAGGAGCTGATAAATATTTTGAATGAAGATTGAGTCCAGACTCTGAGTTGTTCTAAGCTGAAAAATTGGGGAATCATAGAGGAGAATTGGGATCAGTTTCGGATTGGCAGCAGTGATGAATTGTCTAGTTTGTCTTCCTCCATATAAGGACGACAATCGACAAGGTGAAACATGGTCTGAAGTTTGGGTAGTCCCACTTCTTCAATGCGAGGCATGATGTGAACTTGCGGGTAGCTTTACTTCTTTAAGACAAGACAAGGTCTGACCACTGTGGGTAGTGCAGTGAATGTGAGTCGTAGGATACAACCCTCCCACCATATAAGGGGCATGTACTGTAGGTGAATACAATCTACTGCACCTTTTATTCATTTTTCGTATATTTATTCAATTCAGATTCCAATTAATGATCATATTTATGTCACTTGTTTCATCCTTAACATATTTCATCAAAGTCTAGGTAACATTTACAGATAATCACAAAATGAATTTCAGAAAAATATACTTTTTAATCAATATATATCTAAAAAATGTGCTCAATCACCAAACAACTTTAGAATAAATCAGTCTTCTGATCAATGGTTTTACCGCAGCGCAGAGAAGTATCTCCTTTAAGGTCTTCAAATAAATGTCTACAAACCTGTTCGTGCCGAGAATGACTGCTCCTTCAAGTTCATGATACCCAGTGTCTGATTGTCCCTCACTTCCACGTCTATGCTATTCACTTCACTAGTCAAATTATTTTGACTTACTTTATGTTATGGCTTCCTCACAATTTTCTCTTGCAGTTAACATACTTCATCATTTCCTCTTTCCATCACATGATCCATCATTTTGCTTCCAGTTTTATCATACATCTGCCTCCACGAATAACTCTGTCGTCCCATGTTCACATCTATAGACTATTCCATCATCCCTTTGTCTCTCTCAAAAATAATGTGTTGTCTTTGTTTGTTCTAAAGTAGATTTACCTGACCAGTCAAATGGAGGATTTGTTTCCCTATCTTTCTTCTGGTTTGTATATTATGTTAATCACAAATCATTCAGCTAATTTACAGTCTAAGACTATCTTGCAGAACTCCAGTGTCCTTTAATGGCTGCCTTTTTAGGTGTGGCTTGGCTGCGAGGCTGTCGTCTAAACATAATGTGAAAAAAAAGGTTTAAGAAAGAACTACTGATTGAGGGGCTCTGGCTCCGTCCACATGTTGATGCTCCCCTCTGCTGTATTGGATTGCGCAGATGTTGTATTCACAGATTAGGCTCGGTACAGTACTACCGATGTAAAAAGCCAATGATCAAGGTTGTAGGCCTGATTCGTTAATTGGGAAAGGTTATGTTGGATGTCATAGACTGATCTGTTTATTATGAAAACTTATGACAAAGGTAGTAGGCTTAGATTATTTATTGTTTGAAGCATATGTTAAAGCCAGTAGGTCTTTATGGGTGGATTGTTATTTTACTGTGCTAACGCTTGTAACAAAGAATTTTCTCACACAGTTACTAGGTCAAATGCAGTATGAAGGGGCTCTTCCTGGGGTATCCCTGTGGACAGGATGGTAGGAAGGGGGTTCACACTGAACTGCTAGTGATAACGATATGAAGTGGCTTTGCATTGTGAAGTTTGTCAAGTGCAATAGTAAGGATTTTGCATTAGGAACTAACTTTAAGACAAATGCAACAGAATGGAGTTTTACATTGTAAACTCCATGACAAAAACCATTGGAAGAGGCTTAACATTTTGAAGTATTTGACAAATACAATAGAAATGGGTTTTACATAGTGAACTCTGCAAAATCAATAGCCAGTAGTTTTACATTGTAAACATGTTTTGAAATATAATAGGAAGGAGTTTTAAATTGTGAAAGGTCATGACGAACACCATGCAAATGGGCATTACATTTTGAACTAGGAGACAAATACAGCAAGAAGGGGTTTTATATTATGAACTCTGTAAGTAATTGGGTTACTGGTTGAGGGGGTGAAATCCTACTTGAGCAGCAGCCACAATCCTGGTCAGGGTAAGGCACAAGCAAACACCAAATTTACCTGTGCTCAGCCCTCTGGTAGCTTTCCACAGAGCAGTCAGGCTTAACTTAGAGGCAATGTGAAAAGTATTTATGCAGCACTTTATATAGTGTGTAAAGTATTTATGCAGCACTTCAAGTAGTAATAAAGTGAAAACACAAAACAAGGAAAATCACACACCACTTTAGAAAAATGTAGTAAATGTTTATAAATAAAACAAGACCACAATGACAAAAATCCTATCAGTAGTATACTGGAGATATGCAGTGTGGTATCCTGCTCTCTTCTCTGTCTAGTCCTTTCTCTGTACTCTGCTGCTCAGCCAGTCTAAGTGATGTCACAGAATGTTCCCTGTGTGTATGTTTGAGTGGAATTGTCTGTTGCTGTATGTGGGCTGAGCAGCAGGGATGCTACTCCCGGTGGGACTGATTTTCCTGATACTACTTTCTATGCTACTACAACCAACATATCCTCTAATGTTCCTGTCCTGACTGAACTAAAGAATAAATCTACCATTTGGATAAAACTACATCCCAGTCTACCTCATTTCATGAATTCCACACTGGCGACGAGCGGAAAAGGACTCACTTGGGACAAAAGGACATTACTGAAATTAAAAGAGGAGTCCTCATTACTACAAAGAGAAGAAGAGACAGTAAGTGTACTTTTAAAAGTGTCTATTTGAAGCCTGCTATATGGAAATGTCCCTGGGAGCCCCACCGGTGTCTGTTTCCATCGGACAGCCTCAGCCCAGGGCATGGTGTCAAGCCCTGCAGATGTAGTGTTACTCTGTGCCATCAAGTTTGGTATTTACTTGGATTACAACCATGGGAACACTGTAAATCTTAAGGGCATTTAAACAAGTGTTGTGAGCCATAATTACATTGGAGCTTACTGGAACTGGCACTGACAGTCGTGATAATTAATGGAACCTTGAAAATGAAACTGCAGCTGCTGTTTTTTTCATTACTAGCAAGTCTACAGTGCAGCTATATAAACTGGACACTTGATTTGAATTTTATATAAATACCTGCAGTATCAGCGGTGAGTTTACACGAGCGCTTTTATTACTGAAATTGACTTTAAACTCATGTGGCATGAGTGTGCATTTGAAAAGGAGAGGAGGACAATTCGACCTGCTATCAAGCTGCTGACCTAAAAGAAACTGGTGTACGTGTGTATTTATTTTTACTTGGGCAGGTTTTAAGATTCAAATGAAAATAGCACCAAAAAGCACAAATCGCCAACTATGGTTATCTGATCGTGCTGGTTTGTGACAAAGTCACAAGTTCAGGCCGACCGCAATAGAGAGTTGGCCAGTTACAGGAACCCAGTTCGGCCCGCTGAACAAGAGTACTTAAATTCCGGTTTGCGAAGTGTTGCAAGGTCCTGTGCCGAGGATATGTGGATGAGGGCTTGTGATGCGAAGTCCGGCATCGAGAATGCGTCACACAGTCGAGGCGATGGATCAGTTCCGAAGAGTTTTGAGGGTGCGATGCGAGAACCTGCAACGTTGTCGAGGCTTCCGCCGAGGGATTTGCGGTGCGAGGACCTGCAAAAAGAAAGCTTCTCACAATCGGCGGTTCGGTTGCGGGCTGCGTGGTCGATACAGATTCCTTGCGCCAGGAGAACCCTTGTAGCAAATGTGATGCATCGGTTCCGAAGGCGATGTGTCGAACAGCAAGGGCAATGTGCCGGTTCTTTTGGCAATTACCCTTACTGCGGAGGAGATGCGTAGGTTCTGCTGGATTTGCAGATGGGCTGGCAGAGCACCAACAGGCCCACTTCCAAGGGTACAGGACTGGGGTGGCACTACTTGGCAGGTTAGGACTCTCAGATGTCAGAGTCCAGGCGCTGGTTCAAGGCTGTTAGAGTCTTCTGTCCCAGAGTTTCTAGTCAGGAGGACAGCCAACCAGCCCTTTGAGTCACTTTGTGTTCCTGGGTTCAACAGATGCAGGTCCAGTCCTTCTCACCTAGGCAAGACGGCAGCAGGTCCTGGCACAGTACCCACAAGTCCAAAAGTGCACTGAAGAGTTAGTGTCTGGGGTCCAGTATTTATACCTGGGCCTTCCTTTGAAGTGGAAGAAGCTTCTAGAGGGTTCCCTTGGACGTTCCCAGGCATCTTGCATTCCCTGTCCTAACTCCAGACTAACTAAAGGGGGTATACAGCCCTTTGTGTGGAGGGGGTCATATCCTTTTCAAGTGTAAGTAGGGTTATGCCTAGCTCTGCCCTCCTATCTTACCACTGATGGCCCATCCAGGCACACCTAAGCTCTCTATTGTGTGTGGTTGTGAAGGAGGAATACACAAACCCCAACTGTCAGCTACAGCAAGTGATATGACCCAGAGACAGGCTACAGACACTGAATGGCTAAGGCAGGAAAATGTCAACGTTCTAAAAGTGGCATTTTCAAAATTGTAATGTAAAATTCGATTTCACCATGAGAGAGGATGTTAAATTACAATTCCAAAGACATCAAACACTAAATGGTTACCTCGTCTCATTTGGAAATTATCACTTATTAAATGTAATAAGGTAACTCCAATGTTTGACTATGAGCAAGGCAGGCTTTGCAGCAGTGAAAAACATATTTAAGAGTTTTTCACTACCAGGACATATAAAACTAAAAGTACAATTCCTGCTTTTAAAATACACTGCCCCTTGCCCTCTGGGTTGTCCACAGCCTATCCTAGGGGTGACTTATATGTATTAACAAGCATTTGCAATGCAATAGGTATCGCATTTGCGAGAGTTTGAACTATTGGCGTTGTAAATAACAATGCCTTTTATTTGTGTGTTTTGAAACCGTGCAAGTGGTGCGTAAACACGCACTTTGTACTTATAGTCTTAGCTTACGAGAAGCAAAGCTGGCAGTAAAAGAGGCGCAGTTATTGCCAGCCTTGCTTCTCATAAGCAATAACTATAAGTACAAAGTGCGTGTTTAAGCACTGCTTGCAGGTTTTCAAAACACATAAATAAAAGGCATTGTCATTTATAATGCCAATAGCTCAAACTCTTGTAAATGCGAGACGTATTGTATTGCAAATGCATGTTAATCTGATATTAGCGAAAACAAATCCACATATGCCTGCATAGATTTGTGTCCTACAGAGACGATGTGTACTCAGTGCCAGATGTGGGTAGGCTTTGAATGTAAATTGTGCAATAAACATGTTTTGATTTGATAAATTTTCTTCAAAATAAAAAAAAAAAGTGTGTTTCCTTAACACGGAGTAGCGTTTTACTTTAGGGCATCACATTATGTCACTGTATTGAGAGACGATTATTAAAAGAGCGTTTTTAAAATGCACTGAGAAAATATTCTTACCGCGCTAGACGATTATTAAAAGAGCGTTTTTAAAATGCACTGAGAAAATATTCTTACCGCGCTATGATGACCATATTATTAGTGAACCCAAGTCAGTGTGCCCTATGTTTTTGGCCTCAGCTATTATACATGGAGCAATATTAGAGGCCATATAAACAAGCACGTTTTTTTGTGTACAGCGTAGTGTTTAAATTAGGCCATTCCCCTAATTGTGCAGGCCACGTCCCAAAGGCAAGTTTGCCACAGCTCTTTTAGAGACCCCCCCCCATCCCCAGTTTTTTTCGTTCTACTTAAAGCCCTGCATACGAGAGCGGATGTTAATGGGAACTGGAGAGTCTCTGCCGGTAGAGTATGAAAGCGTGTGATTTATTAAGTATGATGATGGCTAGAATTTAGGGAGGGGATAATTTTTAATTGCACAAAACATGTCAAGTGGACTTACTCGGTAAGTGTCACGGCACGTCTACAGTCAGCAGAAGACAGGACTGGCACAGTTAATTACCGCAGGGCCAGCCAGCATGAACAGCGTGTTACAGCCATAATGTCTCACGGCCCAGAAATGGCCAAAAGTACACTTTGTGGGTGAGCAGAGCGCATGCTGGAAGCCATGCATGGGAGAGGGAGGGGGAACAATGGTGGCACATGGAGGAAGCGCCCGCAACGGAGCCCGCTTCAGGAAACATGAAGCGCGTGAACAGCGTGTTACAGCCATAATGTCTCACGGCCCAGAAATGTCCAAAAGTACACTTTGTGGGTGAGCAGAGCGAATGCTGGAAGCCATGCATGGGAGAGGGAACAATGGTGGCACATGGAGGAAGCGCCCGCAACGGAGCCCGCTTCAGGAACCATGAAGCGCGTGAACAGTGTGTTACAGCCATAATGTTTCACGGCCCATAAATGGCCAAAAGTACACTTTGTGGGTGAGCAGAGCACATGCTGGAAGCTATGCATGGGAGAGGGAGGGGGAACAATGGTGGCACATGGAGGAAGCGCCCGCAATGGAGCCCGCTTCAGGAACCATGAAGCGCGGCGTCCGTGCAGCTGGAAGGGAGCATATTTAAAAGTTATAGTGCGACGTGCATAAAGTTGGCGCCGCGCTGAGGCTGGCGGCAAGCAGCATCCCGAGCAGCAACAGGGATGGTGCTGCTCCTCCATTGACAAAGCTGGCGTCCCGCGAGTGTGTGGGGCGTCAGTCATTATAACAAGCCTTCACCATTGCGCGAATGTAAAAAAAAAAGTGCTCACCGACTAGTTAAAGGAGACTGTGTAACGCCGCAAGGAAACGATCGAGTCCGGATGGGTGGCCCCAAAAGGAGACAGGGCGGTAACAAACAAGCCTCATTTTTAACCAGACGCCAAGGTTTAACATAAACGATGACGCCAGCCAATAAGATTGATGGGCGGGGCTTCAAGTTCACTTCAGAAATGTCCCGATTAGAAGAAGCCTCGCAGAGCGAGCAGCGCATGCGCGCTGCAACGCAGGTCTGCGAGACCTAAAAAGGAAGGTATGGGCCTGATAAAAGGTTCATTTTGCCAGATCAAACTGGCAGTTTAAACTGCACACACAGGCTGCAATGGAAGACCTGAGACATGTTTAAAGTGCTACTAAAGTGGGTGGCACAATCAGTGCTGCAGGCCCAGTAGTAGCATTTAATTTACAGGCCCTCGGCACAGTTAGTGCCACTTTACTTGGGACTTACAAGTATATTAAATATGCCAATTGAGTGTAAGCCAATTCTAGCATGTTTTAAGGAGAAAGCACAAGCCCTTTTGCGCTGGTTAGTAAAACCTCAGTGTCTACGAAGGAGAGGTAATGTTCATGTCTATGTATGCTTTGGGTCTACCTGAATTGTTGGATGGGTTTTTGTAGGCTTAAACGACATGGCCATGTTTATGTTCAAGGTAACGCCATCAGGCATCCTGTAGTCATCATCAAATGTAGTGACAAAGGCAGAAGCCCTCTCATTTTACATAATGGGCAACTTGGCAAAGCTTGTAGAATGAAACTTTTTGATTGGGAATAGCTTTATGAAAATGCACTTGGAGGACAATGATTTATTGAGAGTTAATGTTGTCTGCAGCACCTCCCTCAGTCAGCTCCGGACTGCTCTGTTTACTTACCCTGAGGGACAAGTGCTAAAAGGGGCACTTGGTCCCCACTTTTGAAAGTCTGGGGTACAGATGCCCCAGGACACCATAGATAAAAGATTCCCATTGACACAGTGTGGGCCTGTTAACTTCTGACTGCCTAAGGACGTCCTGAACCAGATGTCTCTTATACAATAGGAATTGGTTTTACATTATAACTCTCTGGCAAATACAATTGGATAGGGTTTTGAATTTTGTACTCTCTGGCAAATACAATAGGAAGGAGTTTTAACATTGTGAATTCCCTGGCACATGCAACAACGTGTGAACCCTCTCTCAGCTAGAGTAGGAAGGGCTTTTACATTGTGAACACCATGACAAGCCTCTTCAATAATGTAACACATACAATAGGAATGGGTTTTATATTGTAACCTCTCTCACATATGCAATAGTTTGGGGTTTAGTATAGAAGTCTTTTTTAGGTCTGAGATAGTAAATGCTCGGCATCTTGAGAGAAAGACTTAGGCCCTGATTACAAGTTAGTTGGAGCGGAATAACCGCGTGGAATTCCGCTGTAACTGATTACTACCAGACCAGTGTTTCCACACCCTGTTTTGTGGGAACAGCAGGCCTGATTTTACTAGGCTGTAGTTCCGGCTGGTAAAATCACATGAGGCTTTGGCTGCAATAGCAGCCAAGCATCTTTCCCCAATCCCTGGCAATGTTTTTCTTTGGCAAATGGGGTGCATGTAATGCTCCCCCTTGCCGAAACTAGTCTATTCCCTTTCCTACAATCCCATCTTTCCTCTCTCTATCCCACCCACAGGGAAGCTACTGCTACCATTTACCATCTGCTCATACCCCTTGATATATGGAATACAGTTCAGAATTGTACACACTAATCCCATGTCTGCAAAGTTATTCTTCATTCTGAGCGGTGCAACTCATAAAACACACACTATGCCGAGATACTTGCCGATTACAGTAATTCTGGCTATTTGGAGTTTCTCCATGAGATTCCCTCTAATTCGTAATCAAGGTTCGAATGTTCAGGTTGGTGTGTAATTTGGGTCTGCCTAATATGATGGCTTTTTGTGGGCAATTACCACATGGTCATGTTTGCATTCATGTTAATTTATTGATTTTAACCCCTTGACCGCGATCGGAATTCCGCTCGTGTGCTGGACATTCCGATCGCGGGTGTGGTCGTGACGAGCTCAGCTCGTCATGCGCACAGCGCTACCGCGCAGCATGACGAGCTGAGCTCGTCACGCGGTGACAAAGACAGTAGGCCCCTCATTTTACATTGTGAATCAATTGCCGAAGCCTCTCAAATTGCCTTGCCGATCGTGAAAAGGTTTATATGTTGCAAACGACCCTTATAATATTTAGTTATGTGTGCATTAAAGTACTTTTTCTTCTAAAGAAAAAATATTGGTTGTAAATTGATTTATTGTATGTTATTTTTAGGTGTTCCTCAGTTAGTTTCCAGGCCTCAAAGACAGTCTTCGACGTCTTTGCCTCAATACCTGGAGAGTAAGGTTTTACATTGTGAACTCTTTGACAAATGCAGTAGGAAGTGGGTTGGCATTGTGAACTAGAATAAGATCTTCCCTTGAACGTTCTCGGGAGGGTCTATACATTGTTTTATATTAAGATGCATTCTAACACAAATCACAGGTAGTGCTAGAGATGTCTCAATTTCATTGTTACATTTATAATTTTATGCTTAATACTTATATGTGTGAATTAAAGTATTAATTTATTTTGAAAGTAAAATACTGGGCATCGATAAATTAAGAATTTGTATGCACTTTGTGGAATTCTTTACCTTTTATTTCACTAGTTTAGTTGCTTTATTTGTCCTTTTGGATTTAGTTTTTTTTAAATACTTGTTGATATTCAATTCCTGATGCACAAAGGGGTAGCAAGGCTGACATTCCACGTAAACCTCAGGAATGTCTTGCTTTAGTCATGTGTTTGATGACCAATGACCTTTTGAAAATGAAAGTTTCTAAAACGGAGGCGTTGGCTCTAGCGAATCAGCCTTAGACCTGTGCCTGTTCGTTAATCACAGGCTTCTTCTCTTTCAGTGCGTGCTAATATGACTTTAAGAAAGTGGATTATTATTTTGGGGTGGGCATCGTCCATCTCAAGGAATAAGACGACTAACTTGTCAATGTGAACCCAAAAGTCACTAAATTAACCTGTGCCCAACCCCTTGGTAGCTATGGCACAAAGCAGTCAGACTTAACTTAGGTTGTAAAGTGAAGTGTACTGTGTTAAGTATTTATTCAGTAACAAACAGTATTAAAGTTAAAGCACCAAACAATAAAAACCCAAAGCAAATTAGAAAAACAGAGTACATTTTAATTAACAGAATGACATGAAACGACAAAAATCCAATTAGGGGAATGCGAGATAAGACTTTTTAAACTTTTAAGTAAAAATAGCACCTAAAAGCACTAAGCACCAATGCTAGTCTATGGAAGTGGAAAAATGGGACTTAGGCACAATTTCATGCCGACCAAGATGGATCGCGGGTCAGATTCACCAAGCGAGCTAGTCCTAGTCAAAGATTTTACCTTCTGACTTTTTTTTTGTGGAGCTCAAAATCCTCCAGTGGGGCAAGCCTGAAGCTGTATCTGACCATAGTGTATTGAAATCGGACACCTTTGCTGCAAGGTCCCAACTTTTCATGGTTTCTGAAGCATCTCCTCTGGACCACTACTAAGGCTCCCAGGACCTCCAGCAGAGGCCCACCAGCAAGGTTCAGTCCAGGTCCAGATGGTAATAGTCAACTGGTCATTTGAGGCAAAAGTCTGCTTGTAGCTTTCTGTTTCCCTGTAGCCTCAAAGAAGGTTATCTAATTGACCCTTGGAGTCCGCTTCTTTGTCCTGCTTACAAGAGGGAGAAAGTCCAGTCCTTCTGGACTCCTCTCGGGCCACAGAGAGCAGGTCCAATCACTTATGATCTTCCACAGGTCCAGAAAGTGTTCTGAGGAGAGTGCCACGGGGTGCCACATTTTTGCTTTGCACCAGCTGTAGGTGGAGTAGCTCCTGGCTCCTCCTTAACTAATGGAGTAAAAGTTCCCAAGGGAACCCTACTCACTTTTACAGCTGTTTCATTTTGCAAACAATTTCACAGTGCACCTTACGCCAAAAATTGAAGATGTAGAAACCCTTCTTGCTTTGTGCAGAGCTTGCGTGTCCATCTAGAATTATGGCCAAGAAGATGAGCAGTTCTGTTCCCTATATTTATTCCAAAACAGTTCTGGGAGTAGCTTCCTTCCCAGTGGCTACCGTGGCTAGTGTGGGCATTGGAGACACATGGTTTACCTTCTTCAGGTCTCTCCTTACACTAAATTATGAATGGGCAGACCTCTCCTCTGCCATTTTCAAGTTAATGTAGTGGCTGGGTCGACCTCTACCTTTTCCCTGGGCTGATAAGGATCAAATGTACCACACCCAGTCCATCCTATCACAATGCCTAAGCCATTCTGCTGTGGGAGCAGTTTCCCCACCTCATTAAGGTCAAGCAATTGCTGGGAATCTACTGGAGAGCTAATGGAAATTAGACCCGAAGAACTTCAGGAAGGGAAAATTTAACTTACTAAAATTTACTGTTTCTAACTATTTATTAACAATCTGATTTCAATGAGTTGCCATTTTAATAAATATAAAAAATAGTCTTTGAATGACTATTTTAAACGGTTTGTGTCAAAAGTTACAGATTAAAGTTTAGAATCTGTACTTTGCCATTCGCTAAGATACAGCTACAACCCTGCGAGTGAAAATATCTTTTGGGTGCTAATCAGTGGAGAAAAATGCCAACTTTAATTTAACACATGTTCCACTTTTAAATATCAGGCACCCTCTTTGTGGGCAACAAGGTGGACGCAGGGGTGATTTATAACTATTTAAAAGCTGGCTTTCTGGCCTGTCAAAAAAGGTTATTTGACAGGTTTGACAGCAGGTTTTCAGGCTGCTGCAGTCAGGCTACTCATGGCAGACCTGAAGCTGTTTTCCAGTCGCACTTGGTGAATGGCACAATAGATGCAGCTGTCCACAGGTGGCATTTAACTTCCAGGCCCTGTATATATGTCCTGCACTAAATACTAGGAACTTACAGGCAAGTTAAATGTCAATCAGAAATAAGCAAATTTAACCATGAATAAAGAGGGAGCACATGCCCTTTACTCTTTTTTAGCAGGGGTAAAGTGCAACGCTTTAAGTCCATCAAAAATAGGGCACAGAATGTTGTGAAAAATCTTGGGTAACCATACAGAAAATGCAGCTTTGCTACAGTGACCAAAAATGTTGTTGTTGCTACCAGTGCTGATCCTACCTTCTGCTCACGTCACAATTGCTCGTACATTACTCCCTTTTCAGTGAATTCTTTCCTTTCCTCTGAGCTGAAGGGAGAAGTTTGGTGATCCAGGCATCCTGTTTGGGTTATATGAATGCTGTCTTGGTTGGCCTACTTAAAAATCCCATCTGTCATCTTCAGATTGTGCAAAGTTCAGCTGCCATGTCTGGTACTTAATTTACCTCCAAGTACTTCTGTTAAATCCCAGTTGGACTTACTCCACATGCTACCAGTGAATAAATGGATCCTGTTTAAGATACTGCATGGTGCACCAGGCATGCTGGGTTTTTCCTGTGCATGTCAGATCTTGGCTTTAGACCTACAAGCCCTCTCACATTCTTTGTTCATCTTCACATTCACTCTTGGTTGTACCCATGTTCCATTGAAGCAGAGCAGGCAGGTTCTCTCTCTCTTGGTTTTCACTCCTATTCCTAGTACACCAAAGGTAAAAGACTGACCATGTTATGAGTGATGTAATATGTCAGGTCATAAGCAGTGCATTGCGGGGTGTAAGATCAAGTTAGCTCAGGTAACTACAACTGCTGAGTTTCACTGGTTTTGTTTGAGTAAAATCTGACCTAACTATAACTTCCCTGTAACCTTTGTGTTTTTTCAGTGTCTTTCTAAGTTTAAAAAAAATTCTATTTCCTGCCGGCCAGTCTCTGTGGAAGATCCCCTTTCTCCATAGAACCCAACGTCCCGCAGGGCTATACAGATCACCGGTCACCTGCACAACATTAAAAACCTGGGATTCAACTGCTGTAACGTGTGGTCTCACCTCCTTCCCATCACCCCATAGACCTATAGTTAATAATCCGGATTTCCAACCGGGCCTCTACCTGGTGGCTTTTAAACATTGGGATCCAGAGGGGTGCAGATCAATAGGACATCTCTTTGACGTGGAGGGCCCACTGACCTTCGAGGACCTTCGCTCAGACCTTGTGCTGCCAGAGATTGAATGCTACCACTTTAAACAAGTGCAGCACTGGGTCATGCACCCCTCGATACGCCCGGGGGTCCAGGGACTCCTTACCCCGTATAAAAAATGGCTGCACACCAAATCAACTAGCACACGCCTCGTCACTGAGCTCTAACACCTTCTGCGCCCTCCAGAAGCAGTGGTCAAATCCGCAGTGCAGAGGTGCTGGGAGACAGAACTGGGGCTTATGCTCTCTCAAAAGGAAAGGGCGACATATTCTATTGGGTATGCCATACTGCTCGTAATGTTTCTAGCATAGAAACAGTGACCAAGATTGTCACATATTGGTACCTCACACCCCCCAGACTGCACAGAGGCAACCCAACCCGCAAACCAGACTGCTGGAGAAACTGCAGGTCTGACGGCACACTAACACACTTACCATGGGACGGCCCCACCCTTTCTTCATATTGGGAAAAGATCCTAGACGATATAGACAAACACTTTGACACACACATACCGCGTTTTCCGGGGTATGTGGTCCTAGGCCTGCCCAACGCGCTCCCGTTCCCCCTCAAATTGCGCAAAGGCAGACAAATGGGTATAGCCTTGGGCGCAGCCTTGCAAAACATACTATCTCACTGGGGCACAGACCGGACTCCTACCTATCAGGGGTGGTTACACAGACTGTGGCATGTACTTTGTATGGAGCGTATAGCCCTTTCACTTCAGGGAGACTGTGCCTCCTTCGCAGATCTCTGGCGCCCGTTCTTCTCCCAACATAGCACAGAAATGCGGGAACTTACCTGTCCCAAATACTTGCTCCTTGTAAGTCTCACAGCGCCCCCACAAGTTAATTCTTAACCTGCATCACTAGGCAGAACATTTTGGGAATCTCGACTCTGCTCCATTGGCTCCACACCAAGTTGGCCGGAGGGGGATTGAGACTGGGACTGGGCTGGGGTGGGCCCCAGGGGGAGGTGACTTAGAGGTGGGGCCGGGGAGGGCAGAGGGGGAGGGAGTTGTATTGGTGTTTTTCGCTATGTGCCCTGTTGTACATGTATGATCTATTTGGCTCATTACTAGTGACACTGTTTGATGCATAAACCAAATTTATCAATAAAAAGATTTAAACCTAACATTCTATTTCCTAACTATAACGACACTGTAACCTTTTGTTTTTTAAGTGAATTTCTAAGGTTTTTCAAATTCCATTTCCTAACTATGATGTCTCTGTAATGTTTGTTTTTTAAGCAAATTTCTATGACCTTTTAACTAGTAGTAGTGTTTGCAGAGTGGTGGAGAAAGGGGCTGGGGCCTCCGACCAGCTCTCCGGAATCCTGCTGTGTCAGACTTACTGGAGGTAACAGGAGGGCTTCTGGACCCCCGAGAATCCTCAGCATCCAAGAAGACTTAATCACCCAACCAGCAGTGCGCCAGGATGTGCGTTTGCAGAGTGGTGGAGAAAGGCGGCGTGGCCTTCGTAGACCTCTCGGCAATCCCGCTTTGTGGGACGTATTGGAGGTAACAGGAGGGCTTCTTGGACCCCAAGGACCCTCTGAAGCAAAGGAGACTTCATCCCCCAACCAGCAGTGTGCCAGGTAGCGCATTTGCAGAGTGGTGGTGAAAGAGGGGTGGCCTCCGAAGACCTCTCAGCAATCGCTCTCTGAGAGACTTACTGGAGGTTACAGGAAGGCTTGTTGGCCCCCAAGGAGACTCAGCAGCCAAGACAATATTGGCCCTGGGGACCCCAACCACGGGGTCCCAGCCTCAATTGTGGGTGCCATGGTCCCACCCAGGGCACCCACTGTTGAGGACCGCAGGGGGAGCCTCAAGGCCCCCGTAGTCCCTGCTGGCTCCCCGCCTCCTGTGGTAGCCTGCATTGCTTTTAGAGAGAGGGAGCTGCTAACACGCTGGTCCCTCTCTGTGAAAGCAATTGTGCTCCGTTTTCAGCAAGCTTCCTGAAAGTGAGCACAGTTTGCTATGGCTTGGTGGGAGCGTTAAAGCGATGGTGGCGATCCCTCGGGCAGTGGGGATGGGTCAGCGCGGCCCCCCCCACATTGTATAAAGAGAAAACCCTGGGGAGGTGGTGGTCCCTGTGGCTGCAGGGGTTCAAAAGCCCTCCCCCCCATTATAGTTAAATAAGTCCCGAGGATGTGGTGGTCCCCGGGGCGGCGGGGGAGGCCATACTGGCCTCCCCCTCATTTTTTCATAAAGAAGCCCAGCGGAAGTGGTGGTCCCCAGGGCATCAGTAAGCCCCAGGATGGTGGGCCAGTGCGCACCCCCCTCCTTTATTATTTAAATAACCCCGGACTTGGCCCACCCGGGGGCAGATTAGAAACGAAGCGCAGAAACCTGTGCTTTGTGGGGTTTTTTGTCAGGATTTGCCGATCCACCAAGACTCGCGCCAATTTTTTTAAAAATACATTTCTTTTTTGGCCCTGCGGAACCCCCCCGAGGCCTAGGGGGCCGGGTGTTTCTTCCCTGACCCCTTTTTAGGTCGAGCCTCGAGTAGCGCGCAAGCGCTGCTAGGCGAAGACTTTATGTTAGGGGGTTTCGAAAGCTGACCACACGCTCGTGCGTCGTGGCCTTTTTCGGGCGGTTACGCGCGCAGGGCCGACATCTGTTTCCCATTATCGTGCCCAGACGCGTGCACGATAATTGGAAACATATGCCGGCCGTGCGGGGAAAAGGCCATGACGCACGAGCGTCTGGTCAGCTTTTTTTGACTGGTGGCTGCCCGCCGTTGAAATGTCCTGCGCAAATCCGTGCAGTTTGAAAGGTGAATGTTCGCAGTCACTAGGGGCTGCTGCAGCATCTGGCGCAAGCTCCAGGATTTATTCGACTGTCTAGCAGGTGTGTTTGTAAACGGGTCGAGGGTGATGAACGTCCATCTCTTTCTGGCGCCCTTCTCTTCGTAGGCGGTGGTAGCCCTTGCACACAACAGCACTCGTCTTCGTGAGACTGCTGAGAAATGTTGATTTGTGTAAAGTCTTCACCAGGCGGCCCTTCCTCGAGGGTCTGCATCCCCGGGCCCCCCTGCATGCCCGGGCAAGAGAAGGGTCACGTTACAAAGGCACTCGGGCTCGCTTCGGGAATTTACTGTGAATTCGGCGGAGTTGGTGGCCTCAGGGAAACCTGCTGCAGAAAGTGAAATGTTTCTGCGTTGGAGGAAGACGCCGCAGGGACATTTTTTTTTCTGCTGCTGAAATGTTGCAGTATAAACATTGGAGTCGGAGTTCATATTAACGTTCACTGTGGTGGTGGTGGTAATATGGTTACTCTCAGAGCTGAGAGGATGTGGTCTGACGGCTAGAGCTGCCGACTTTGGTGCTGGAAACCAAGGTTCGAGCCTCGGGGTCGCGTCCACATCCTGTGATTCTGGGCAAACCACTTAATCTCCCCGTGCCTACCCCAAATTTTTTTTTTTTAAATTGTGTCCTTGTGTAGTAACCGGTGCTCATGTAAAGCGCTCCAATACCTTCGGGTCGAGTTCGCGCTATATAAATCTGTAAAAAAGCTGGAATAAAAAAAATGGCAGCAAGGAGAGACGGGACAGTGAATCTGTCGTGGCTTATTTAGTTAGTCACACAGAGGCAATAATTTTAAAATATCTTACAGAAAAAAGCCATGTGCAGCAGAGATGTTGTGTGTCCAACAATTGTGAGGGGATATCCCCTGAGTAGTTTCCTGGTTTCCGCATTAGACATTTTTCGTGTTTGTCAGTTAGCTGTCATGTGCAGAAACGAAAAAGACAATATGTTTGAAAGGAAATACCTGAGAGGATAACCTCCCTTTTGAGATTTCTAAAATTGGTGATGTTTCTCGGATATTATATTGCCTTTGCTCGTTTATGGTAGACTTAGATGTATTGATTGACAGAATAAATTACAAGTTCCTGAGAATGTCTAGTAGTCTGCTGCGGTTAACCGGTCATTATAAACTTTTCTTTACCGGCTGCTGGTATCAAAAGCTTAAGGCTCCATGTTCTGTGGTTAGATGATGGGAAAAAATAAACCACAAATCTTCCAGCTTTGGGGGAAATAAAAACATGCATGGCCTTATGACATAGATCGTACTTTGGACGTGGCCCATGTTTGCACTGCTTGACTGTACTGAAGGCGGCCGCCAGGGCCAACAGAAGAAGAAGGCAGGAATCGCCTGCCTCCAGGAGGCAGAGGGAGCGGTCCACAAAGGAAGGAGGCTGGTTTACGAAGAGTACTTGGAGCTGTTCGCTCCTAAGGACGCAGGTTCGATCCTGACCCCCTCCTCTTATGATCGTTTCAAGTAAATATGTGAAACATGTCAGGGCGCCTCCTAGTGAGATGTTTTGCCTTCTTAGGTGTCAGTGCAGCCATCGCAACAAATGCTCCCTCCTCCCCGCCCTAGTACGGTACATTTGGAAAATCAATTGACGTGTACCTCAAGGGAGAGGTGCGGGAATATTAGTGACTTATTTTGTAGGTGCTGCTTCATGACACGCTTCTGCAGTGTATAAGCGCTGTAAATAATAGGTCTAATTATGCGGCGCTGTTGCAGCGAGCACAACACCTCTCATAACCCCCTTAATAAAAAGCAATAAAGCCATTCACCCTAATGGGAATACCCCTGCTTGTAATTCTAACATTTGAGTACTTATCACAGTACCTGCAAGCCTCACTAAATAAAGCATCATTCTTGCAGGGACCTCAGTTGGAATCTGAAACGCCTTTTGAACGTTCTAAGATGAATATAATGTACTTCTCTTCTGTGTAATATTAATGCAGAGTTTCCTGGGTGGTTTGGTGGCATCGTTCTGTTCACTGTAGAAACCATATCATTACAAGTTTCAGAAAGCAAAACACATCTTTGCGGGCAGTAGTTTAACTTCATGTTGTCGCGATTGACTCTACAAAGTATATTCCGCATGTTTTGTACATGAGAAGGTGATTGTGCTGTTGGTGCACATTACACGAGCCTTAAATGAAAACCTGTGATATAGATATGGAAGTCACTGTGGCTACTTTTGAATTCAGTTAAAGAATCAAGTAAAGAAACATAAATAACACCTCCAAAATCCTACTGGTTTAACAGCGGATGGGGGAATGTTTGTTTCCTCAAGGTCGTTCACCCTCTTCTGCGATCTTAAGGTCAGACCCGTAGGGAGTCCTCCCAAAACATTCTAGAAAGGCATTGACTCGTCTTAGTGAATTAACACCTTATCTTCGAAGCCATCAAACTGCAGGGAGCACCCAGACGTGGAAGCAGCGGCAGGTGAATGGTAAAAGAGAGGGAGCGACACAGTGCAGTGCAGTGATGACAGACTGGCATGGGCAGGACGGACAGTAACTACCAGCTCTTCGAATGCTGTCCCTGGAAATTTATTGAGAAATCAAAAGCGTTACGCCCCACTTACCTCCTCCCTTACGAAGGAGCCAACGCTGTGTCTGTTCCTTGTTATGCGATCTGGACTGGAAAACCAGGAGCGTGAAAGAGCACTTTTGTTTCTGTTGCTGCAAAGAGGGTGAGGGGAGAGGATGTTTCCTTACGGCTAAACTGCCGTTTTTGGAGCTTGGGAACCAGGTTTGAGCCTCGGTGTCGGCTCACCATCCGGTGATTGTGGGCAAATCATTTAATCTCTCCGTGCCTACAAAAAACAAGCATTGGCATAGCCAATAGGTCTCGCCTTTGGGACCTTATAAGTGTTTAGTTATCCAGCACAATATCCTTGGTGCAACAACATCAACTGTTGCATGGCTAAACACTTATAAGGTCCCAAAGGCGAGACCTATTGGCTATGCCAATGCTTGTTCTTTTTTATGGCTGCCAACACTTCCTGGTTTAAAGTGTTGACAGCCAATCAGATCTCAGCACGAGATCGGAAGGGGTCTCGGATCCTCCGCATCCCTATATATACAACTGGATATTTCTTTAAATTTGTCCGCAACTACTGAACTGATTTACACCAATTTACAAAAAGATCGCTTTCTGTACCAACAGCTACCTTTCTGCTAAATTTGGTACTAATTCCGTTCAGCAGTTCGGGCTGTAGCCATGTCTAGAGTTACTATGGAAATTAACTTGGGGAAAATCCATTTTTGGACTGCCCCTTTTTCTCGGCCCCCACTTGACAGATCACCCCAAAACTTTCAAGACAGCAGCTGAAGTGAGCGTCGAACTAGTTTTGAAAATTTCGCGAGGATTCGTCAAACTACGAAGAAGGTTATTGCCAAATGAAAAAATGCTCTTCCTATGGAAACTACATCCTAACTATAACGACCTACTGGCAACAACCAGTAGGTAAAAAAAAAAAATATATATATATTTATTTATTTACACATATATCCACGACAACAAATCCAGAGAGAACAGGGGCTGCTTGTTGCAGTGATCTGAGTCGTGCTCCGGTAGCCCACAAAATAAAGTCACATGTCCCCACCGTCAAGGAACACTCAGACACTCCAGGATACTTGTAAAGTTTTAATGTGACACCAGCCACATTAAAAGTTTACAAGCATCTGGAGGTATGTGACTTCACACATATGCACATGTACTTTTTATATATATATATATATATATATATATATATATATATATATATATATATATGAATATATATATGAATATGTTTATATATTTACACACGCATACTTGTGAATTTGCATATATATATATAAAATCCACACCGGTACCCACCCTAAAATTACCCTTGCTGCCCAAAAACGCACACATCCACCTTAAAAAAACGTATATATATTATATTTATATATATATATATTCACTGAAAAAACCATAGGTTTCAGGGACGTTATAGTTACAAATTAGCATTTAAAAAACCTTTGAAATTCACTGAAAAAACCATAGGTTTTAGGGACAGTTATAGTTAGTTGGACATTGCACTCGTACAAAACCCGTGAAATTCCCCCGTTATAGTTAGTCCAGCTAACTATAACTCGCGCCCGCAATGCACTGCTGATGACGTCACATATTACATCACTCATGACATGGTCAGTGACATCACTGATGACATCACTGATGACATCTCAAATGACATCACTGATGACATCATCCAGTGACTGTGTGTTTCTGTAAAGTTTAAATATTTTTAATATATATAGGAAAAGACGTATTGAAGAATGAGTGGGTGTGTAAGTGTCTGTATGGATGATTTAGTAGGTGCGTGACTGACTCTATAAGTGAGTGATTTAACGTATCTTACTGAATGCATGGGTTAGTGACTAAACTGGGTGAATGTCTGTATCCGTCTGTCTGTTGCTGTGTAAGTGGCTGCATGTGTTTGTGAATAGCTACATGAGTGTCTATATGAGTTATTGAATGCTTGTCTGAGTATCTGTATGGGTGCCTGAGTGTTTGTGTGGGAGGGGTGTGTGCAACTCTGTGCATAGATGTGTGAGTGGGTGATTCACTGGGTGGATGGTTTCAAGAGTGCATCTGTGATAGACTGTATGGGTGGGTAAGTGTGTGTAAGAGTGTGTTAGTGAGTGAATGTATGTCCCAGTGGTACATGTGTGAGTAACTACATATGTGAAAGGCAGTATATATGTGTGTTGGAGTATATAAATAGCTATAAGCTGAGAGTGAGTGATTGTGATAGTGGCTGTATGGATGAGTGTGTGCTTGTATCAGTGATTGTATAAGAGCGTAAGAATGTGCTACTATTTGTATGAGTAAGTGAGCTGGTGTGTGTATAACTGTATAGGTGAGTAAATGGTAGTGTGTTTAATTATTTGCATGACTGACTAGGTGTGTGAGTACCTCTATGGATGAGTGGCGGTGTTTGAGTGTCTATATAGGAGTATGAGTGCATATGATAGTCCTGTACTGAGTGACCGTAAGTATGAGTGACTGTACGGGAGAGTGAGTGGATGTGTGCGTAGACCTAAGAATCAGTGAGTGGGTATGTAGTTATTGGTGTTGGAGTGTCTATGGTTTTGCGAATGGCAGTCTGTAATTTAGAGTGGGTGTTTCAAAGGTTATATTGGGGTGTGAGGAGGTGCATCAGATTATCACGTGGATGATGTCATCAGTGATGTCATTTGAGATGTCATCAGTGATGTCATCAGTGATGTCACTGACCATGTCATGAGTGATGTAATATGTGACTTCATCAGCAGTGCATTGCGGGGGCGCGAGTTATAGTTAGCTGGACTAACTATAACGGGGGAATTTCACGGGTTTTGTACGAGTGCAATGTCCAACTAACTATAACTGTCCCTAAAACCTACAGTTTTTTCAGTGAATTTCAAAGGTTTTTTAAATGCTAATTTGTAACTATAACGTCCCTGAAACCTATGGTTTTTTCAGTGAATTTCAAAGGTTTTTTAAATGCTAATTTGTAACTATAACATGTCTGAAACCTACGGTTTTTTCAGTGAATTTCAAAGGTTTTGTAAATGACAATTTTTAAATGTATTAATTGTTATATAAATTTTTTTCATACTGATTTCCAAATTTTTTAGAAACAATTTTTTTTTAAATATTTGATGTTTTAAATTACATTGTAATTACATTATACATTACATTACAAAAAATACTTTCTCAGAATGAATTACTTTAGTTTAAATACTTTGCACATAGGCAATAGACTTTTAAGTACAGTAGTTACAGTTGTTGCAATGGGCAACACATTTTCAAACACAATGCAACATTCAGCTCAATGTGAATTTCTAGTTAAATGCAATTAGTTACTTTATGGATTACTTTTCTAACCACAGGACTGGATCCTAGATTCAGTCCTGGGACATCTCCTGTAAACAGTTGAGTAAAAGCGTTTTGGTTACAGTCGTGATTTTTAAGGAATATTATTGTACTTTAAAAGTTCACAGAAACTTTTTCTCATAGAATCACCAATGTTATCCTATGGAAGGAAATTCACTTAGAAGTTAAAAACTGTTATCGTTACTTTTTCTTACTCAGTGTTGGATCCTGGATCCAGCACTGGTGCATCTCCTGTAAACAGTTGAAAGAATGCGTTTAAGTCATACAGGCGATTTTTTAGGAATATTTGTAGTTTGTGAAAATCGACACTTTGAAACTTTTCTGCTGAAAACCAGACAATGGATTCCTATGGAAGAAAATATAAGTTACTGGTAAGTACGGTTAAAATTACTTTTCAGGGTCAGTGCTGGGCTAAAAGATGCAGCACTGGGTTCTCTCCTGATAACAGGTGAGTAAATTGGAATTCGTACTTTGGTTGATTTTAGAGGAATATTATAAAGTTCCAAAACTCCACACTTAGAAGAATTTCCAAGTGAAACCAGTCAATGTTAGCCTATGAAGGAAATTCAAGTTACTGGTAAGTACGGTTAAAATTACTTTTCAGGATTAGTACTGGGCTGAAAGATACAGCACTGAGGTCTCTCCTGATAACAGGTGAGTAAATCGGAATTCGTATTTCGGCTGATTTTAGAGGAATATTTTAAAGTTCCAAAACTCCACACTTAGAAGAATTTCCAAGTGAAAACAGTCAATGTTAGCCTATAGAAGGAAATTCAAGTTACTGGTAAGTACGGTTAAAATTACTTTTCAGGACCAGTACTGGGCTGAAAGATACAGCACTGAGGTCTCTCCTTATAACAGGTGAGTAAATCGGAATTCGTATTTCGGCTGATTTTAGAGGAATATTTGTATGTTTCAAAAATCAACACTTAGAAACTTTTTCAACAAAAAGAAGGCAATGATATCCTATGGAAGGAAATTCAAGTTACTGGTAAGTACGGTTAAAATTACTTTTCAGGACCAGTACTGGGCTGAAAGATGCAGCACTGAGGTCTCTCCTTATAACAGGTGAGTAAATAGGAATTCGTATTTCGGATGATTTTAGAAGAATATTTGCACAATGGTGAAGGGAGGGGCGGGGCCTGAGGTGACATCTGTGCAAACGCGCCCGTGGCGCGTTTTAAGTTGGGGGATTAAGTCCCCTTGAATCCTGAGGGTCCCTAGGGGCCAACTAGCCCACCAGGAACCTCCAATATGCGCCAGGGGCTGCGTTGCAGAGACGTGTAGAGAGGCCACACCCCTTTTACACCTCTCTGCAACGCAGCTCTGTGGCGCTTTCTGGATGTACCTGTTGGGCTAGTTGGCCCTCAGGGACCCTCAGGATTGAAGGGGATTTAATTCCCCATCTTAAAACGCGCCACGGGGCCTGTTTGCACACATGTCACCTGAAGCCCCGCCCCTCCCTTCACCACTGTGCAAACGCGCCCGTGGCGCGTTTTAAGTTGGGGAATTAAGTCCCCTTGAATCCTGAGGGTCCCCGGAGTCCAACTAGCCCACCATATACCTCCAAAAGCGCCACAGAGCTGCGTTGCAGAGAGGTGTCAAAAGGGGCGTGGCCTCTGTACACCTCTCTGCAAGGCAGCCCCCTGGCGCATACTGGAGGTTCCTGGTGGGCTAGTTGGCCCCCAGGGACCCCCAGTATTCAAGGGGAATTGTTCCCTCTCTGCAAACGCGCCAGGGGCGCGTTTGCAGAGTGGTGAAGGAAGGGGCGGGGCCTGCGGGCCCGATCGTTTTTAAAAAATTATTTTTTTGTCCTCTGAAGGGGGCTCTGTGGCCCCCTTCCTTTTTCCAGTTTTTATGCCCTGGGGACCCCATCCCCCAGGGCCTTACCCCTTTTTTTAATTACAAATTTAAAAAACGGGAAGGGGCCGCGTGGCCCCCCTTCCCTGGGCCTGTATTGGCCCCGGGGACCCCATCCCCGGGGCATGGCCTCGATTTTTTTTTTTTTTCGTAGGGAGGGGGCTGCGTGGCCCCCTCCTCAGGCCATTTAAGGCCCCGGGGACCCCATCCCCGGGGCCGGCCTTTCCGTTTTTTTTTTTATTTTATTTTTTTGGGGAGGGGCCCTTTGAGGCCTCCACACATTAAATTATCCCCCCCACCATGCCCCCGGGACTTGGGCCACCCGGGGGCAAATACACTCGAAGCGCGGGAGACCGCGCTTCGATTTTTTTTTTTCCGGCAAGATTCGCGCACCCTGAGCGCATCCTGCCGATTTTTTAAAAAAAAAATTTTTTTTTTTTTTGTGCCCAGGGGGTCCTTGTGGGACCCCCTGAGCAAACCTAGGGGGTCAGGGTGTTTCTACCCTGCCCCCTTTGTGCGCTTTGCGCACTTGTTTCTGTCCCTCGGTTCTACCGAGGACAAAATGGCTGCCAACATTTCCTGAATCGGAATGTTGACAGCCAGCTGACAGCCAATTAACATGCAGCTCGTGATCGGGAGGGTACGCGGACCCTACTCGGCCATAGATATCACTATCTTTTTACTTTTGATTTTCTCAGCAACTACTGAACGGATTTACACCATTTAACAAAAGGGTTCTTTCTGAACCAAGAACTACCTCTTTGCCAAATTTGGTGTAATTCCGTTCAGCAGTTCGAGCTGTAGCCGTGTCTAAAGTTTCCTATGGAAAATTGCATGGGGAAAACGCGTTTTGGGACCCCCCCTTTTTCTCGGCCCCCGCTTGACGAATCCCCGAGACTTTCAGGGTAGGAGCGGACCGGAGCGGGCCACAAAGTTTGAAAATTTTGCGAAGATACGTCAACCGGCAAGAGAGTTATTTCAAATAGAATGTCGCGGATTTCCTATGGATAATAGGTTGTAAGTATAACTATCTACTGGCGACCGCCAGTAGATAATATATATATATATATATATATATATATGAATATGTTTATATATTTACACATGCATACTTGTGAATTTGCATATATATATATATATATATATAAAATCCACACCGATACCCACCCTAAAATTACCCTTGCCACCCAAAAACTCACACACCCACCCTAACAAAAAAAAACAACAACAAAAAAAAAAAAAAATATATATATATATATATATATATATATATATATATTCACTGAAAAAAACCAGAGGTTTCAGGGACGTTCTAGTTAGGCTGACATTTCACTCGTACAAAAGCAGAGAAATTCAGCCGTTATAGTTAGCTGGACTAACTATAACTTGCGCCCCCGCAATGCACTGCTGATGACGTCACATATTACATCACTCATGACATGGTCAGTGTTAGACCTGGCGTCCTTGGCGTGGGTCTCCCTTCCATTTTTTCGTAATGCCTCCACGGTTGCCGATATGTTTTTGCTGGACTAGATGCTCATGGGCACTTTGCCGCTGCTAATCAGTGCCAAAGTGCAAGTGCTCCCTATCGTGAATTGATGTATGTATTAGTGACTCCATGATTGGATGATTGGTTTACTTGTCAGTCCCTAGTACAGTGCACTCAGTGTGCCCAGGGCTTGTAAATCCAATGCCGCTGGTGGGCTTGCAGCACTAGTTGTGCCACCCACAGAAGCGGCTTGTAAAATGTGTCTCAGGCCTGCCATCGCAGAGCCTGTGTGCAGCCTAGGGCTGCCATGTCGACTTGGTGAGTACACCCACTTACCAGTCCCTAAACCTTCCCTTTACTGCATGTTGGTCACCCCTAAAGTAGGCCCTAGGGCAGGGTGCATTGTAAGTATAAGGTAGGACATGCCCTGGTGTGTGTGGCATGTCCTAATAGTGAATTACAGCCATTTTCGTTTTTCACTATTGCAAGGCTACCTGCTCCCCATAGGCCAGAATGGGCAGACTGACTATTACACCTTATAGTCAGAACTGACCCAGGGAACATGGTAGAAAAACGAATTTAGTATGCCTGAACTCAGGATGATAAAATACATCTTTTAGTGAAGTTGGTTTTAACATTCTGTGTTTGAAAATACCACTTTTAGAAAGTGGGTGTTTTCTTGCCTAACTATCCAAGCCTGCCTCTGCTAGGTTGTGTATTCCTTGTCTGGAGATTGAGTGACAGGGGCTGGGGGTGGCTACAGGAGACAGGGTGAGTCAGCGCAGGGCTGAATAGAAAGATCTGCATCCAGAGTGGAGGGAGGAGTTGCACCTGGGTCTGAATAGGGCTGTGCCTGCCTTCCACAATGCTGGCTCCACCTCCTGCCGGGCGGCTGAGCACTCTGCCCCACATTCTGAAAGGAAAGGAGTAGTCAGAAAAACAAAGTGCTCCAGAACTGACCAGAACTGGTTTTGGACTAGGCAGAGGCCTCTCTGCCGTCAGAGAACAAAGAGAAACTGGGTATAAAAAGGGGACCCAGACCCCTAGGAAATTAGATCACTTTTGGGAACAAGAAGAAACCTTTGCTGAGGAGCGGAACCAAGAAGAAACTGAGGAGAGACTATCCCTAAGCTGAAGTGCTGCTTGGGGGATTGGCCTGCAGTGGTTTGCCTGACTGCCAAAGAAAGGAGAAAGGAACTTTGCTTTGCTGTGACTTTCATCAACTTGTGAAGGATCTCCAAGGGCTTGGAAGAGAGCTTGCCCCCTGACCGAAGTCCCAGGACCATTGGACTTCACCCCCTTTGTGAATTGCTGCTGGAAACTCTGTTTCAGTGGCTACAGAGGTAGGGAGCTGTGACCGACTCTCACGACCGACTCGGTGTCCTGTAAGCACCGCATCGAAGCACCGTCTCGCCCTGCAACGCACGGCCCTGGTCTCACCGACTCCGTCAACGAGCCGCTGCCTGCACCGCATCGAGGGACAACGCGTCCAGCAACGCTTCGCTACGCCGAATCGAACTGGTCCGACCGACACGGTCACTGCTGCTGAGTTCGAGTCCTGTGACCGCACCGGAGTTGGGCACCGCTCGCACGCTTTGCGACGCACCGCCCGACTCGCACCGCTGTCCGGACTGATCGACGCCAGCTCCTGAATCCGGCTCCGTCGCCAAACCGCAACCTGCCAGCACCGCATCGAAGCACCGTCTCGCCCTGCAACGCATGGCCCTGGTCTCACCGACTCCGTCTCGACGACGTCCAACGAGCCGCTGCCTGCACCGCATCGAGGGACAACGCGTCCTGCAACGCTTCCATTTTTGCATCGCG
The DNA here is from genome assembly GCA_963921515.1 of Calotriton arnoldi. NCBI lineage: Eukaryota > Metazoa > Chordata > Amphibia > Caudata > Salamandridae > Calotriton > Calotriton arnoldi. Next base: position 536,600 of record CAWUFW010000279.1, read on the forward strand.
ACCGCGACAGAACAGCCATCCGGCTCGCACGCCCGTGCCTGCCGCTCAAGTAAAGGTACTGTGACCGAGTCTGTCTACGCTGTGTTGGCCCGTCTCGACGCGGTCAGCTGGATTTGTTAGACTCTGTTTGTTCTCAACATCGCCGTAGCCAGAGGAGGCTACCGACTCGCACAGAACCTTGAATTAAGCCTTTTTGATCAGAACTAAGCATTCTTAACAGTATTGTGGATTATTTTTGTCGTTTATGGTCTTGTGATAAATCTATATAAAGTATACCTATTTTTATAAATATATAACCTGTGTGGTGTCCATTTGTAGTGTTGTCACTTGATTACTGTATGTGTTCACAAATGCTTTACACACTGCCTCTGAACTAAGCCTGTCTGCTCGTGCCAAGCTACCAAGAGGGTGAGCAGGGGTTATTTCAGGAGTGTACCTACTTTCCCTGACTAGATTCAAGGGTCCCTATTTGGACAAAGGTACCTACCTCTGCCAACTAGAGACCCCCAAATCTAACAGTCAGTGACATCACTGATGACATCATCCAGTGACTGAGTGTTTTCTAAAAGTTTAAGAATGTTGTATATATATATATATATATGCCAAGCTGTAATCGAAGAATAAGTGGGTGTATGAGTGTTTGTATGGATGATTTGTTCGGTGCGTGACTGACTATGAGTGAGTGATTAAACGTGTCTCAGTGAATGTATGAGTGAATAACTACTCTGTGTAAATGTGTGTATCAGTCTGTTGCTTTTTGTATAAGTGGCTGCATGGGTTGGTTAGTAGGTACATGAGTGTTTATATGGGTTATACATTGCTTGTCTGACTACCTGTATAGGTACCTGAGTGTCTGTGTGGGTAGGTGAGGGACTGTGTGACTCCATGCATGGACGTATGAGTGAGTGAATCCCTGGGTGTATGGGTTCATGAGTGCGTCTGCGAGGGGCTGTATGGGTGAGTGAGTATGCGTATGGCTGTGTTGGTGAGTGAATGGATGTCTCAGTGGTATATGTGTGAGTAACTACATATGTGAAAGGCAGTATATGTGAGTGTTGGAGTATATAAGTGACTGTATGTGGGAGTAAGTGAGTGTGAGAGTGGCTATATGGATGAGTGTGTGCCTGTGTCAGTGATTGTAGAAGAGAGTCAGTCAGTATGTGTTAGCAGCTGTATGAATAAGTGAGGTGGTTAGCTGTATGAATAAGTGAGGTGGTGTGTGTGTATAACTGTATAGGTGAGTAAATAACTGTATAGGTGAGTAAATGGCAGTGTGATTGATTCTTTGGGTGACTGAGTAGGTGCATGAGTAACTCTATCAGTGAGTAGAGGTGTGTGAGTGTATGTATGGATGTATGAGTGCATATATCAGTGGCTGTATTGATGAGTGACTGCGTGAATGAGTGACTGTGTGGGTGAGTGAGTGGATGTGTCTGTAGACCTATGAATCAGTGAGTGGGTATGTACTAAGTGGTATTGGTGTGTCTATGGTTTCAAAAATGGTAGTCTGTATTTTAGAGTGGGTGTAAGAAAGGTTATATTAGGGTGTGAGGAGGTGCATCAAATAATAAGTGGATGATGTCATCAGTGATGTCATTTGAGATGTCATCAGTGATGTCATCAGGCCGGATTCGCGGACCCTACGCGAATCCCACCGTCAATTAAAAAAAAAAAATGCTTTTTTGGGCCCTCGGGGTCCCTGTGGGACCCCCTAAGCAGCCCTGGGGGTTCAGGGTCTTCCTACCCTGCCCCCTTTTCTTGTTTTTTTAAATGTTTTTTCTCCTTTTTCTTGTGACTCGGTTGAACTGAGTCACAAGATGGCTGCCAACACTTCCTGGTTTGAAGTGTTGGCAGCCAATCAGAATAAAGCTCGTGCTCTGGAGGGTTCGCGGATCCACCGCGGTAGCCAGATATTGATATTTTTGAATTTCTCAGGAACTGCTGAACGTATTTAAACCGTTTAAAGCAAAGAGTGCACTCTGAACCAAGAGCTACCTCTCTGCCAAAGTTAGTATAATTCCGTTGAGCAGTTCGGGCTGTAGCTGCAACAAAAGTTTCCTATGGAAATTAACATGGAGAAAACGCGTTTTAAGTCCTCCCTTTTTTCTCGGCCCCGGCTTGACGAAACACCCCAAAACTTTCAAGACAGGAGCTGACCGGAGCGCCCCATTACTTTTGAAAATTTTGCGAAGTTTCGTCAGCCGGCGCCAAAGATATTGGCAAATCAAAAAACGCTTTTCTATGGAAACTAGGTCCTAACTATAGCTACCTACACATATCACCATCCTCATAAGTGCCAGGCACCAGCAGCTCGGTGCGTCCCAGGGTATGAGGAAACCCTTGTAATACTTTGATTTTCACCAATAGCAGACTGTCTGCCAGGCACGCACTCCTCCAGAAATGATTAGATACACTTTAAATATGGCTCCAGAGTGGTTTATTCGTAGCCAGACAACTCAACGTGTTTCGGCGTCTCCACGCCTTGATCACGGGTCTCTCTGGAGCCATATTTAAAGTGTATCTAATAATTTCTGGAGGAGTGCGTGCCTGGCAGAGAGTCTGCTATTGGTGAAAATCGAAATATAGGCGTTTTTGGTTACATATATATATATATATATATATATATATATATACACACACATTTAATACCTGCAAAATACTTATATTTACTTGTAAATCCTTTAACACGCTTATGCCTTTACAACAGAATTTGTTGTAAAGGCATGTGTGGTAAAGGCACAATCATTGTAAATATATGTGTGGTAACGCTACCGGCGGTGTAACGGCCGCGTTGTAAAAGTAATGCATTGTAATGTTTTTTTTCCAGCGCCACTCCACAATGTCGCTTCTCTCAGTCCAGATTCCCCCCCAAAAAGGACAGCCGAATGTGAGCAGAGAAGTCAGGAAAGGTGCTTTCACCTCCTCACGGTACAAAGTATAACGCCCCAGATCGCCCCATTGCCGACAGATGATCAGCCCAGAGTTAGATGCACCAGGGAAGGTGCTATAGAGGGCATGCAATAAGATGAGCACCACATGAGAGTGTCTGGATTCCATGCACAAATGTGGTAGACAGAACCCTGAAGGCAGAGAGGCACAATAACAGACTAAGCAAATAGCTTAAAGGATCTCACCTCCACCGTATCGAAGCACATACACCATCCAGATCCTAGTGGGCATAAGAGCAGCAAACACCATGGAAGGTAAAGGACCCAAACAGACAGCCCAAGAAGAATGGAAGGTGGCATTGGTGCAGCGCGGCCACAAACTTTTGTACCAAAATGATCCCAAGGAACAACCACAAGTGCAGCAACAGCTCAATGCACTGAGCAGGTAACCACTATCCCCTGGCAGCTTCCGGTAGAGCACCTCCAATCCTAGGAAGACAAAAACTGCCACATCCAGAAAATAAGGGCACCCCAGGCCTCTCCTGCCCCCAGGGTGCCAAAACCATGGCTACAAGGAGCAGCAAGTGAGAAAACACCAAAATAAATTGTTACCAATCAGGATAATCACGAGCCGTAAGAAAGAGCTCCACCCCACCAGTAGAGAGCAATGATGTGCCAAACCACATAATGGGAATTTGTGCGACACCTCAAAAAGCCTGGATTTGAAAGAGAGGATCAACCAGGGTGATCAGGAACTGAACAAGAGGCCTAGTGGGCCAAAACAGCTCATGAAAAGATGCCCAAAGTTGCAATGCGAGCAAACCAATCTCAAGCCACAACAGAGCACTTGCAGGGAGATACCCAGCTGGACATGGTGGCATAACCCACAACAGAGCAGCTGCCACGAGTCGGTCACCCAGGCAAAAGCCCATGGAAGAGGGCAGACACAGACTGCCCACCCGGACCAGCCAACATAACAGAGAGATGTCCTGGAAGTGACAGGAAAAGGATAGAAACAAGACTGCAGAAGGACTGACTGGATGAGAAGAATATTGTGAAGATGTGTGACAAAGCTTACAACATCCATAGCCAGACAACCGTTGAGTAAAACATGGGTCTCACCCATAGAAAAAGAAGAGCTGAAACCCAATTCAGAACCATCCTACTAAAAGAACAGCCAAACGCCTGTGAAACTTTTGTACTATACCAGAAACTGAATCAAAAGCGGCCCACCAATCTACCCCACAGCCAAAGAAGTACCTGAGGGGAAGACACAGTGTGAACCTCGACCCTAGGTGGGCAAGAAAGGAGCAAGAGTGACAAATGGGCTGTGAAGATAACCTTCCATCAATAAAACATGGAAATACTCTATCTGGAGAGGCAGCATGCATGCAAATCATAAACACCTGACAGCCAAGCTCAGAAAGACAAGGAAGAAATGGGGTTAGCAGCAAGAAGAACCACCAAACTCACAGAAATGTGAAACCAACATATATCCTCCCCTGGCAGCCTAAAGCTAACCCTGCATACTTGCAAGGATCATCAACAAGGCTGGAACTAGGCTGGGATGAGAGTACTGGCTCTGATTGAGGTTTCTAGGGCAGGATTCCCTCTGGCCTGTAAAGTCCTGCCTACTGCTAGAGCAAACAAGACAGGACGCTTTAGGAAATCCTACTACTGGAGTCATTCATTATCGTGCAGACCAGGAGAAAAGCAGGCATAAACCAAAACCTGCCCATCCATGGGCTCTTGAATGAGGGTTAGACCATATGTTTAAGAAGGTTATTAAATTAAGTGAATAGGGAATAATATTCATGGGGGGTGATGCAGGATTGCAAAGAAAGGCACCTTCTGAAGCTGGAATCTAGAGTTGCCAGGCTGGTTTTTACGAACCGCGTATACATGATACAAAACCATGAGCCCACAAAGCCCAATAGAAAACAAAACTCAACCGAAGGAGCAGAGTTGTGGCCCGGTTGTAACACAACATTAATTGGATCCGGAAGTTGGAGACAGGAGGAAGTAGGCTTTTTTGCGTTATTGCACCTACGCATAGGCTAGAGCACACGCTTGACCCAGTGTTCACTTATATGGCCTGTGCTGAAACCGTGCCCCCATCCCCCTCGTCTGATCATTTGGCAATTCCTATTAGTATATCCTGTATCAGAGCACTGGGGAATCCAGTACCTTCCTCCATTTCACATGGAGCTGGTCAAAAGTGATCCCCCGAGAAGCTCAATCAGGCTCCTAGTAACAAATATCTAGCCCTTGACAAGGGTACTGATAAAGCCAGCAGGCAACTTGACAATTGCTTCAGGGCGCATTAGACCAGATTGCTCCCATTACAAAACAAGTTGTCAGTAGGATCAAACCTTCGGCGGCATGTTTTTCTGTTGAATGTCTGGCCCTAAAAAAAAAAAATGCAAGAAGCTGCCGCTTCTCTTGCGCAAAGCCTATGATCAAGAGAGCAGAGATAAAAATATGATTGCCCTGAAATCATATAATGTGCACCTTAAACAGTCACATCGAGAGTATTATTCTAAGGAATTTCCTACTCTCACAACTCCTCTATTTGTCAGATTTTTAAATCCCTCACTGCTTTAACGGTTGTTGCACCCTCCTGTTGTGTTTCGGTGGAGAGCTGTGCCACCTTAGCCTCCTTTTTTATTTGGAAAAGGTCGAAAATATCTAATCCTCCATTCCACCAGAAGCCAGACACCATCCACAATTGAAGACATGGTTTGATTCGACTTGTGAGGGTGTTAAGTTTCAGCATGTCTGCCCCATCCAAATTGAGGAATTTATGTCTCTCTGTCTTACCATTAAATCGGGGTCTCCAGATGACCTAATGTCTTCCTGCCATTTTGGCGCAGGGAAGTGAAACCATTTACCTGGTTTTATGCAAATTAATCAATCTATCCTTGGCTTTTGGACATGTTCATCAGCAATGGAAGCATGCTGTGGTGGTACCTCTGCTTAAAAAACCACTACTTGATTCGTCCAAAGCAGAGAATTACTGGCCTATTTCTGTTACCTCTATTTGCAAACATCACAGAAAAGCATGTGAACAGAGTTGTCTAGCTATCTAGTGGCCAGCAATCTATTGCATGGGACCAAGTCGGGTTTCCATCCTTTATATAGCACTGAGTCAGCCATGCTACTGGCATCTGCATCAGTTCTTCGGATAATGGATGAGGGGTTCATAGCGGGCATCAGGTGTTTTCCTGGGAGGATGGAAGGGTGAGGGCCGGTTTTACATCAGTGGGGGCTGTTTTTTGTTATTGGGGTCCAGTTTTGCAGCTGTGTTGCAATATCGGCCCCCAGTATCAAAAGCAGCAGGGCTTCACACTTGCACCGTGGAATTGGTGGCACTGCGCTGTTCCTTTCAGGCCGCTCAGAAACCGTTCAAGTCCTCGGTTTGCCCTTTGCAACAGGGAGTCCCACAAGGCCTTTGCAGCAGGGAGTCCCACAAGGCTCTTCACTTAGCCCGACACTTTTTAACGTGTATATATCCGCCCCTTAGTGGAGGTCATCAAGTGGAATGGGTTCTCGATCATTTCATATGCCGATGACACACAAATTGTCCTTACCCTGTCAAAGAACTTCAATATTGTGGCCTCCTCTCTCCGCAAATGCCTCTTGGAAGTTGCGGTATGATTGGACTCTAGCTGTCTTAAACTTAATGCAGGGAAGACGGAGGTAGTAGTCTTAGGCAAGCACATCAACATCTGGTCTAATGCTTGGTGTCCCGATGATCTAGGCCCACTACCTGTAATCAAGGATAAGGTTAAAAACCTAGGCATCTGGTTTGATGGCACGTTATCCTTTAATGCAGAGATCACTGCCCTTTCTGGGAAATGCTTTGGAATATGGAGATCCCTGGAAAAAATCCTCCATTTCCTACCAGAGGCTGCCCAGAAAACTTCGACCCAAGCATTGGTGATCTCCAGCCTGAATTATTGCAAGATCCTTTATCTGGGTGTGGCTCAGACCCGTCTTAGGAGATTACAATGGGCCCAGAACGTGGCAGCTCGGGCACTGTTGAAGCTTTCCAGGCGGGCTTCTATGAGACCTGGGTTGCGGAAACTACACTGGGTCCCGATAAAGCATTCAAAGCACATTGTTGCTTCAAGGCTCTTTCTTCTCAATGTCCTCACTACCTTCATTCAATAGTACATTTCTTTGTGCCCACCAGAAACCTGAGATCAGCGGCAGTCAAACTTGCCACTGCACCAAATTTCAAAAGGGCAAGAGTGGAAGGTAGTTCCTTTGCCTATTTGGCCCTAATGCATGGAATGCCCTACCTACGGAAATTTGGCAGATGTCTTCCGAACTTCAATTCCAAAACAAACTAAAAACCTGGATCTTCTGTTTAGAGTAAACACCCCCTTAGACTGGGTTATCTAGTGCTTATTGTGTCGGCTCCCTAGGGCTGGCAAACTCCGTTTTGGAGTAGCCATGCACTTTAAAAATTGCATTATTATTATTACTAGGGTAGGGATGGATTTATGGGTAGAAAGGGGGCGCAGCCATGGGAAGTTGCAAGAAGGAAGGGACTGTGCCTAGGTTTCACACAAGAATAATTCTGAAATGAACATAGTAGATTTTGGGACGCCAGCTTTCCTTGGCTTGAGGGTCAAGATTCACTCTCACACGATGAAGACCGTATAGTTACAGTAGAGATCTCTTTTAGAGAGCTGTGAATGCTGAAATAAAAGACGTGTTTGAATTAAAGAGGTACAGTGTACTGTTGCTGCATTACAAATGCTATAACCCACATTCCTGCATTACAAATGCTGTAACCCACATTACAGAACTACCATACCTGTTAGCTTCATCAAAAGGCTGTTAACAACACCATGTCTATACGTGTGGAAAAACGAGCGAAAAAACGATTTGATCAGTTGATTTTGAATCTGTAATGCTGCAAGTTCCAGCTGTGATAATGCATTAATCACTTCCTGGTCTTTTCGCACATTTACTGAAGCTCTCTAAATGAGTGCCATGGTGCGACTTACTATTTGAGTACTCCTGACTTAGCCTTGCATTTCTAGGAGTAAGTCAGCCCCACTCATAGAAGAAAGCTTTCTGAATCATGACCCTGGTTTGTTATGAATGTGACTCAGGCTAATGCGAGGTGAATCTACAGAAAGTCTTTGATACCTTTCTTTCTACAAAGAAAAAATCGCAGAGAGGTGTATTTGACAGATATTTCTTTCAAAGAGAAAAACCGGCATTTTGCATGAAAGGAATGGGTGGTGTTCAGGTCTGTGCTGCGGATTGCTTAGCTTATTGAAACGTCACCCCTGCTGTCCAATGGGAAGCCTTAGTTTTGCCATGCGCTCCTCCAGCTTTGGGCAGTCTGTCATGCTGTCACCAAATAAGTTACTTTAATGCGCCTCAGACTGGATAAACACAGGGTCTAGCTGAAATCAGAGCCTTAACTTGACCAATAGGTCTTGCTTATACAGTAGAGAATTTGCATTGAAAAATTGCAGCCCATTAGTGTTCATCACTTTTTTGAACGTGCCGAATTTCGAAGATTGACTGAATTCATGAGGCCTGTAATGGAATGGAAGTGCTCCAGAACAGAGTCTTTTTTTCTCTGGGTTGGGTTGGTGATGTGCTTCCTGGTTACTTGTAAATGATTGGACCATTCATCATAAAACTTCTCTTAAAGTTACTCTGTAGATCTGCAGAGGCTGCAGCTAACTTTTAGTGGTTTATTGAGAATAAACTCAACAGTTGATGAGAGTGTTGGTTAAAAAACAGCACTCTCCGTAGGTACTCCTCTTTTTCGTTTAGGCCTACGGTGAAGCCAGACCTCCAGAAGTGGGTAGTTTTCGCCCTCGGAGTCTGCAAGAGTACTGCCGCAGCCAGACTTGTTCACTGCAGACTCTCAGTTTGGGTTGCATTGTTGAGTGGACATTTCTGACTGTTGTTGTGCAGGGCTTCCGCGCATTTGGTGTGTACGTTGGGGGCTGGTAGATTTCTTTCCGAGCTGAATGACTGTTTTTGAATGACTGTAAAAACATGGTGAAAAATGGAGACCAGAGACATTCCACAATTGAGATATTGGTTTTTCTCAACTACTTTTGTGCTTCCAGACCTCTCCTGTAGCAGTTAGCACATCCTCAACAATCAGCTACTCCTAAGCCGGTTGTAAAACAAGCTCCATTTTTCACCATGCATTACTTCCATCTATGGCTGGTGGCAACTTGGGTACTGGATGTACGCCTTCTGACTGGTGCATCTAAATTTGTGACAATACCCCAAGGCCCTGTCCTGGAATTTCTCTGGGGTTGGGCAAGTTCTTTGAAATTAAGTTGAAATTTAGGTTCAGTGAACAGCTCAGTAGACACCATACAACAATTTCTGTGTTAGAGCGTGCTGCAGCTAGCCTCCGGAAAAAACAGCAGGACTGGTCTGCTCAGGAATCCATCCTAGACTGATCCCTGCTTTCTGGCTGTCCTTGCACATCTTGAACCTTCCTGCAGAGTCCAGAGGTCACACTAACCAGCGTCCAGCAAGTCATCGCTGCCAAGCACTGTCCTACTTTTGTCTTTGTGTCCTGATGCATGACTGTCTAATTTAGGGAGCCATGCTCCTCCTGCTGTCAGCTGGAGTGAGTAGTGCACTTTGGGTCTGCCATCCTTAGCATGGAGCGTCCTTACTCACCTAAAGGCCACTGTGTGTGGGCAGGCCCCCATGGCCCTGTAAGCAATCTTCTGGATGTTACTAGTGCCATGGCCGGGTACGTTTGCTATATCTTGAGTTTACGCCACCCAAAATATTGGTACCTATCATACTTCACAGAAAAAAGCCAAAGTTTACTCCCTGCGTCAGCGTTGGGTTTCTCAACTATTACATTCCAAAGAATTGCAACATTGACTGAGCAGTAAGATCCTAGTGCTGAAAGAACTGTTCAAAGAAAGAATTCAGCGTCTTGGGCTGAACCGTGAGGTGCTGGCACTGAAAACCCATCAAGCCTATAAGACAGCATTGTACAGCATTGTACCACTGGGTCCTGAATGGCTCCCTTTGACTTCCAGTTCTCATGTTTTTGTATTTATTTCGCAGTTTGACCTTTTTAATTGGTAATTAAATTATTCTTTTATGTAAATATCCCTGACTGAGCAACAGTGATTTTCTGCTTTGTTCTCCACCCGATCACTTCCTATGATGTTTATCCTTGCCATTAGACCCATTGGTAAGTATAAAGCATCCTTCTCTGCCTGACTACAGCCCCGCAAAATGTCCCATGTGGCATCCATTGCCCTTCGGATAGTCTCCAAAATCTTTGACTGTTATTCAACCAGTGGAGACACCCTCTTGGAATTACGGTGGCATACTGCATCCGAACTAAGGCTGATCCTTTCTAGCAGCATTTGACCACAGGTGCTTGCATCCTGCTTTTTGAGAGCATTGCTGTTTTGACAAGGTATTGGAGTCCTACTGTCAGGGCTGTATAATATGCTTTCCTCTGCTATGTAATCTTCCTGCATATTGTAATATGTGTAGGTATGTGTACTAAGGTGTAATATGTGTACTAAGTGTAGGGGTTTTTACTCCCTTCTGTACACGTCTTCCATCCATCCTACTACACCATGTGATGCCTAAGCACACGTGAGATGTTAAGGAGCTCAAGGTGGGAGACAAGGCGCATGATGGGACTATTTCTCTTTGGCAGTATTTCACTTACTGTCCACTAGTCATTAAGGTTTTCACATGTTGCGAATAGAAACCTATGGTAAAAAAAGGTAGCCCTTGCAACAACAGGTGACTTTTTTCAATATACTTATCTTGAAAGGACATTTCATAAGCTGATTAGTTTGGTGTTAAAAATTGGTGTGGCTGGTTGAGTACAGTGAAACCCGACTCAAGCAGCAACCTCAGTTCCTGTCAATCAATCAATCAATCAGGGAATTGTAAGCGCGCTACTCACCCGTGAGGGTCTCAAGGTGCTGGGGGAGGGGGGGTGTCCGCAGATCTGTTTAGCCGAAGAGCCAGGTCTTGAGGGTCTTCCTGAAGGTGTTCAGGGAGGGGCGCATCTGATGTCTGCCGGTAGCTCGTTCCAGGTCTTGGCTGCAATGTGAGAGAAGGATCTTCCGCCTGCTCTGGCTCTGTGGATGCGCGGGGTTTCGGCCAGTGCGAGGTTGGAAGATCGGAGGTTTCTTTTGGGTACGTGGAAGTTGATTCTGTCGTTGAGGTATTTGGGTCCGTTGTTGTGTAGGCATTTGTAGGCGTGAGTGAGGATTTTGAAAGTGACTCTTTTCTCCACGGGGAGCCAGTGGAGACTTCGTAGGTGTTGGCTGATGTGTTTGTGTCGGGGGATGCCGAGGACGAGTCTGGCGGCGGTGTTCTGTATTGTTTGGAGTTTGCGGAGTAGGGACTTGTTGATGCCGGCGTAGAGAGCGTTTCCATAGTCCAGTCTGCTGGTGATGAGTGCGTGGGTGACTGTCTTCCTTGACTCAGGGGGAATCCACTTGAAGGTCTTGCGGAGGATGCGAAGGGTGTTGAAGCAGCTGGAGGTGACGGCGTTGACCTGTCGGTTCATGGTGAGTGATGAGTCGAGTATGATGCCGAGGTTCTTTGCGTGGTCTGAGGGGGTAGGTGGGCTTCCGAGGGCGGTCAGCCACCAGGTGCCGTCCCATGCAGAAGGGCTGGTACCGAGGACGAGGACTTCTGTCTTCTCGGCGTTGAGCTTCAGGCAGCTGTTGGTCATCCAGACTGCGACGTCTTGCATTCCTTTCTAGAAGTTGAGTTTGGCAGTGGTGGGGTCTTTGGTGAGGGAGAGGATGAGCTGGGTGTCATTGGCGTAGGATACGATGTTGAGGCCGTGTTGTCGGACGATGGCTGCGAGGGGGGCCATGTAGATGTTGAAGAGGGTGGGGCTCAGTGATGAACCCTGTGTGACTCCGCAGGTGATTTTCGTGGGGTTGGAGAGGAAGGGTGGGAGTCTGATCCTTTGGCTTCTTTCGGTGAGGAATGATCGGATCCAGTCCAGGTCTGTTCCTTGTATGCCTGCGTCGTGTAGTCTGGCGACTAGTGTGCGGTGGGAGACGGTGTCGAAGGCCGCTAATAGGTCGAGTAGGATGAGGGCTGCGGAGTGGCCTTGGTCCAGGAGGGTGCGGATGTCGTCTGTGGCGGCGAGTAGGGCGGTCTCTGTGCTGTGGTTGCTTCGGAATCCGGTTTGGGGCGGGTCGAGGACGGCATTCTCTTCAATGAATCGTGACAGTTTCCTGTTGACTGTTTTCTCTGCAACTTTGGCTGCGAAGGGGAGGAGCGAGATGGGCCGATAGTTCTTGAGGTCGGTGGGGTCAGCTGTGGGCTTCTTGAGCAGGGGTCTGACTTCTGCGCGCTTCCAGTCGTCTGGGAAGGTGCCTGTTTTGAAGGTGGTGTTGATGGTGCGTTGTAGTTTGGGTGCGATGGCGGCCGCGGCTCTGTGGTAGATGTGAGGGGGGCAGGGGTCGGTGGGGGCCCCCGAGTGGATGCTTTTCATGGTCGAGGCGGTGTCTTTGGCCGTGATCGTTGTCCAGTTGGAGATGGTGGGCTGGCTGGTGTTTCTGGGGGGCCGTCTGTGGCGCCTGGTGGATGGTCGATGAAGTTGTCGTAGAGGTTTTTGATCTTGAGATGGAAATAGGTTCCAAGCTTGTCGCAGAGGTCTTGGGATGGGGTGATGTCTGTGGCTTCGCTGCGTGGATTGGTGAATTCCTGAATGACACTGAAAAGTTCCTTGGAGTTGGTGGAGTTGGCCAGGATTTTGTTGTGGATGAAGGGTGAAACACAAGCAAACCCAAAATTAACCTGTGCTTAACCCTCTGGTAGCTTGGCACAAAGCAGTCAGGCTTAACTTGGAGGCAATGTGTAAAGTATTCATGCAGCACTTCAAACAGTAATAAAGTGAAAGCACAACGCAAGAAGAATCCCACACCAATTTAGAAAAATGTAATAAATTATTTGAGATCAAAATGACAAAAATCCAATCATTAGACCTGGAAGTGTGCAGTTTTTAAGGTTTAAGTAAAAATAGTGCCTAGAAGCACAGAGCGCCAATTGTGATTATCTGATCACGCTAGAACTGGGACAAAGTGACACGTTCAGGCGGAATGCAATGGAGCTTGGGCCAGATACAGGGGGCTAGTTAGAGCCGCTGAACAAAGTACTGTAGATATTCTAAAGTGGCTACGAGGAGATGCATCATGCTACATCGGATCTGTTTACAGGACCACAGCGGATCTTACAGAGCATCTTCTGGCCCACTTCCAAGCGTCCAGGACTGGGCTGGCACCACTTTGGGGGTAGGGCTCACAGCAGACAGAGCCCAGGTGCTAGGTTCAAGTGGTTGGTTCTGATCAGGAGGCCAGCTAGCTAGTCCTTGCTGGTCCTGGGATCAAGAGGCAGGTCCAGTCATTTCACTGAGGCATCAGGGCAGCCGGGCAACAGAGTGGAAGTCCTTTTGGCGAGCAGCACAGCATCCTTTCTGAGTCTTCCACAGGTCAAAAGAAGGTACACAAGAGTTGGGTCTGAGGGTCCATTATTTACTCCTGGTGCCAGCTTTGCAGTAAGAGAAGGTTCTGGAGGATTTTTACCTCCAGAGATGTTTGGGATTTCCTGCCTCCCATCCCAGCTTGTCTGGGGTCACAAAAGATTAGTGTCAAGTCCTTTGTGATTGTGCTCAGGCAGGGCCTTTGTGATGTGCAAGTGTCGTCTGTGACAGTTCCTCCCCGTCATCAAGTCAGAGATGGCCCATCCTGCCAACACCTACTTTCCCTTTGTCACACTGTCTGGGAGCAATACACAAAGACCAACTGCAAGCTACACCTAGTCATGTGACCAAGACCGCAGGCAGCAAATGGTTATAATAAGAAACTGCCAACTTTCTAAAAGTGGCATTTTCAGAAATGTGTTTTAAAATCTGACCTTACCATTAAAGAGAGCTTTAAATTGCAATTCTTTAGACACCAAACTCGACCTTCCTGCCTGCTCACAATTGAATAATAAGTTAACCCAATGGAAGAGATAGGCTTTGCAGTAGTGAAAAACAATTGTAAGAGTTTTTCACTACCAGGACATGTAAAACTTAAAAGCAGATGTCCAATTTTTTTACATTCAGTGCCCTATGGGCTGTTTAAGGTCTACCCTAGGGGTGACGTATATGTATTAAAAATGATGGTAAAGGCCTGGCAAAAGGTTTATTTTGCCAGCTTGAAATGACAGTTTAAAACTGCACACACCGGCTACAATTTCCGGCCCGGTGGCAGACATAAAGTTAGGATGAGTAAGTTCATTCTGCGAATACCAAAATTGTTGTTAGTTCATTCTGTGAATACCCAAATATGTAAGTTCATTCTGTAAATACCAAAATTGTTGTAAGTTCATTCTGTGAATGCCCAAATGTGTAAGTTCATTCTGTAAATACCAAAATTGTTGTAAGTTGATTCTGTGAATACCCAAATGTGTAAGTTCATTCTGTGAATACCCAAATGTGTAAGTTCATTCTGTGAATACCCAAATGTGTAAGTTCATTCTGTGAATACCAAAATTGTTGTAAGTTTAGGATTTTGACGTAAGTTAGTTCTGTGAATCAGGCCCATACGCATGGGGTTGGTATGTAAGCTGTGCCGCTCATGCGAGCCATTTCCAAGATGCACTGCAAATGGGAAGCATGGAACCTCCCAGCTGGTAGGGACAATTTCACAAATCATATGTATTTCACTTGGAAACCCTGACCTGATCATCCGCTGGGTTCCATAATTGCGATAGTAATTATTTTGCATGGCTGTAAACAACATTTGCAGCTCATATTGTTTATTTTATGCAGACTGCTTGCTTCATTTTGTTAGGTCTGGTAATAGGCAGCTTTAGCTTTATAATATCTACAATTCTTTAAAAAAAAAATACAATAATAGGTATGGTGAAAGTGGGGCATGACTTGATCCCGGCAGAAATGGTAGCGTGGTCGGCGGGCTCCAGTTACCGACATCGTGCCTGCATCATTTTCTGCACCCATGATGGGGCAACTGAGCAGTGAAGATGTAGTATTCAGTACAGAATGCATGGAGACTTTCCATGACCTCAGAAGGTCTGCTATATTTGAATTGGGAATTAGAGTGCAGTGAACCTGTGCCTTCCAAGATGGTGACTCTTCCCAGAGCATGGTAATGAAACTATTGTTTACCAGTAATCTTCATTGCCCTAGTGCAGGGTTCTCCATTGTTGGTCCTGGAGGGCTGGATCCATGCCATATTTTTAAGGTAACTACATTTATCTAAATGTGAATATGCAAAAAATCTGGCCAGGATCCGGCCCACTACGATCGACATTTGAGTCCTTCTTGTCATGGTTAGGTTCCTTCCCTTCGTCCCCATTACACATTTGTATGCTTTATGTTTTGCCTGGAAAGACTTTGCAATGGTCACAGTTAATGGTCAATTATTCGCCCTTATCGACTTCCTTTGTTTGCCCGATTATTCAAATTCTTGTGTTAGCCTTCATTGTTCAAATTGCCCATTCTGATGTGTTTTTTTGAAAAGGCCTTTTATATGTTTCCCCCGGCCATGGAAGACTTTGTGTCTCATTGCCATCACTTACGTCAGCGAGTGAAGCCTTGTCATTTTCGCCTCAGTATAGTACCTTTTTCCCTAACAAACTACCATCTGCTTAGACGGATTCAACTGCCTAACTTGATGCATCTCTGCCACCTCCACCCAGGCTTCAGTCTCCCAGCAGCTACCTCTCTCTAGCCACACCTCTCTGTGCCTGCTCCTCTTGCCCATCCTCCTCCCTGACCGTCTCTCTCCCTGTCTACCTCTCCATGCCTGCACCTCTCACATCTTGCACCTCTCACATTCTGCACCCAGCCCTCACCTCTATCCATCCATACGTTTCCCAACTGCACTTTGGTGTGCTCATACTTTTCACAGCTATCATCGTTCCTGTTGGTTCCTCTCATCAAGATGCCTTTCTTAACCGCACTTCTCGCTGCTTACATCTCTCTAGATTTGACCTCTTCCTGTCCTCAACTGTCCCTACCTGCACCTCTCCTTTGCTCACTCCTCTTCCAGTACACTGTACCATGACTGCATCTCTCCCATCCCTCAATTCTCTCTGTCCACTTCACTCCCTGCCTGCTACTCTTCTTATTCATCCTTCTCCCTGCTCGCACCTCTTCTTCCACGTGCCTCTTCCACCCTGCACCTTGCCCACACTTCTGCAAGCACATACATTTCTCAGCTGTAACTTCCCATTCCTGCCCCACACCTTTGCCTGCTCGTACCTCTCCCAGCCATAATCTTTGTGTTGTTACCTCTCCTCAAATTACCTTTCTCAGCTGTTCTTATCGCTGCCTACTCCTCTCAAGGATTGCACCTCTTCGTATCCACGCCTCTCACTGCCTGTATCTCTCCCAGCATGCACCTCTCCGTGCTTGCACCACTCCCAGCATGCAACCAGCCCACACATTCCCTGGCTTGTTCTTCTTGGCCACACCCTTCTCTCTCGCTCTTCCTCTAAATTGACTTAACTGTAGCTTTCCCTTCCCAAATCTGTGCACATACATTATTTACATCTCAGCACTGGAAACAAAGACCTGGCTTATTATTGAAAATACTTGCCAAACCAATACATTTAGCTCAGATGCTTGAGGGTCTCACCTGAATACTAATAATCAAATTGACTTGTGTAAGAAAGTGCATTATTAAATGGGTTTGAGAGAGTCCATCACCAGGAACAAGGCCACAAACTTCACAAGTAATTTCAATAATTTAGGCACCAAAACAATAAATAACCAATAAGGAGAACCAGAAATATGAATTTTAAGATTTAAGAGAAAATGCACCAGCAAAAAATAAAATGTCAATACAAAGTACCTTTCGCATGTGACTGGGGCCTACACGTGATGTCAGGCTGACAGCGATGGAGCATGGGGCGGATACTCCAAGCAGGTTCATCCCTGTCAAAGTTTTTACATTCTTACTTAGTCTCTGACTTGTAAGTTAAAATCCTCTAGCCTGCCGAGGTTGCCGGATGCATCTGCCTAAACTCTGTCAAAGCCGGATTGCCATTGGACGAGGTCGGAATCAAGCTGTTGGTTGTGGCGGGAAAAACTCAAAGAGGGAGAAATTCAAATTTCACAGTCTTCACAGTACTCCTGTTGGACAAGTACTTTTGGCACCTTCGCACGGTCAAGATTTCTACCCAGTTAATACTTCCACCTTCGAACTCAGTCTTTTTAATGGTGATCAAAATCTTCCAGCAGGGCAGGCCTTGAGTTGTATTCAACAACGTCCTCTAGAAATTGGCAACTGTTGCTGCAAACTCCCACTGTCACACCCAGGCCTTCCTGCCAGAAGACCTATGCCATTATTTCTGCTCTGGGAGCAGTTTTTGCACCTTAATTAGGGAAAGCACTGACCGGCTACCTTCTAGCAGGTTCATGCTAATGGCCCTACTGTAGGTTCAGGAACAGAGAGTGACAAATTCTAACTTTTAAAAGCCCCTTTTTCTAAATATTTATTAAAAATCCGACTTGAATTGGATTTTTAATAAGCATTACAATTAATCCGTTAGCTTGTCCCAAACCAAAGGTAGGAGCGCTATGGCTTTATTCTGAACATTTCTGAAGTTTACCTCATAGGACATCTGCTGCCCATCACAGTGAAAATAGCATTTGGGGGCTATTCACGGTTTTTGTCAACATTAAATTCTTGCATGCACCACTTTCAGATACTGGGCATCCTGGACTACTAAGCCTACTTAGGAGTGCCAAATCTAATATTTGATAGTATTGTTCTTTCTAGTCAAAAGGGTAATTTTTTCAGAATTATCTGCTGGTTTAAAGCTGCAGTAGTCCGATTACACTGGTGAGCCCGAAGCCAGATTTTTTTTGTCAGCCTAGTGGATGGCTCAAATGCTGCACTCCTGAGGTGACATTTAACTTTCCATGCTATTCTTATATTTCCCTTTGCCATATACTATGGCCTTATTGTTAAATATGTCAGTTGGGATTAGCCAATTTTGCCATGGTTTAGGGGTCAGAGCACATACACTGGGGCCTGGACTGGAGTGCGCCAGTGTGCAGAGTTCAAAACTAGCACCATCAGTCAGCAGAAAATAGGAGTGACCACGCAGAAAGAGACACTTTATCACAACTTGCTTTACTGCTTCTGATGAGAAACTCAGCTGAAGTCGCAGAAAGCTGCCTGCTATTATTTTTGCCATTTCTAGCTTCATGTTATTGCTTCAGAAGCAGCGCATCAGTCAGGCACTTCCACAGGCATTTGACCCACTCTGTTGCCTTAGCTGCTGTTGCTCAAGACCAAAATGTACTGGAACCTTCCGCTGGAAGATACTCTTTAAATACTACATCTTACAGCATCCTAAGTATGGTTAGATTGCCTAGTTACTATAGAACACCATGTCACAGTGACACAACTTTTCCATTCCTGGACTCTCGGTTTACAAATGGTGCTGCTAGTTTAGCAGCTTCAGTTGAAGAGAACCAAGAGCGCAAGCACCAGAATGCCCGGATGTGGTAGATGAAAGCCTGGGACTGGGCATAAGGCACCCTTATCCCATGGTCAAATAGCTTCCAAAAGTTTGGGTACAAATCATTCTGTACAGCTCGGATGTAAAACAGCTTTGCTATACAACAGGTGGAAGAGTTCATTTTCAGCACAATACTATCTACTTTTCAGTGTTACTACTAAGGAACATTCCATACGAGGAGCAACCAGTGCATTGGTATCCAGACGAGATCCACCAGAGCTGGATCCGTTGCAGATTTGCACCATTGCCACTGACCACATAAACAATTCCTATTGATGATCATTGCATGTACATTTATCATACTGGATATTGTGAAAATCTGGCTTTAATCTGGCTTGTCTGAATTTACCTAATCCATCTTCCCAAGCCATAGATTTCTGATCATGTCACGGCACCCCCTCCTGAGTTGTTGCTCTGTCCCTGTGCAGTTGTGCATAAGCACAGACATGAATAGTAATCCCACAAGTGATCAATTTTAGAACTAGTGATAAGTGCAGTTATCAGATGACTCCATGCACTGCTTGTTCTAGTGCTTGACATTCATTTAACAACAGAGCAATTTCTTGAGTTAGTCGTTCCCGCTGGAATTGGAAAGTTCCAACCTTTAACAGGTTGTAAAATGACCAGTTGAACTGAAATAGATTTCTCCTAATGACATGGAGAGATCTGGTTACCTTATTGATGTACATCTGGAACTGTTCGTGCCCCATCTAACTACCTCTGCTACCTTTCTGATTGTGCTTGCTCCGTGCTCAGGGCTGCCAGATTTGCATGTCAGCAGGACTCAATGTTTCCTGTCATAGACTTCCCTTCTACAAACCATTGCTTTGCTTCTAGAGCTCTTTCATGGTAAAAACATGTCTCCAGAAATAAGCCAATCATTTACTTAGATCAACGTCCATTTAAATGATGTGCACATTTCATAGAGGTTCATTTAAAGTATGGAGGGCAGGTTTCCCTTCATCCTACCAGAGCTTATCGCCTGCCACTCTTAAAGATCACTACCATGTCAGCGGAGATCATTTTGGCTTAAATTCAGTTCAGTATTGCAGCGGGGCACTCTCGGCAAAACTGAAGTAAACAGCTGGTCACCATAACGTAACAGCCAGTCAGCATTATTTTTGTTTTTCAAAAGCAAATGCTCAAAGTGAGGATTCCTTTCTTCTGAACAAATAGTCACTCTGAAACTCAGGAAGTTTTCTCTCTGCTCCTGTGGGCCATTGTTTTGTTTCCTGTGTGCGGCGGCGGCAATACTGCCATGGCAGTTGTGTAAGGACAAAAGAGCTTCTGAAGGCCCACCGTAAATAGTGCCGGCCTTTTGAACCTCTGAAACCAGATACCCTGTGCCAGATGGGCTGCTGGCGGAAGATTTCCACTGGTGAAGTAGACACAAGCTCTGCCATGGAAAACCCGGCAGTTACCCACCTCTAAATGAGATGGGGGGAACAGCAAGTGTGGCGGGCAGGAGAAACGCCAATTTACTGCAGTACTCCAGTCCCAACAAACATTAAATTACCCCGTTATAGTTTTCAGATGAATCTCTAGTTCTGGGATCTGCTAGCAAGTTAAGATGTAGCCAGATATGGCACCATGCGTAAACTTGCCTGCAATTTTGCAGTTAATTCTCTTGGAACAATCTGACACATTTAAAAAAATCTTTTTATTAACCATTTTCTCAGTTGCAAAAAGCAGTGACACATTAATAAGCTGAGAGACAGGAAGTACAGTATAAAGCACTACATCACTTTTTTCTGGTACACCTAGTACAAATAAGTAGGCAATACCCCACATGCGGGTATCATTCACATTTCCTAATAATGATAACTCAGTGGAGGATCCCACAACCCTCCCTTCCATTCTCGCTTCTATAGAATCATTAGAAACCCTTGTACGCCACCCATCGACCCCAAATCTTTTTCCATGTCCGTGGGCATCCCTGACTCTCATAGACTACCTTTTTAGCTGCTGACAAAGGGAAGAGGGTAATCTCTTGGTGGTCACACCCTTCTGCTTACCGGCTCCAGAAAGCCTGACCCCTCCGCTGTGTGTTCACTTGGAAAGAAGAAACCACGGTGTAAAACAGTGACTTTTTATTCAAACAGTTCAAAGCATAAAACAATTCAATTTAAATGTTGCCCATCTACACATGAGCAGAATGAAAAATAAATGCATCGACAATGTTCAAACTCAGTTGTTCAAAGAAGCAAATATATGACTAAAATATTATGCTATAAGCAGCTGCCTAAGGAGCAACCCTAACTCTAAAGAGGATGGGTAGGCTAGTGCCTAGAAGGCAAATCTTTTCTTAAGAAAGCAACACCATTCAAGACTACGCAGTTTAAACTAAGTTAAATGCAATGGCTTGGGTTAGAATGAACTGAATTAGATAGGCTGTCAAAGCCAAAAGGCTAAATTATTAAAGAGGCTGAATAAGCTAATAATGAAATAATCAGATAGGCTGACAAAGCCAATAGTGAAATAATCAGATAGGCTGACAAAGCCAATAGGCTATGCCATCAGATGGGCTGTTAAAGCCAAAAGGCTAAATTTATAAGAAAAGAATATTACCACCTTGGAAGTTTGAAGCTCTAGCCCAGTAGTACGGACGATCGCTCGGGAACCCTCTAACTGCAGTCAAGCTCTGATGCAATGGAGAGTTCGAAGCTTTAGTCTGGGTGGGGCTGTTTTATATGGTTTAATGCAGAACTATATCGTTAAATGCAGAACTTGCGCCTACGCCTGCACGAGGCTTGACACGAGATGTGACGCAGGCCACTTGACCGCCTGCCTACTGGAAAATTTTATATGAGAAGTGGTATCATGATGAAACAGAACTGGTGGCAGATGGTCAGAGTTCTCTGACCGCAAAAAGTAAACAAAGGATAACTTTCACCGGAAAAATGCTTAGAATTAATATTAAATATATTAATTCTTGGTCAAGTTCCCTCCTTGGGTTCCAGTTTAATGCCAGCGCGGAAAGTCCCATAGCTAAGAATATCACAAATCTTGCATGTGACACTGCCAGATGTTCCATCAGGTTGTCATGTGGGTGGGGGCCACTCCTTATTTTTGTAACTGTGGAAAGTTACAAGACAGGCTAATGTTGTATCTGGGTGGATGGGGCAGATTTCTGCTAGCAGATCAGTGAGGCCTACGAGGTCTGTTTCATTATTATTATAAAAATGAGAGCAAGAGTCACTTGCATTTGGGCCTACACTTTTGTATCTAAGAAGGTATGCTTGGGCCTATGTAAGATATGGTTTATCTAGGGAGCTGGGCTTGGGCCTATGTGAGATGTGCTACCAGGACAAGGGAAAGTGGACAATTTAAGACATTCTATCTGAGCCTGCCTGGTAGGGCCTATCTAGGAGTATCATGTTTGGTGGGTAGTGCAAAATCATTAATGGGTTTCTTGTTAAATGGTAATACGGGACTTTCGGGACCCTCCATCACTGCACAGCACCAATCTAGATCGGATTCCAAGATACAACCCTCGGAGAGAGACTCGCTCCCCAGGCCCTGGCAATGTTCCTTTTCGCCACCACCATCCGCCAAGTTCTTTTGTACTTCGGCCAGGCCTCCTCCCCGTCACACACAGCATATGCCACCTGGCCTCCATTAGTATAGTCCGGCCATTCACCTCAGACATGATCTGTGTTACCTCCCCCTCCAGTATTGTTGGATTTCACGACGGGCCCATAAGATGTGAAAGAAGGAGCCACTTCTTGACACCCCCTGGCGCGGTGGTCTGTGTTGCAACGTCCCAGCCTGTGCATGAGTGCTCTGGAGGAGTAGGATCTGTGGAGGATACAGAGCTGCATAAGACGAAAACGAATCTGACACATTTTTCAGTTTCCACAATTATACATTTTCTTTTTTCCTGAGTTGAGCTTCAGCTGATTTGTTTCCATCCATGTAGCTATTTTGGTCAAGAGGTCAGAGGTCTCTAGGTCACATGAATTGAGACCGAGACCTGCATGACGTTGTAAGACTGGGGATTTTTTTTGCTGTTGAGATTAGTCACTTGAGTTTTGTTTTTTTGGTAAATAAAGGTGTTTTCATGGAGGATTTCATTGCTTGGGTGAATTTTGCAGAGGGCATTAACTTTCTTTCCAGGTAATTTTATCTGTCTCTTGTTTGATACTCACCACGCTTATCTTAATTCGATTTTGATTGTATTTGACTTCCGTTTATTTGGTGTGCTGAGTCTTTATTCTGATCCTTACATGTTTGGGGGTAGGAGGTCCATGTGATCAACATATGTGTGGTAAGTAATCTTGCCAGATATGGTATAAAAAGTATCTGTTTATTTTAGCATCCACACACAGGGAACACCAGATACAACTGAAATAAACCCATAAGCGAGCTTGGAATGCAGAGTCAGCATATACAACGAAGGACTAATGGTAAGATAGGTAAGTACCTAGCAGGTTAGGAAAGGCTAAGAACACACAGTAAGTGAGAGCAATCTTGCTATAAACTTACCACAATATGTTAATGAGCGTTAGTGAGTCGTCGCATTTGTGTAAATGCTGAATATAGTTCTCCACACTCTCCCTAACATGGACAGACCGCATTGTAATTAAAAAGGCACTTTAATTGAAATGTGTCTGAATTTTAAGCTAGTCAAATAAAGTTTAAAGTGAATTTAAAGGATTCTGCTAATGAACAGCACAGAGTGAGACGGAATGCTTTAGGATGTAAACAGCATAACCATTTGCCAGTTTCTTTCGGCATATGGTGTTCAGTAAATGTACGACACGTAGTATATTTAGAAGGGAAAAATGCTGCATTCAGCATTGCTTCCAATCTCAAAGTCACATATCCAGCTAGTTACACGTGCTTATTTCTAAACAAGACTTCTTTTGGAAACGGAAGTGCTACTTATGTGAATGAGAAAGAAATTTATAGAAGTTATAATTAGCAAAACATGTTTTATGTATGTTTTCCTACTTCCTTCCCAACTTTTACCCTCGATCTCCAATCTAAACTCTCTGATTGCTTCACAGCTCTTTGACTTTAGATGGCAATGCATTCTCTTACGCTGATCTTCTCCAAGACCGAAAAGATTTACCGTGTTTACAAGCCGGAATCTATGCATCTTCCAATCAGGGCTGGAATGACCGTAGAGGGCACTGGGCATTTCCCCAGTGGGTCGGAGGTGTGGGAGTCAGTTTTGTGCCCTCAGGGGGCGCTATTGTCACTGGGAGCCGGTTATGCAGCAGTGCTGCAAAATCGGCCCCCTGTAAGAAAAGCGGGAGCAGTGCTTCTTGCTAGCACCTCCCCCCCTCGTCCCCGCGCCAGTCGAGCAGGGGTTGCTCTTCCCAGTCCGGCCATTCTTCCAATCACTGTCTCCCCAGACACGCCCAGCCATGCATCTTCTGGCCGAACCCTTGGCTTGTTATTCGACCCAAACATGGCCTTGGAATCCCTGGAGGCAAAGCGCTGGTTCTGAGGCAATGCGCCAATTTTTGTCCCGCAACTGGGTCGATGCACTGGTTTTGCTACATGCAGACAGTACATACATCGTAATCCATGTTGCAAGTATCTGGGCCCTTTCCAGTGTGCCTGACATATGAGCATGGGTAGAGACTTTGATATCCCTGAGTCTCAAGCAACAGGAAGCACAAGCCCTTGGAGATCACTTGGAGTGATGGCAGAGACCAGCCCTTCTTTATCAGAGCAGCAGGCAGCAGGGCAACAAATAGAAAAGCAGACCTTCCAAATCAGCAGTCCAGTTGAGTCCTTTATGCAGCACAGCAGTTCTTCTGGCTGAGCTTCAGTTACACAGTCGCGGCTGGCATGACTCTCGGGTGTGCGGGGGGTGGGGGGTAGGGGTAGGGGTAATTGAAAAAAATAAATAAACTTACCTTCCCGAGTCCCGCGCCGTCTCAGCTCCGGCCGTGTCCCACGTTTGAACAGGAAGCAGGCAGCTTCCCTCCCCTCCCCTAAGCCAATCACAACGCTGCAATGGCAGCGTTGTGATTGGCTGGGACACCGACCACACAGGCGTCTATGGGGAGGCCATTTTCTCCATGTAGGCTGCATGCAGCCTACATGGAGAAAAGGGCAGAGTGCGTATGACTGGTTTGGTCGGCCCTGGGGCCTACCAAACAGTCAGCACCCACAAGAGTGGGCAAGCCACTCCTCTCCTGGACACCAGCAGACCCGCCCGCCCTCAACCAAATCCTTCTGCTTTCTTGCAGCGCGAGAAGCAGAAAAATAAAATGGTAGTTTTACCATTTTATGTTTCTACTTCTCACACTGCGAGAAAGCAGTGGTGTGACGCTCCTCCGCCCTGATGGTGGAGCCGCCCCTGCAGTTACAAGTCCAGTCATGTCTGATTTTAGGGGGTCAGAGACCCAGTTCTTATACCCAAAAGTGCCTTTGATGTGGGGCTGACTTCAAAGCAGCTCTCTGAAGTGCACACGTATTCATTTCAGCCCAGCCCTGCTTACCAGGCTATCGTTGGGTGTTATCAGTTCTTTGTGTATGGACACGACACTGCCTATTCAAGTGAAGTGTTAGCCCCTCCCTTCCATCCTGCTCAGGCAAGGCCAGCAGAATGCTTATGTATGTAGATGGGTACTAAACACACCTATCCTTCCTGTGTTGTGGCTGTCTAGAGGGAATGCACAAAGTGTAGCTGTCACCCCAGTGTATTAGAAACAGGCTGTCAGGCACACAGAGCAGTAAGTGCAGAAAAATGTCCACTTTCTAAAAGTGGCATTTCTAAGACAGTATTATTAAATCCAACTTCACCAGTGAGGAGGATTTATCATTACCATTCCAAAGATATGAAACATGAAAAAGCTATTTCTCTCTTATCAGGAATTACAGCTTAAAAGTGTATTAAGAAATTCCCAATGCTAACCTATGAGAGGGGCAGGTCTCACAGTAGTGAAAAACAAATTTGGGGGTTTGTCACTATCAGCACATGTAAAGATAAATCACACGTACTCACTTTTACTTACATGGCACTCTGCCCTTAGGGTTACTTAGGGTCTACCCCAGAGGTGACTTATATGTTAGAAAAGGGGGGTTTAAGGCTTGGCAAGCAGTGGCAGGCCTTAGACAGGTTTGAAAGGATACGTGTGTGGGTGGCACAATCAGTGCTGCGGCCCACTAGTAGCTTTTAACTTACAGACCCTGGGTATATGGTGTACCACTTTACAAGGGACTTACAAGTAAATGAAATATGCCAATCAGGTATACACCAATGTCACCATGTTTAGTGGAGAAGCATACGCATGCTAGCACTGCTTAGCAGTGGTAAATTTCAGAACCCTAAGGCCAACTAAAAAATCAGCAAAACAGGAGGTAAAAGGCAAAAAGACTGGAGAAAGACCACCCTAAGGATAACGGGTCCAACAGTGCCATCGTTTGTATTCCCAAAGTGTTTTCTTGTTACATTATTCTTACCCCATTCTGAGGGTGTCAAAACACTGGTGCTTTATTCTAGCCTCGCAGTTAACTGATATTACGATTAGTAATTCTGCGACGCGAGAATATTGTGCCATTCTCCCTTTGATCCTTACTTTTTATGGTTTGGCTGGCATGTCCACTCCATCCTTAGTAGTATGGATGTCTCACTGTGTTTGGTGGACCAACTGTTGCTGTGTTTTTTAAGTCAACATTTTTGTGCCAATCTATCAAACTACCACATTCTCTATAACGTGATCTCCTGCATTTTCGTAACCAATTCTAGCCTGAAAACCAATTTCATGTCTGTCAGAGTCAAATTGGGGCAAGGGTTTGGGAGCCACGAGCCAAGCAAGGGCTACTGGGCCTCAACTGAAGTGGTGGGGGTTGTTTGCCTCTGATATCTCAGAGCTCGACCTCCTTTGGCTAGACAAACTGTCCCTAGTAAAACCCTTGCTGCCCTTTATTCTCATGATAACGATTGTGAGCATTCACAGACTTCTTAGGAAGGGAGTTTGGGGCACTTGAGTTCAGAGCTAAACAATCTATCAACATACCCAATAAAATGAGTTGTCCTGTCCAGCACTTAACTTTATAAGAAAGAAGGTAATCGCATAGTTGCACTCACTGCTTAACACTGCAATAATCAAAATAATTTGTTTGTCTCTGGGTACTATGTTGCAGGTGCTGTGCCCACCCAACTCCCTGCCTGTACCTACTATCCCTGGTTCTCTTCCCTGGGTCTTGGCCCCTCCACCCCCAGTAAATAGGAACATCATTATTATAGCACAAGTGCAGTACAGTCATCCCCAATGCACATGTGACCTCAGTCTCAAGTCTCTTATTCCATCTCGGCATGAATCAGTTCTGTCAGGGTTGCTTTCAGGCTGCTTGGGCGCACCCACACACATGGGCCAATTAGCAACACACAATCACAGCCGACACTGGACCCTGGAACTCTTTTTGTCACAGGAAACTGTTGGGAGAGTCTTGCAGGTGGGAGGAAGGCAGAAGAGTGGCTCTGACACCTGAGTCCTCCTGGTTCCCACTCCAGAGGTTAGCTGTCTTTTGGGGTCACACAGCCATCAGAGATGCGCCGGACCTTGCTCCTCCCTTGTCTTTGTGCAGGGTAGGCCGCCTTCTTCCTACTCTCAACAGGCAGGCCGGCCTCTTCGTGCCTCAGCATAGGTATACCGCTTGTTATGCTGGTTGTTGTCAGTCCAACCGAAGGAGTAAATAGGGAAAGACAAAGCGCTGCCTTACCTAAAGGGCAAATTGTCAAATGATATTAAAACAAAGATCAGGATGAGAAATGGCACAGGCCATTTGAGCTTTGCTTAAAAGCAGCATACAAAAAGCACACCGATGAACAAGCGAGAGAAATACTAATGAATTTAGTAGGAGTGCTGTTGAGGAATTATGGACCATTTATCCACGGGAACAAATTGAAACATATGAAGGAATAACAAATTCTTTAAATGAACGGTTTGACCCCACCCCCCCTAAGAAATATTGACTTTGAAAGACACATGTTCAATATACCTTATCAAGAAGCTGATGCAACGATTAATGAATTGGTGACACAACTTAGAAAACTTGTAACATGAAGGAATACGTTTACGTGTAATCGGATGTTGTCTCTCAGAACAAAATTGTTAAGAGAATCATTTGATCTGCCAAAGATATTGCAAATGGTTCTTCCTGAAGCAAGAGGCGAAGCTCTCAAATATAATATGGAGGTTGTAGGAAAAAAGGTTGTAGATCACGTAAGACAGATTAAAGGAAGATCAAAACATAGTACAAATACAAGAATAAATAAAAAACTAAATTTATGCTACAGATGTGGAATGACATTTCCACACTTACGAACGTGTCGAACTATGGGACACAAATGTTGACAACGTGGTAAGAACAATCATTCTGCAAGTGTATGGAAAGCCGACAATCAAATGCTTAAAATGGAAAACTTCATGAAGTAAAGTCTAGGAAAAACGCTTACTCCTCATGTAGGACAAATGGAAAGCTGAAATATAAATGATGAAATTAACACATCTATCAAAAATGTAGACACAAAATTAAACCTAATGGAAAATAAATAAGATTCTGATCAAAACAAAAGCTGTCATGAACAAGTTAAATTTTTTACATTGAAAGCGATAAAACCGTCTCAGTTGAGCTGAAAGTGTGTCAGCATGCTGTTACAGTTGTATTAGACAGTGGTGCAACATGCAACGCAATGTGCGTGTCCGAGTACAACAAAATGATAAACAGACCAGCATGTACATCATCAATTGTAAACATATGTCAATAGGGAGCAAGAAAACCTAGGAATGTTTAAAGGCACTATCACATATGGAACCACTTTACTAGTGGAAGAAATACATGAAGAGGAAATGTCCTTGCACCTTTTGTGTTAGGCAGTGTGACCGTAAAAGCGCAGAGGATGGTGCTTGTGGCTATGACATCTAATATAACAACTGATCACCTAATATATAAAGAATTTCCAGAATTATTTACAGGTCTTGTCAAATTATGTGGCACTCAAATCATTCTACACATAGATGAAGCAATATGTCCAGTAGCTCCAAATCATCACAGGAGATATGATCTCTGCAGCATCTCCAAATACGCCTGTCATTAGAAATGTTTGACATTTTAAGAAGATAATCAATCAAGGTGATGCCCTGCGCAACAATAGGAGATGAAGAAAACAAAGTTAATGAAGCCTCTTGGAATGTTGAAAGAACTTCAGAGCAAAACATGAATACAACTGAAGATGATAAAGGGATGCGACGTCCAGTAAAGAGTACGCGTTGACCACAGTGTTTAATTGAAGAGATGTGTTGATTAATGACTTGATTTGGCTTTTAGTTTTTGTTTATTTAGTTAATTTATTGATTTGTCATTATTTTGAAAGTCCAGCTGATATTTTCTTTTAGTGTGCCAAATCAGCATTGCGATGATATTGATGTTCAATATTACCATCAGTCGTCCACCTAGAACTACAAAGACCTTTAACGTCTGTTCTTAGGGGCATTGCCAATCACTGCAATCTTGTATTTTTTAAATACATCTGTTTATTGCTTTATTATCTTTGAGCACAAACAAACAGTACAACCCAGATAGAACTTTAGGGCAGCACATTTCAATAATGTTTAACAACAATAGCATACATCGATACATCTGTGCCCGATCAGCAATATACAGTAATAAGTTACAAAGAAAAAGTCTGAATATCCATCGATTGTAGAACCTGAAAGTCATGGGCCCCAGTCTGGTGATGTTTGGGGGCGCATTCTCTCCATTTGTAGATTTCTTATTCATCCTTACAGCAGTAGTCCATTCCTCGTGACCAAGCAATAGCCGGGGAGGGTGCGAGATCTCCAGCATCTGGCTATGCCTCTTTTGGCTACCGAATATCTGATTCTGGGTAGCAGTCTTTTGTATCTAGTACTAGCCCAGCCCTCCATTATCCCTGGTAGGGCCAGCTACTTCATGGTCTGAATGAGCTGTGTGAGGCGATTGTGAATTGTGTTCCAGTAAGTGGGTATGACTGGGCAGGCCAATATGACATGGAAGATAGACTCGTCTAGATCCCAACAGTGCCAGCAGCTCGATGACTCCGCCCACCCCATTTTCCACAACCGGTCTGGGCTGTAGTATGTGCGGTGTGAATAATTAAACCGTATGAATCTAAGGGTGGCTGGGATAGTCAATAGCCGCAAGGCCAATTTAGCTTCTCCTCAATTGTCTTTATCCTGTTCCCAACATTGTCTTCCCACCTCCTGCATAGTGTGTGTAGGGGGTCAGGGGTGCCGAGCTGCAGGGATCTGGAGAGACAGGAAATTACTTTTCGGCCCAGCAGGCCCATTGTCAGCTTAGCCTTCTTGTAATTTGAATATGGTACTGGCCCTAAGGCTTCCCTATAGGCCTCCAGGGCTTCTCGTAGCTGCAGGTACTTAAAGAGCTGTGAGTTGTGGAGCACAAATTCAGCCTTAAGGTGATCAAAAGACAATATGTGGTTCTAGTCCCACAAGTTAATAATGTCGAGATTCCAATCAGGTCCCACCCGTGAAAGCACGTTGGCTGAGTTGCATGTTTTCGCCAAGACCCATTGCACAGCGGGGTTTGAGCAGTCAGCCTCTCCAACAATAGATGTGGGATAGGGCATCCCTCCAACTCAAAGTGGGATTCTAGAAACCTGGGGGAGCTCCCACAGAGCAGGCTATGCACTCCCCAATGTTCAAGGATTGACAGCTGTAAGTGCCAGGCGGTGTCGTGGCGTGCAATTGCGTATTTGTTTAAAATATTTGTAGTGAAAATTTCAATTAATGACAGGAAACGTTTTTTTTTGTAAATGGAGCACGTATATTTTTTTAAATGTCACCACCATTGACATGTGTGAGTGAAGAACCAACAAGTGCTTGTTACTTAACCTTTCGTAGGAAATTGGCAGCAGCCTCCACCTAAGAACTATACCGCTAGCGTAAAGCAGTCTGAGAATATTTTCTTTGGTAATATCGCCTTTACCAAGCTTTTGGTCACTTTTCTTTTTTCCATTAAGCAGTTTTTTTCATTTTACACAAAGAATAACCACATGAGATATTCTTCCCATAACATAATGGCCAGTGCAAGTACATGTACCAAAAGACAACATAGAAAACATCTTACAAAGTGTAATATTAATGCAGTGGCCATCATTGCCCTTCCAATATTACAAATTTAAATGGATTCTAGAGTAGTTGGGCTAAAAATATTAATTTATCTATCAGTGTACCAAGTCTAATAGGGTTCAACATGTAAAGGCCATATGTGAGTTCATTATGGATAACAACGTTTGTTGCCTTTTTGTTATAGAATCCTAGTTTCCTAATGACGTTGGCCCTGCTACCTTGATTGTATTCTAAAGATATTCTATATTGGACGTTAATCAGCAACATTGCACAGGTACAATAGTTGTATTTACTTTCAGGTCCCTGTTACACTTTCATTGGCTGGAGATGTCGGCCACCATGTCCTTCCCAAATGCCTGCTGGCTTTCTGCTGCCTCTCATTTTCTTCTTTATACAGTTTCCTGAGATTTGTGAAGGACTGGAGTTTTCTGTTACATATAGGCAGCCAACTCTTACAAGGGAGCATTGTTTGGATTTTGCTCTTAGATTTAAAATTACTGTGATAATTGTAAATATTATTTAAACTGACCAGCGGCCATTCGGCTTCTGCTTGGTCACTACACTCCAGGAGCGGGCTGTGCAGGTAAAAGCGGTGGGGTGGGGTAGGGGGGAACTCAACAGATGACATGAGGAAATTAAATAAATAATTAATTTCCCCATCTGCGTCTGTCGGTTATCCCCCCCCCCCACCACCACCCGCTCTTACCTGCACAGTCCGCTCCTACTCCAAGGTACAGTTACTTTAGTTGAGATACTGTTCGGAGTGTACATGCCACTTATGTGATGCTGTGGGGAAGGGTGACGACAAACACATCATTAGCCTGATGTGACCTTGGGAGAGATCAGTTTCTCCCAGTGTTCTCACACAGCCCCCACACACTCTATCGAGATGCTAAGATTTACAGTCGAGATGCTAAGTTTTACAATTACAGTATTGTCATAATTAAATCAATCAAGTAGGATTTATATAGCACGGCTAATCACCCGTGAGAGTATCCTGGCGCTGAGGGTCTTGCTGCGTCAAGTGGGATTAGTTGGCCAGCCAGGTCTTGAGTGCCGTGAACACAGTCCCGGGCACACGTTATGAGGATGTAGAAATGTCTCGTATGATCCCAATTCTTAATGGTCAACACCAGAGTAATTTTTCAAGAGTATTTATTCGAGCAACAACATAAAGAAAGCAACCAGCCGACACGTGTTTCGTCACACGAGGGAGGTGTCCCGTGACTCTTCAGGGCTGAGGTTCAGTGTTTGACAAAAACCGTAAAAATAACGTAGCCAACAAGGGTATGAGACACCGGCCGGAGTAAAACTGGAAAGTGCGGGTGCCTCTTGCATGGAAGCTGAAGGCGAGTAATGCCTCAGTGAAATCGCTGAGCGTAGAGCCTGGAATGCTGGTGAAAAGGATTGGACTCGAGGGGGTGACGTCAAGCCCGGCTAGCAAGATGACTTTCGAAAACGAGAAATATTGGTAAACGGCGGATGTGCTGTGGAACAAGTGAGTGAACCGTGTATGAATATATAAAAGGATGTCCAGTGTCCTAGGCGTGCGGAAGGCGGGTATGCCGGCCAACTCCGATCAGAGCGAGGCGGGACGTCTGACACTGGGTCCGTTGGCTTTCCGGATGCGGAAAGTCTTGAGTGCCTTCCGGAATTCTAGGAGAGAGGTGGTGGTCCGGAGGTGCAGTGGGAGTTTGTTGCAGGATTTAGCTGGAAGGTAGGAGGAGTGTCCTCCACTGTTGCTTCGGTGGATGTGGGGAGTGGGCACGAAGGATGCGGAGCGCAGGTGCCTGGAGGGTTGATGGAAGATCCGGCGTGGTTGATGAAGGCTGGTCCCTTGGTTTGTGCAGGGCTTTGAAGGTGTGGATCAGTAACTTAACATAATATAATATGTATATTTGTAAAGCACAAGTTCACCCATAGATATCTTGGTGATGAATAACAGATGTTTATTATTATCCATCTCAATGGTACTCATTTTATCGTCCTCAGATTAAAGGCTAAGTACATCCACCGGGATTTGAACCTGAGACCATGAGGTCAGACGCAGGCCTCTACAGTGAATGCATAAGTCAGCTAAGCCACCAGACTCAGCAACCCGAATTTGTTTCTTGAGGTGTGGGGTGATATGGGTCCATTGGGGAGGTCGAGGATGAGTCTGGGCACGGCGTTCTGGATGGTTTGCAGTCTCTTCAGGAGGTGAGCTGTGATTCCTGCGTAGAGTGCATTGCCTTAGTCCAGGCGGCTGGTGACTAGTGTCTGGTGTTGATGGGGAGCCATTTGAAGATTTTACGGAGCATGCAAAGAGTGAGTAAGCAGGCAGAAGAGACTGCGTTGATCTGGGTTTTCACAGTGAGGTTGCTTGCTAATCAGGAAAATGCAGAGGTTACGAGCATGGTCTGTTGATGTGGGTGAGTTCGGGGGCCACCACGGGGAGGTGTTGGCGAAAATCAGCACTTTTGTTTTGTCTGTGTTGAGTTTCAGGTAGTTGTTTTTCATCCAGTTGGCTACGCTCGTTATGCACCTGTGGAAGTTGATTCTCGTGGTGGAGGGATCTTCTGAGAACGAAAGGATGAGCTGGGTGTTGTCTGCATAGGATATGATGTTCAGTACTTGGCTCTGATGAGGTTGGCCAGGGGGGTCATGTAGTTCGCTTGGGAGGGGTCCAGAAGATGGTTGTTCTTTAGGTGTTCTGTGAGTTGGCTGTTGATGGCTTTTTCGAGGACTTTCGCGGGCAAGGGGAGCAGAGAGAAGGAGTGGTAGTTTTTGAGTTAGTTGAGGTCGGCGGATGGTTCCTTGAAGGGGTTTGACTTCTGCTTGTTTGCATTCATCAGGGAAGGTGGGCTTTGTGATGGAGAGTTTGAAGAGGGTGGTGAGCTTTCTGCTAATCGCCTTGCTCCCGAGGTTGAAGATGTGATGCGGACAGGGTTCCGTGTGGGCTCATGAGTAGACTGAGCTCATGATGGCTGTGGTGGTCTGTGTGGTAAGCTGGACCCAGGTGGTCAGTTGGTGGACGGGGATTGCTTTTGTGGGAGTGAGGTGGCTGACGAGGTCGGAGGGGGTGTCCTCAGGTTCAAAGTTCTTGTATATGGTGGAGATCTTGTCGTGGAAAAAGACCTACAGGGTGTCGCAAAGTTTCTGGGAAGGGATGATGATGTTTTTGGTGGGTGAGGGGCTAGAGAACTCTCTGAAGATGTTGAAGAGTTCTTTGCTGTGGTTGGAGCTGGCTTTGATGCGGTCCTCAAGGGCGTCCTTTTTTGTTTCCTTCAGGAGTTGGTGGTAGTGGTTGAGGGCTGTCTTGAAAGTGGCTCGGTCTGTGGATTCCTTGCTGGCGTGCCATATTCAGTCTAAGCTCCTTGGTGTACAATCTGGCCTGTTTAGTGGATCTTTTGCATTTGCTGGGCTTGATGGAAGTGACTCTGTTGGCGCAGTCGGTGATCCAGGTGGTGAAGTTCTTAACAGCCCGTTCCATGTTGGATGCGATGTTGAGGGTGTTGGTCCACTGGCTTTCTGATAACTTTGCTCCCGCTGTGGCGGGGGGGGGGTGCTGTGTTTCTCGGGGGCAGTGCTGAGGATTCTGGCGATGGAGAAGTGGACTATGGTGTGGTCTGTCCATGTGAGCTTGGTGACATGTGTTAGGACCCATGACTAGCGTGGGTCTCGAGGGGCTTGGGTCTTCTGCTGTTCTTACTGTCCCTTACCTTTGTGTGTGTTGGGAGGTCATTGTTGCAGGCAACTACAGGTTTTACTGTGTGTAGGCAGCGGGTATTTAAACGCCGCTGGCCTTCACTTTCTTTTTTTTTTATAATTCTTTTTATTAAACATACATCGGTTCAAATAAACATTACAGAGGGTTAGCCAGATCGTACATTGCAGTCGATACAGGAGGAAATGCGTCGAATTTCTGCATGGTAGAGGAATGTCACGGGGTGTGGGGGTCATTTTGTTCATGACAACTAGGTGGCACACAAATCTCTCCACGGTAGGCATTCCAGGGGCTCCATACCCGGGACCATTTTTTGGGGCACCCTCTTGCCAGGTAAACTGTTTTCTCCCGAAACATGCACCAGTCAAGGTTCTTTTCCCATGCTTCCAGTGTGGGTGGGTGTGCGGCCCCCCATAGTTGAGCAATGTTGCGTTTTGCCAGCATAAACCCCAGCGTAGCCCACTGTGTCTGATTAGTGTTTAGGTCTGTAGGTTCCCAGAGATTGAGGAGGCATCGCGCCTTCACTTTCTTGCTTGGATTTACTTCCGGTTCACACCGCCGGAAGGACTTTGCCTGCAGCGTTTCTGGGATTCACGCTGCCCTCCTATGCACCTTGCCCTGCATTGACTTCAGGATGTCGGTTTCAGCAATGTTGGATTAACCATTTTGTTTCCTTGGATTTCACTGGTTGTGTTTCACCCAAACTGGATTTCACGTACGGGCCATGTGTTTGGTGAGTTACGGGTTGCTTTGGAGATTACCCCGTCTCGCCGTGTGCACAGTTTTTTCCCTAAATTTTGTTGTCTATTGCTTTTGTTGAGGGTTTCTTGGGCGCTTCCACGAAGCGTAGAGAAGCTGAGAAACGGAAAGGGATCCCTGATTAGTTCGTTTTAGAAACGGGTTTTTTAGGCTTGTTGGGCATTTTTCTCCCGTCATAGAAGGTGGCACTTTGATTTCCCTGATCTGGACAGCCTATTTTTGTGTTTTTGGTGACAGCATTGCATCTGTTCCGCATTATCTGGATGGAGTGGAACCTATGTTGTTTCTGTTCCCCTTATGGACAAAACCTGTAACAAAAAAGGGGTAAGCAAGACATACCTTTTAGCTCATGAATTGTACCTGGTAGTACATGAATGGTGATCTTCTCAACACACACTGTTTAATACCTTTTCCATTTCTCTTTTTTCTCCAAAAAGCTGCCTGTTCTTTTCTGGTGTACCTTTTATTGCCCGAGAGAGGGAACCCAGACGAATGCGACAACTTGTTTTGTACTTCCCTTGTTTACCCCCACCTTCTCCCGGTGTCTTGTTCTGCTGTTGCCGTAATACATATAGGCAATTGTAGTTAAAGGCACGGGTAGTAGATTGGGTCATTCTTCGCTCATGCAGTGTCGGGTGAACCATTGAGTGGTGGCGGAACAACATGGCTGCACTTGACTCTGTCACTGGCCGTGAAGATGAGGTCAAGCGTATGTCCCGCGTTGTGTGTGGGGCTGGTGACTCGTTGGGTGAGGCCGATGTTGTTCATGCTTTTGAGGAGGTTGACGTTATTGATGTTGTTGAAGTCATCGAGATGGAAATTGAGGTCTCAGAGGAAAATGTAGCCCTTGGAGTGTATGGCGAGTGGGGCAATGAAGTCGGGGATGGCGTTGCTGAAGCTGGGTCGTAGTCCTGGAGGTCTGTAAGCGAGGGTGCCACTGATGATAGATTTGCCGTCTGACTGGAGTGTGAGATTGAGGTGTTCCATGATCGGGGTGGTTTCGTCTGCGGTGTTGGTGCAGTGGATGTTTTCTTTGTGGATGATGGCGATCCCGCCTCCGTGTTTGTTCATACGGTCCCGGTATGCTATCTTGTAGTCGTCAGGTGTTTCCACGGCGATGTTGGGAGCAAATCTGGGGGTGAGCCATGTCTCGATGAGGAAAATTTCTTCGAGAGTTAGGGTGGTGATGATATACCAGATTAGTGGTGTGCTTGCAGAGAGATCGTCTGTTGAGGAAGATGCAGTGGAGTTCCTCTGAAGCAGTCGTGGTTGGCGTGGTGGTGCACCGATGTTGCTGGAGAAGAGACCGTGCCGGCAGGAAAACGGTCCTACTGTTGATTGTGGAGAAGTGCTGCAGCAGTTGTTGTCGCATAGTTCGGCGGTGGTGTATCTGCGTATGCGGGAGAACCAGGGTTCCTGGCGCTGGGTGCTGTTGAGCCGCAGACAGGTGCAGACAGGCTTGCCTTTGGTGCCCCAGCTCTGCACCTGTTGCACGGCAGTGCTACGACCGCTATTAAGTAGGTCCTGGGAGGAGGTAGATGTGCTGGATGGGTGTGGGCGGGGCTGGCGGGAGGCAGGAAGCGAGCAGGGAGACGCGCCGAAAACGGGCAGGAAGGTAGCGGCGAGTTCAAAACAAGTACAGACACTGAAGAAAAATTCTATTTATTAAACAAATGCAACAAGGCAGATACAATTAAAAATAAGAAGGCAAACACAGTAAGGCAGATAGAGTAGAGGCACGTACAATAAGGCAAATACAAAAAGACTAACAAGGTAGGTACAGTAAGGCAAATGCAAGGGCTAACCAAGGCAAATATAAGGAGAAGCAAGGCAAAAGGCAGTGGAGCAAGGCAGGAAAGTCAGAAGCGGGAGATCTGCTGTTCGAGGCAGCAAGTGGGGAGCTGGCTCAAGGACCTGTCAATGGGGTCGTGCTGCAGTCTCCGTTAAGTAGGTCCTGGGAGGAGGGAGGGGCGCTGGGTGGCGTGGGCGGGGCTGGCTGTAAGTAGGAAACAAGCAGAGACAAGCGGCAAAAATGGGCTGTAATGGAGCGGGCAGTGAAAAACAAGTACAGACACAGGAGAAAAATTAAATTTATTAAGGACTAACAAGGTAAATACAATGACTAACAAACTAATACAATGAGGCAAATATAATTAAAACTAACAAGACAGCTACTATAAGCAAGGCACATACAATAAGGCAAATACAATAAAGACTAACAAGGTAAATACAGTAAGGCAAATGCAATAGGGATTAACTAAGGCAATACAAGGAGAAGCAAGGCAAAAGGCAGTGGAGCAATGCAAGAAAGGCAGAAGCGGGAGACCTTGATCTTAACTCAGACAAACCACCCCTACCCTCATCATTACCATGGAAAGTGCAACTTAATACCTTGATGGCGCAGAGCATCTGCTGCAGTTATCAGTGGTTGGCTTTTAACCACTGAGTGGTCGACTCAGTTTTTGAACTTCCAGAGGATGTTGATAAAAGAGTGAAATGTTTCCCTGTAAATGCTTGTAGACAATTCAGTGTTAAAAGCAAGAGAAATTCGTGGCATAAATATGCCTTCTACAGAAAAACTGTGTGCAGCCTGCGAGAAACACAGTGCTTCACTGAAGCCATTTTTGGATACTTGTCAGGAATGGAAGCAAAAACCGCTCCAAAACCATGATGATACCTCTTGTTTTTTGTTAATATGACTTTGGATTCTTAGCTGTATTCCTAACTGATTTGCGTCCAGTTTCATTTCCCTTTGGCATGTGCCTGAGACCATCCTTCTGTTCCCTCTGCTTAGTCTGGTGCTCCTACAAGTCCCACTGACTGCTGTGGGTTTCTTTCTGAAGTCAATGTATGATACGGAAGGTTTGGGATTAGTTCTTCAAATAGTGAGCTTCATTTTTGTGCCAAGGAAGTAATTTACACCAGGATATAGTTAAATATACTTATCAGCGAAATCAGTCCCAAAATCCAGGACATGGGTTTTATAACTCCCTGTCCCAAAACATTAGAACAGCTGTGCTTAGAGGGTGGCATAGCTCCTGGATATATTCATGTTTTCATCCATCCATGATCAATCCAACAGTTGTGATTCAGAAGAGTAACAAGACTACTGTAGTAAAAGCACTACATAAGAGTATCGCTATGTGTACAAGAGCATAACATGCTATGTGCATGTAAACTAACACAATATCGGTCTTCTAAAACACATAGGGATAACACATATATATATATATATATACACACACACACATATACAGCGTCATGTGATCAAGGCCCTTTTTGGGTCGAAACGCGTCATGGCGGTGCGTGGTGCCGATATGGAATATAATAAATAACCTTTTTTGCACGAAGCTATTTGGGTCCGTGTTCGTCTTTCCTGACAATCTGGATGCTGTTGGACGGAGTTCTTTGCATATACACACATATATGTATGTGTGTGTATATATATGTTTGTATATATATATATATGTATGTGTGTGTGTATATATATGTATGTTTGTATATATATATGTGTATGTGTGTGTGTATATATATATATATATATATATATATATATATATATAGTCATCTTTCAGCTGTCTCCTAATACTAGCTTTCTCGCATAACAGGCCTTCAGTTAATTAAGCTACCTCTAGTGCCTTTTAAAGCCGTTCAGCAGGGAATAACTAATATTGAATCAGGTGCATCTCTGTAAACTGAATCTTTCATTTTGAATATGAAATTGTATATCCCTGCTAATGTGCCCGGAGATGCTTTGTATTCCTCTTGGTCTCTGTCACTCTCACGCTTCGTACTTGAGTTGAATTCAAATATGTCTCTGATGGATAATGGATTAAAACATCTTTTGTCAGAATCACTTACTATAGTAAAAGCATGTCAATGCTTCTCTCCATCTTGATACACTAGCCCCAATGGTTTGAGGGAGTTTAGAAACCCCTTCTTCTGGTTTATTTTTTACATAAGCTGCTATGGCAAACCTTAGTTAACAGTATCTATCAATGGTTTAAAACAGGAAATCAGTGCTAGCGCCACCAGCAAAAGTTAGTGCTAATTCTGCAGCATAAGTGTGGAAAAATATACAAAAATGTTCTTGTATAAGTTATTTCCCATTTTGAGGTGAAACACTCTAAATCGATGAGCATGTACCTCATCATGGTGTTACCCCTATATGTAGCATGGTTCTCTATAAAAGGCCACACACAGTATCGAATTTCGCAACGTTGCTCTGAAATTGTATGCACTGCAAAACAACACTTTTATTATTTTTATATCAGTGGTGCTTATGTTCACTGTTTTTTACTCCCTGAAGGTTGGAGCCTGGCAGAGAACACATTTTGCCCATAGACTATTACTTCCCGCCACAGAAGACTTGCCTCATTTGTGGAGACGAAGCTTCAGGCTGCCACTATGGAGCACTGACCTGCGGAAGTTGCAAAGTCTTTTTCAAGAGAGCAGCTGAAGGTAAGAGCAGCATATTTATTTATTTATAGTCATTATATGTGCCTGAGAGCCACTGAAGGAACATTTGTGTTTATAATGGCTGTTTTATAGGGAACATAGAATCTTTTACGGATGATTTGTAACCATTAATGGTCTGGTATTGTGATAGAATGGTCAGGGCAACAAGAGCATGAACTATTTTTAAGATGTTTCCTATAGCGGGGGCGTGGTCACGCCAGCGACCAAGATAGCCACCTGGATGTGAAGCTCCGGCAGCTCATATCGGCCAGATTTCAGACATCTGCCGACATCGTAGACTATCCATGCTGCTGCACTACCATTACTGACGGTAGCGGCCCGGGTCGAGGGGGCTGGATGAGATGCAGCAGCCCCGACAACGGCATTTATGCACCTGACTAGGACGGCCCAGCCGAGGCCCCGCGGGGGCTGTGGGTGAGCCTGAGTTAGAGGCTGTCGAGCCTCGCTGGGCCGCCGGATGACTCCTCAAACATCCAGCTATAGGCAGGCCGCTGTGCTGAGACGGCACGCAGCATGAAGAGTTGACGAGACATGCGACTCGGGCACTTCTGACCCGGACAACAATAGAGGCCTGAGGTGTGCCGACAGGGCGGCGTCATGACCGACATGCGCAGCTGGAGTGCTCAGGAGAGGAGCTAACTGGCTAGCTGCACGGCGCAAACACTGCTCCGGCTCCTGGCGAGGTAACTGCGGCTCGGCGACCACCCGGAAGGGGCAACGCCGCATGACTGCGGGTGAGCCCGGGGACCGGTCACGATTGAACTCTTGCGACGGAGGAAGCTGTAGCCACATCGGAGAGGGCGGGGGAGGTCTGCCTGAGTGCACGTAAGTACCTCAGTCTCTCCTAAACTTGTGTACGCTCTGCCTGCATCACTGCCATTCGGGGTGGGACTCTGGGAAGGAGGAAGGGAGAACACAGTGAGGTCAACCCCTTGGGGCTTGCTATACTGTGAGACTAAGAGACCCCTCCCCCATGACTTCTTAACACGCAGTGCGTGACTGCGCCTGCACTGAGGGGCCCGAAACCTGCCTGCCACTGCTGGACGACTATCTGTGCTGGTTGCTGCCTCCGGTGCACCACCATACCTCTGCGACACACCAATAGCTGGGGATAAGGAACATACCACCCCTCCTCCATACCCGGAAACGGATTAAAGACGATCCGAAGTTATGAGGCTCACGGCCTCCCCCGGTACCCTTGGGACATAATGGGGAGAGGGGACCCCAAACAATGCAAGCTCCTTTTTGAACAATCCAAAGTTCAGAGACACCGGACCTCGCTCTCAAACACTGAAGATGGCGCGACTGGAGACACAATTACTGGCCCATCGGACAACACTGTGGCCATCATGGCTGAACTTCATGCCGGATTCCGGTCGATTGATGCCCGCTTAGATACCCTCGCTAGTAGATTTGACCATGTAGGCTAAAGACTAGATAGACACAACACCAGACTGGATGGGGCCGAAGCGCGCATCTCGGAACTGGAAGATTGCGGCTGTCCGCGGCCCCCGCAGGGGGCCACCTCAGCAGGGCGGCCCTTTAGTGCCATTTTGGCACCGCCCACCCGCTCTAGTCTTTGGAGGGGTTCTGTGGAGCCCTCTTGCTAGGTCGCCTCTGTGACGTCCTTCCGGTGCGACAGGTGG
The DNA here is from genome assembly GCA_963921515.1 of Calotriton arnoldi. Classification (NCBI taxonomy): domain Eukaryota; kingdom Metazoa; phylum Chordata; class Amphibia; order Caudata; family Salamandridae; genus Calotriton; species Calotriton arnoldi. The sequence continues at coordinate 577,722 of CAWUFW010000279.1, forward strand.
GGGGAGGGCATATATGCCTCCCCTGCCCCTCCTGCCGGTCTCTGTTCACCAGCCACGCGGAGTTACAGGGCGATCTGGAAGCAGACTGGTACAGTAAGGGTACATCTGCGGCAGACCGGTACAGTAAGGGTACCTCTGCGCGGCACAGTAACCCCTACTGTGCCAGAGCCAAAGACCAGGAGCCTCAGGGCAGGTTCCTGGAAAACCGCGACGGCGCCCTGTTAGTCCTTCGGGCGGTTGGGGGCCTGACCAACCGGGGGTTTGCCCTGCTACGCTCCGCCCTGAAAAGGGCGTGAGTAGAACGGACCAACGTGTCACGTGATCCGGAAGAGGATCATCAAAGGTAGCACTGACGGGGTGTCCCACAGTGCTGGCTCACCAGGCGGGCGGGGGCAGCATAGGTTGGCACAGCTGCCCGCCCTTGGATCTCCCGTAAGATAACCCACATATTGCATACTCCTGTATGGAATAAACCTGCAGCAATATTTTCCCACTACAAAGTTGTCTTGTGTATTTATTCTTTCTTGCATGATCAGACGGGGGGGTGGGAGAAGTTGCCGATAATGGCACTAAGTATTGTGGTGACTGCGACATGTCTGGAAAAGCTGGAGCAACTCCTAAAAATCGTCACAGCGAAGAACGAAGACCTGAAAGCACGCATACGCCATAATAATGATGGGGGTGGTGGAATCCACCAACATAGGCCGCCCTTAGGTGTTCGTGGAGCGCCTCTTAACAGAACTTTTTACACAATTGAGTTTTACAGACACATTTGTCATGGAATGAGCCCATAGATTACTTGGACCATGTCCGCTGCCTGGTGCTCCTCTGCGCCTGCTCATAGCTCGCCTGCTCAGCTACATGGACAGGGACACAGCCGTATGCCTAGTGAGGGACCGTGGCCCCCTACAATTCCAAGGCTCACTTATATCCCTGTTCCCTGACTTTATATTACTGAAGCAGGAAGCGAGGTGCAAGTTTGCATATGTTAAAAAGGCTCTTCGCAAGCAAGGGCTGAAATATGGGATGTTATACCCGGCTCATCTATGAGTTTAACTCAACAAAAAGTCTTGGATCTTCAATACCCCAGCGGACAGCACGGCATGGGAAGAAGTCCTCCCACCGCAATACCCAGGAATATTCTCCGTCTGCGGCCGCAGCGGATGCAGAACACCCCCCCACCAGACTGAAAATTAGGCTTGCCTCAGAATTCATCAAACCTAGCCTCTCTGTCCTATTGATGACTGACTGTCAATATACCCACCATTGTTACATATGGTCCTTTTCTCCCGAAATTAGTTCTGCATAATTATTTCGATGGAAATCCAGCATAATGTTTAAGGTACAGGTGCCTCCCTTCAGCTGAGCCTCACTGCCGTGTTGTTGCGCCCCTCCCAACCCCCTTGAGGTGTACACCATGTTTCTTATAGATGGGATATGTGTTATTTTTTTATTGTTTCTTGTTCTTATGGGATTCGCCGGATGCCTTGTCATCCGGTGTGGGTGGGGGGGAGTTGTATGCGTGTTTTTTGTTGCTGTTTGTTTTGTTTTTTTAATATTTCTTTATTGGCATTTTACAAATTACAGCAGCTGTTTTTTGCATACATTTATACATTTGTAGATATTGTATCATAGTCTTATTCTTCCACATTTTACTATTGAACAATTAAACAACATATTTTAATATATCTTTTATGCCAACCTGTATTATATATCAGAGGATACCATCATAATCCCGCAACTGTTCTCGCCCCTTCCCGCCTACCATCATTGTGTCATAGTTCCAGCGTCATTTCCTTTTCTGTTTCCTTCAACTATCTATTCCTTTTCAGTATCTATTTTGTCTACCTGGAGTCTAATTAGTCTTTTTGCGTCTAAATCCGCCTGAAGGGGGATCGTTCACAGTCGGTGTTATTACCGGCATTTGCAGGTCTTTTTTATCCATCAGCATGGACGCCCATGCCCGCAGGTCGCCCTCTAATTTGTCGCCTCACCTAACCCTCTTCATTTGTATTGCTTCTGCCGCTGCCCATTCACCCACATCCTTCAACCACATCTCAGTCTGCGGGGGTTTGGTCCCATCCATGATATGGCAATGTGTCTTTTAGCTAGTACAAGCCCTAACATTACAAATTTCCTACTTAGTTTTTTATTTTTGGGAGCAGGAAGGAGACCCAACAACACCTAAGCGTGTTTGTTTTATGGTTGTTTGCTCTCTACAGTCAGGCTATTAATGAATCTGTTGATTACATGTGCATACATCAGATCACTAGCGCCCTTAGATGACAGCAACTCCAGCTAGAGGAGCAGCGGGTGGCAGAAATCACATGCATGACGTGGAACATTCAAGGTCTCAACAACCCCCGCAAGGGCAAATAAGTTCTATCTTATCTGACACGGCATGGTGTCAAAATAGTATTTTTACAAGAAACTAATTTATCATCCTGAGACACACCTACATTTGCATCTGCCTGCTAGGACAATAGATATTTTTCATACTACAGCTCCTACTCCCATGGGGGATGCACACTAATCCACAGGATGTCCCATTTACACATACAGCCAGTTTTATAGATGCCAACGGGAGGTATGTCCTGGTCTCTAGAATTCTTGTGGACAAGAATGTGCTGTTGGTTAAAGTTTATTCCCCCAATGTTGATACCCCGGATTTTTACCACAAACTCTCGTCACTCATGGGTCAGGTACAAGCCAACTTAGTAATAATGGGGGGAGATTTAAATATGGTACAAAACCTACTAATAGGCCCACTGGCTCGGATGTGGGTTGCAAGCCCTGGGTGCTCCGAATGCTCCGGGACATTATTGGCACCTACACGCTGGTCAATGCATGGCAGTTGCACAATGCCATGACATGGGAATACAAATTTTATTCCACGCCTTATGGCGTGTGGATGCATATTGATTACTGGTTCCTCACACCGAATGTAGTATTGTGGTTAGCAGACGTGGGTCACCTCTGTCGCACACTGTCTGATCACTCTCCAGTTCAGATGGTACTGAGCATTCCCTATGAGGGAGGTTTGGAGCGACAGTGGCATTTTCTAGGTGCTGCTCTCCACGATGACCCTTTCTGCACAGAATTTAATACTTAATACAGGGTCTGTTGCCTCGCAGGCCTCCCCAAGCGAGGCATTCAAGGCATATATTCGCAGCATGTGCATCATAAAGCACGCTGGAGTGTTGCACGATATCCTTGCTCATCTCGCCCGCATTGAAATCGGTTTGCTCTATATTGATTGGGAGGACAACCGGCACCACAGCGGTATTCAAATGCACTGTCACGCCATCGCCAGTACTTGGCAGAGAGAGAGACAGCCTATATGTGGAAATAATCCCAGCCTGGAACTACGGAGAGGGAGACCACCCGAGTTGCACCTTGACACGGCTACTGCGTCCTAATAGACATAGTGGATATATTGCTGACCTACAAACAGAGGAGGCCATTACTAGAGAACTGCTGAAATACTGCAAGAGGTTATATTCCTCCCCGACCATGGCCATGCCACCTGAATAACGGAATGTCTAGCTGACGTAGCGATGGTCTGGATCTCGGATGGAGAGAGACAGTTCCTGAGCCAGCCCATCTCTAGTGAAGAAATAATACAAGTGATAGATTTCCTAGTTAGATCTAAAGCTCCAGGGCAGGATGGGCTCATGGGGTCATTTTATAAGGGGCATAAACACTTGCTTGCCCCGACTGACTCCTGACATTTAATTTTTCCTTCAGACTATGTGATGGCTGTCAGGAAGTCGCATTGTCTGCTGCAGTAGCTTCCTATGCCAAGATTGGCTTGTTGTTTTTCTCTATAAAAGTTCATGTAAAGGCCAGTATGCCCTATATAATTTTTTCTCCTCAAGCATCCATTTTCACCACCACAACTGAGATTAAAGGTTTTGTAAAGGGTATGAAGGAAGTGTATAGTTCATTCTAAATTGGTGGGCCATCCATTCCTACCGATGCATACACCTGATCTTCAGCATTTTGATGCAACATAGGTCTGATATCGGTTATTATATCATCCAGAAGAGTTAGCGTGTGTTTTTATGAACCTTCCATTCTTTGTAAGATTTTATGTGATTTTCATGCATATCAAGCCAGTTTTCTTTTATCTTATTCCTTGACTATTTTCTCCAGTGAAAAGATCTCTTCACACCATAGAAGGAGACTTTGATATAATTTCACTAAGAGAGTAGAAAAAGCAATTATTTACTGGTTAACTATATTGCTGCTTACAAAGGGTTGGGAAGTTATAAACTTTCTATAGTCCGATGAGTAACTATATGAATTTTAATTTATTTTAATTGAGGTATTTGTAAAGTGTGGAACTGACCTTGGGGAAGAGAGGTCAGCATGCATGGTGGAGCAGTTACATAATTGTTGAACACAAGCATATTGTATTTGGCTGTAGATTATTGAGGCAAGAGGGGGATTGTCATGAGGAGGAGGCACTGCTGAGCCAATGTGTTAGCTTCAGGAATATGAAGAAAATGTGCTTTATTGGTTATTCCTCCCGAATTGGTTATTCAGGGAGGAATAGAGTCAGATGTACTAGGGTAACTATTTCACATTCTCTAGCATTGGATCTTTCATAAATTCACGTGCTTGAATCATTCCCTGTCGTCAGGCTGGGATTCCCTAGTATTTACAAAGTAGCAATAAACTGTGTTGAGATGGCCACAGGCCTAACAACAGTGTTTGATCAGTAGTACATCCACTTCATTTGAAACAAAAAAGTGAAAGTGCTGATCTCTCTACTGCTCCAGAGGCGACCTTAACTCAGATTTCATAGCACAAGTGTAGAGGATAGACAGAGTCCATAGGGAAGATCTGACTGAGAAGGAGGGACAGTCACATGTGAATCTATGAAACATACATGCGCCGGAGAACTGGAGTTACAGGTAACTAATTTCATCTCCAGCATTAGATCTTTCATAGAATCACAGGCTTGAACCAAAATAGTAAGCAGTATTATTAACAGATAATGAGTGGAAAACAAGCTCATCTATAATGGATCAGGTTATGTAGTACTGCTTGACCCACTGAGGCATCTACCACTGCCTTTAGACCCAGGTAGCAGTGCTTAGCAAACATATGCCTGCTTCTCCATGTTGCTGTTCACCATATATCAGGTAGCAGTGCTCTGACGTAGAGTGCAGCTGTTGCCAATATCTGTGCTTAATTTGAGCGGTGGTTTCTGGTGCTCAGCACCGGCACTTAATTGTCAACACTTTTGCTTGTTACTGTCTGCTGGAAGATGACGATGTGTGGCTAATTTAGAGATTACCACAACAACAGTTCATTATTAATTCAATGTACATTGGAAATGACTATTGCCTGCTGTCCAAGCCATTCTTATATCTTTGGGGTCCTGAAATAATCCTAATTGTCACACTTGTAGGAGTGTGATGGTTAGTAGTTGTGTTGTTGCTATCATTGGCAGCATGGCTGCAGTGGCCTCCTGACGAGAGCCTTGGCACTTATTTTGTTTTACAAATTAAACACTGGCCGACATACTACTCTTGCAGTGCATGGTCATCTGTACCTCTGATGGGGCATGATCTTGACGGGTTTGCAAAAAACGAACGTAGAATGGCAGGTTCGTTCAGGTGAAAATCTGAAGGAACTTGGGCAGGAACTATGGATTAGTGAAAAGGTTTACCTTATCTTTTGTGAGGCGCAAGAAAGGTTCTCTGACCGTGAAAGATTGTATCTCTTCTACCCTTCTCGTAGATGTTTGAGCCAGAAGGGATAACTTCTTCCAAGAGAAATGCTTGAGATCTGTCCTATGAATAGGTTTGGAGGATGTTCTGTTCCTACGGTATCAATGGCCGCTTAACCAGAGGAAAGTCTCTGCACTAAGCCTCTGACACAGCAACGCAGCTGGGTGTCCTGTACATCCCTGAGTATGAAGTGGAGGAATCCGGAAGGGAGTTCTTCACAAGGCGGAGACATGGAGGAGTTTCTTCATCATCTGTAGACCTACAGTGACAGGTTTCGAAGCCTGACACCGGGAAAGGATTGAAGTATATGAAACAATGAAGGATAGCAACATTGGAGAACAAGAGTTACAGGTAAGTAACTTATTTCTTCTTGGGTGTAAGCAGTAGAGGCTAGCTCTCATGTCTGTTCTTTTGAGCTTTTTGGACACTTAGACTTGTGAGGGATGCAGTTCTCATTTTGCTATGGCTCCAACAGATATGGATTTTTTGGCAAGATTGTCTTCTTTTTTATTGTCAAAATAACTGCACAGGTGATGTGGTTGAACTACTTTTTGTTTGTGATCAGACCGAATGAGACTTGCACAATAGCTTTCAGAAAGCCAGATTGGTTCTGCGAAGCCTGTGAGTATAGTGTTGTAAGCTTCCATGTGTGGCATGAAAAGGGGCACCACCACTGCATGATCTCTGAGTATTTAAGGGTAGTTGGGAACTGCATGTATGTATGATTCATCCTATCAACCCCCACAAACCTTGCACATAGAACCATTTCCACTTTTTGTGATGAGATAGAATTTATTTTTTGTTTTTGAATCTGTTCTTGCTTGCAGTGGTTGTTTGTATTGTGTCCATCCTCCGCGGACAGAAGTATGTGGCTGGTGGAAGGAGGTTTCACGCAAGCTTCAGCACAGATGCATCCACTTGAAGGGGCAGCTGGCCTGGATACAAACTTCGCCAACACTCAAACTCGAAGGATTATATTGGCGGTTAGATGTGTACACAGAATATGTGTAGTGCACTTTCTCAGAGTGTCGAGGTAAGTAATGTCAGAGGGTAGGTTAGATGAAGATCTGAGAAAATATAGGAATATAGAAAAAACATAACAAATACAGACCCTTAAACACAAATATATGCAACTCTTGCAGTCAGATGATAGAAACTGAGAAACATTTAAATTGCTCTGCTTTTAAGTGGATGCAAAGGCTCTTGATAGGTGAAGCCTAGTTTTCCACCAGTGAACTTCGAGGAAAGAATAGAGACACTTGCATGACTACATTGACCTGTAGAACGTATTAACCAATTAAAAGTACCTTAAACAGTGAATTGATCTGTGCAATTCTATTTGTAACCAGCACTGTTAAATGCAAGGAATCTATCACGCGAGAAAGGTAGGAAACTACATACAAAAAGAGGAAAAGGTTTTATTTTAGGTAGGATTTTTTCTTGTTTAGATCATGGGAAATGGGGATTTTCCTAGCTTTAGAGCAGAAGAAATTCAAGATTTAATTAGCACAATGAGGAGAGTATAACATGCAAAGTACCTTTGCGACTACTCCCAGCACCCTTAATAGCGAAACAGCAGAAATATTATGAAATCGTTGTTAGCCCATAAAAGAGCCAGGGCCATCTCCTTATTGCAGAATCAGCAAAAGAGCAACAAAAACTCCCAGGAAAATGCGATGAAATATGATGTTTTGACAGGTAAAACCACAAAATCTATTTGTTAGCCAGTGACAATCGGCAGGACCAACATTTTTGAGGGGCTGGAATGCCACTTGGGCAGGAAAATGGCATTACAGATTACCATCCGTCAGAAAACCACTTGATGGAAAGGAGGAGGGGATACTGGAGGAGCGCCTACCTTCAGAGAAAAAAAGGAGGAGCATTTGTTAGAACATTTGTTAGAAACCGCTGCAATTATAGTCTCTGGAGGGACCTGCGCACTTCCTCCGTGGATGAAGAAAACTGGAGATTGGGAAGGGCTCGCTATTTCTGCAAAAGAGATAACACATGAAATGACCACCTCGACAACCAGATGAATACTCCTGCTGGCCACCAGCTGCGCCAGAAAGGCCAGGTTTACGAGACCTGTGTGATGTTCGCTTGTGCTTTATCCACAGTTGTGACAGTAACAACATATTTACTGAGAGACTTGATTAATTTTTCTGTAAAGAATAAGAAATTGTTGCCCATTGGGTGGGAAGAGAGTTCTGCTATCATGGGATCTACATGGAGTATTATTTTCCTGTGCTACTCAGCTGAGCGGGAGTGAGCATCATCCAGGAGGACCTCGCAGGGACTCCCCGAAGGAGCCCCTCCCACCTTCCCTGACGCATGGAAACACGCAGACGTCAAACCCTTCCTGAAGAAACCCTCCGCCGACCCCAGCGAAATCAAAAACTACTGCCCCATTTCGCTGCTCTCATTCCCTGCCAAAGTCCTTGAGAAAGCCATCCACCACCAGCTCACCAAACTCCTAGAAAGAAACAACCTACTTGACGTCTCCTAATCTGGCTTCCATGCCAACCATAGAACCGAGACCACCCTAATTGCCGCAACCGAAGACATCAGATCCCTCCTCGACCGGGGTGAAACAGCGGCCCTGATCCTTCTCGACCTCTCAGCAGCATTCAACACCATATCCCACTACACCCACATCAGAAGACTCCGCCATGTCGGTGTCCAGGGAGATGCTCTCAAATGGATCGCATCCTTCCTCACAGGACGCACCCAGAGAATCCGCCTTCCGCCTTTCACCTCCGAGCCCAAGAAGATCATCTGTGGTCCCCTAAGGGTCCTTTCTCAGTTGCACCCTGTTCAACACCTATAAGACACCACTGGCCTACATCGTCCGAACCTATGGACTCAATTTCATCTCCTATGCAGACGACACCCAACTCATCCTCTCACTCAAGGAAGTCCCGCCGCCACAACAAACTTCCACAACAAACTTCCACAACACCATGACGAGCGTCACTGACTGGATGAGGACCAACTGCCTGAAGCTCAACATGGACAAAATGGAAATGCTGATTTTCGGGAAAAATACCTCCCTGTGGGATGACACCTGGTGGCCCCCCCGAACTCGGGCCCACACCCGCTCCTACTGACCACGCTTGCAACCTCAGCATCCTCTTGGACAGCAGACTCACCGTAAAATAGCAGGTCAGTGTATTCTCATCCGCCTTCTTCCACACCCTCTGCATGCTCCAAAAGATCTTCAGATGGATCCCCATCAGCACCAGGAAAACGATCACGCAAGCCCTCGTCACAAGCCGCTGGATTACAGAAACACTCTACTTTGGAATCACCACCCAGCCCCTCAAGAGACTCCAGACCATACAGAATTCAGCAGCCAGACTCATCCTCAACCTCCCCAAACAGACCTGCATCACCCCCCACCTCAGAAACCTCCACTGGCTCCCCGTCCGGAAGAGATGCCAGTTCAAGATGCTGACCCACGCCTACAAAGCCCTCCGCAAACAAGGACCAGCATACTTCAACCAACACCTGAACTTCCACCAGCCTGCCAGACAACTACACTCCTCCTCTCTCACCCTGGCGCACATGCCCTGCATTCGCTGAAGCCACAGCGGAGGTTTTTCCTTCTCTTACCTTTCCGTCAAGTCCTGGAGCGACCTCCCCCTCCGGATGTCACCCTCACTCCCAGACTTCAGAAAGGGACTCAAGAGCTGGCACTTCGACTAAGACCTGCGACACCTCAGCATCTGGATACCCCTGGGGGGATTAGCTGCGCTCTGTAAGTACTGATTGATTGACTGATGGGCCAGAGCATGTAGGGCCCAACCTCTGCAAGAGTCTAGGTCAGCCACTTGAGGTGTGGTTGTAGTCTATTCAAAGGCATCCAGAAGGCGAACAAGAGCGTGAGTACTGTAGTCCTAACCTAGACATAACAAAAAGTAAATTGGGGTCAGTGTCTGGACTAAGGCAAATTTTGCCATGATTAGTTGGACAAGGGAGCTCCAGCTGAGTGTGCAATGGACAGGGTTGTCCAAAGGGAGGATAGCCATGATGGATAACGTTTGCAACCTGGGATTAGAATTACCACTCTGTAGAGTTTGGATGATGAAGGTCCATTGGGTCGAACATGGGTTCCCCTTGAAGGTCCAGGATATGAGATGAGCTGGTGGGTAGGAAGGTTGAGAAGTGGAGAGGACCTGGGAGGGAGCCACATAATCGTAAGGAAGAACCTCAACATCAATATCACTATCATTGTCAGTAGTGACAGTGGTGAGTCAAAGGGATCATCCTCAGTAAAATCATCTACCGTGAAGTTGGGTCATGGGAAGACCCCTAGCAACCACAAGGGTGCCTCAAATTTCAACTAGCTTTCCTAGAGGCCGACACTACTTGAACCCTGGGGAAGTGCTCTTCTAGGTGCTTGTGTTTGTAAGTTGCCTTCCCAGGTTGTTTGGAGGCAGAGATAGTGAGAGGCCTCTGGAGGGCTGGCAGGACAGAGAGGACCTGTCTAAAAGTATTGCATGGGCAGCGTTTAAGACAGGCATTGATGGTTTGGCACCCTTCCACAGAGTTAGGCAGGAAGGGAAAAAATAAAGAAAAGGACTGGATTGGCTACTTGCCTTAAGGCCAATGAAGAAAGAAATATGGTCAGAACAATGCATAAAAGCCTTGATGGCTCCTCTTTAAGGACAAACAACAATAAGGACTAAAGGGGCAGTAGTTATTTACAAATGTAGGCAACAGTTGCAGACTACAGTGCCAGATGCCGCACGGATAGTCCAATCAGTATGACCCCCCGCCCAATTTTCTATAGATCTGGTGTTAGCCAAGACCTTTTTATTCTTCTAAAAATATATCTATATATCCTCTTCACATCATGCAGCAACAAATTGACAAGTCTTTGCAGTTACCCATGGAAGCACTTATTTGGAATACCAACAGCAGACACAAAAGTGACTGAATCCCATTTGTGGGTAACTATCATCCTTTGGCTTTTAAGTACAAAAACATAATGCAAAAAAATGCAAAAACAATTTACCTTATTATCCACCTGTAAAAAATTACAATAGGTTTTTTGAAAACCGCCAGTCATTGCTTATTGCATAACTCCGAATTTACGAGCGCTTTTTGTGAGCACTGAATTCAAACAAGCTGTAACAATTGCAGGGCTTCATTGCTGTGATTCTAAAAGGTGCATCACACGTGAATACCTTTTACAAGCATCATCAGTAACAAGTTCTGTTACTGGAAGAACCTATGACATAAGACAGCATCTTACATGCCGATCTACTTGCACTATTTGTGATTCAACTCCAAAGCTGTAAAAACCAAAATGTAGGCCAAACAATGAATGGGGAATGACCTCCGTGCACTATTCAGGAATCAATCATTTTAACCTTGTGGACCGTTTGCTATCAGGTTTGAAGATTATTTAGACTCCATGGTCTGCAGCCATGGTTTGTACAAATTCTACCTTGAGCCACTTATAAAAAATATTCACCAACACTATCATGAACTGTTAGGAATGGGGGTCTCTGGTTGGCAGGTTTGTACCCTGTCTAAGTAGGTACCCTTCCTTCTAGTCAGGATATGGGGGATTAAACTTCAAAAATAACCCCTGCTCACCACCTTGGTAGCTTGGCACGAACAGTCAGGCTTATCTCAGGGGCAATGTGTAAAGCATTTGCACATAACACACAGTAATACAGTGAAAAAATACTACATCAGTTTTAGAAAAATAGCCAATATTTATCTGTGTGAAACAAGACCAAAACGATAAAAATCCAACATACAGTCATCAAGATATGAATATTGCAAGAATTAACTTAAAATAGTTCCTTGAAGTCAATAGCTCCATCCAGGGCTATCACGGCGTTGTGAACAAACAAATCCAATAGTTCAGGCCGGCCGCAGCGTCGCAGGCCAGCTACTGTGTCGGGAAGACTCGCAAACAGTGCCTTGGAAATGCAGGGTGTCGTGGACCCTGAGAGGAGCTCCGAAGAGGCAGCGTCGGCAGGGGTTGGTCCCAGTGGTCGGAGAAGAAGTCATTGGGCCACACGCATTGCAGATTGAACTCTGTGAAGTTGCTTTTTCTTCTGTTGCAGCACAAAACACACAGTTCCCAATGCTGGTAGCAAATGATCTTGAAGTCTTTGCTGTTACTGAGACTTCTTGAACAGGGGGCAAGCTCTACCTCAAGCCCTTGGAGAAACTCAGGAAAACAAGTTGCAGAAAGTCCAGTCCAGTCCTTTCACTGCCCAAGATAGAAGCAGCCACTGCAGGCCAACACAGCAAAGCACACAGCAAAGTGGTAGTTCATCCTGGCAGCTTCTCCAGATCTTTTTCTTGGCAGGTCCTTAGTCCAAAAGAGTTCTAAAGTTCTGGGGTCAGGGCCCCAATATTTATACTACTTTTCCCTATGAAGTTTTAGGTAGCAAGTCCCTCTTGCTCAGTAGAAACCAGTTTAGTCTTCTCTAGTCCAGCTTCATTACAGGAGGTGGAGACAGCATTGTGCAGAGTAGCCTATTCAGCTTCTAATGAAAACTCCTCCCACCACTCTAAATGCAGAAAGGTCTGTTCAGCCTGGCTATGAGTCACCCAGGAAAGGCAGGACACACCTCAACCCCCCTTGTGACTGTCTAGTGTGAATGCACATCCCCAGCTCCTGTCACTCAAAAACCAGACGAAGAATACAAAAACGGGCAGGGGCACACAGGATGGTTAAGCAAGAAAATGCCCACTTTCTTAAAGTGGCATTTTCAAACGCACAATTTAGAAACCACCTTTCCTAAAAGATGTGTTATTAAATTCTGAGCTCAGGGAGCCTAAACTAAATTCCTATGTATTTTCCAAATTGAAAATTGCGCTTGTAAAAGGGTTACAAGGCAGCTCCAATGATCATCTATGGGAAAGACAGTCTTTCAATAGTAAAAAACAAAATTGCCTGTATTTCACTATCAGGACATGTAACACACGCTACTACATGTCCTACATTTCACATGTACTGCACCATGCCCATGGGGCTACCTTGGGCCTACCTTAGGTGTGACTTAAATGTAGGACAAGGGAAGGTTAGGGCCTGGCAAGTGGGTGCACTTGTGTGGTCGACATGGCAGTAAAAACTGCGCGTAGACACTGTAGTGGCAGGTCTGAAACACCTTTGAAAGGCTACTTGTGTGTGGGGCACAACCAGTGCTGCAGGCCCACTAGTATCATTTGATTTACAGGCCATGAGCGCACACAGTGCACTGTACTAGGGACTTACTAGTATATCAAATATGCCAATCATGGAAACCCAATCATAACACAATTTACAGTAGGAGCACTTGCACTTTAGCACTGTAGCAGAGAAAAAGTGTGCAGAGACACTAAACCAGCAAAAACGAAGTCCATCATACCATCAAAACAGGAGATCAGAAAGAAAAAAAATAGGGGAAACGCACCAAAAGATGCCATGTCTAACATATACACATAGCCCTTCATCTCATGCCTTGCTGGTCCTGTTATGTCAATGTCCAGTTTTCCCCATGATATGTTAGGACACTTCAAGGGACACAATGGAGGCCTAAATATTACCTGCAACTTGTCTGAGGTTTCACACACAATACAGTTCTCTTCCAGGGGATCCTCATCAATAGTCATAAGCACGGAATATTCCCGCCCATGTGCGGGGACCCCGGAAATAATAAAAATTATATATGAAAAACATATATATACAGCTCTATATATATAATACATATATCATTTTTTCTAGTATCAATGCAGCTCTCGTATAGGAGGCTAAACAATGTAATAAAAAAACAAAATTGCTTTTGCAAATATACATAATACATGTATAAAAACACATGAGGGCAAGATGCACTTGAACTCTGTTTTTAATGAGAAAATCTCATGAGTAAACTGCAAAAGAAAACACAGGCATTGTTAGCCTACAGGCTGCATTGTAAACCAACATAGAAAATGAAAGCAATCTTTCATAAAAACTGGCACCGTGCCTTTAAGGCAGCCATGACCCCTAGCTTCCCATCATGCCTCAGGGGTGACAGTTAGGTCAGTTGTTCTTTCCGGCTCCTTCTGTCAGGACCCTGGAATCTCAGCTCTCTCTTTTTTGACTTTTCTGTCAGAAATACCTAGTTTTTTTGTGGTTTTTTCTACCTCACTTGACGTCTTTTGACACTAGTGTGAGGATTAAACCATTTTTTTGTGGCAGAAAGATATATTTTCTGTCAAATAATGCCTTCTTTGTTCGATCCTTGCCCTGCCTGTGGCAAAAAGAAGGCCAAGTCAGACACACATGATGTGTGCATCCTCTGTCTACCGGACTCTCACTCTCCTGCCTCCTGTCAACACTGCAGGAAGTTATCCAATAGAACGATCAAGGACAGAGAGAGAATCCGTCTTTATGGCCTCTCAGAAAGAGGTAGGTCTCCTGTTAAAACGAAGAAGAGGGCGCGTTCGACGTCGAGCAAGGTCCCGATATGTTCCCCTTCGGCGTCGGGCTCAACGTCGAAGGTACCGGCGGCGGAGTCGTCGTCGAGGACCTTGGTGTGGGAGCGCCATTCTTCAAAAACTAAGTCGATGGAACAGCGTCCAGCGTCGAGACAAGATCCTCCGCCGACGATCGACGTCAAGACACAGATCATCGACACCGAAACGTAAGTCATCTTCGACGTTGAGGCCGATGTCGCCGTTGCCGTCTCAGCGCAGATCAGCGTCGAAGCAGAGGTCGTCGGATGTCCAGTCGTCGACGTCAAGGCCGAGGCCTCCGTCGACGCCAGCAACAATGTCAACGTCGAGACAGCAGTCTCCGTCGCGTTTGCAGCCGACGTTGAGGATGGATACCCCGTCGAAGCGACGACGATCGACGTCGAGACACGGCTCTCCGTCGAAGCGGCGCTCGGCGTAGAGGCGTAGCCCTCCGCCGAAGCGAAGAAGATCGACGTCGAGACGCAGATCTCCGTCGGCGAGGCGCTCGGCGTCGAGGCAGCGGACTCCGTCGAAGCAAAGAAGTTCGGCGTCGAGGCAGTCGGCGTCGAGGCGCATGTCTTCGCCGGGATCAAGGAGATCGACGTCGAGACAGAGGTCTCCGTTGGTGTCAGTCCCTGTAAGTCTCTCTCCGTCCCCTTCATCGACGTCGAGAGCAGGCTCCCACCATTCCATCGCCAGGTCTGGTTCTCCAGAGGTGATTATTTCATCTTCAAGTAGCCAGGTCTCTCCCTCTGGTCATCAACGTCCAGTGGAAAAGGCTCAGCAGGAAGGACGGAAGTCTCCACGTCGTTCTCCTGTGACAGCGGAGAAGTCTCCGTCCATTCACCTCTCGCACAGATGGAGTCGTCCATTACACCACTGGGCGGATCATACACAGGCAGGGGTTAGACGGGATCCCAGTCCTGCTCGCAGGTCCCATCTGGCTCGCCTGGCACAAGATGCGGATCTTTCTCCATCAAGAGGAAGAGCTCGTACTCGCTCTCCTGCACCAACATCCAGATGGAGATCAAGATCACGCAGCAGGAGGAGAAGACGCAGGTCTCCAACACCTTCCACCTCCTCAACGTACTCCTCAAAAGAGACTACTCGCCCACCATTACTGACAGTCCACCGTCGAGGATCTCTCCGGTGGACGATGTAAGCACATTTCAGGAGGTGCTTTCCAGAGGGGCGGCCAAACTGAACATTCCTATGCCTGTTCAGCAAAGTACTTCGGTTATTTTCGAAACCTTGAACCAGAAGGCTTCATCTCGCCCGTTACTCCCAGTGGTACCGGGGCTTCTGAAACCGGTTATGGACATTTTTCTTACGCCGGCCACTCTCAAAACGGCACCGGCGAGAATTCTGAAGAAGTATCGTCCTCCGGAGGAAGATCCATCTTTCTTAAAGTCAGATCCTAAACCGGACTCTGTAATAGTGGCTGCTGCCAGAAAAACCCATTCGGTGGCCTCCTCGTCCACAGTCCCACCGGACAAGGAGAGCAAGACACAAGACTCATGGGGGAGAAAAGTATGTGGCACTTCTGCATCCATGCTTAAAGTCTCCAGTTCGTCAGCTCTATTAGGGCGTTACGATAGAGCTTTATGGGATTCGCTACAGCGTTTTACAGACAAACTGCCCAAGGAAGACCGTAAGGACTTCGAAGAAATTGTACAGGAGGGCAGCCTGGTAGCGAACCAGGTAATCAGCGCTGCGGCTGATGGAGCTACGCTTTCAGCACACTCCTACGCCCACGGAATTTGTGCCAGAAGATCTTCATGGCTTCGCCTAACAGCATTGAAGCCAGAGGCACAGTCACGTATCCTCAACCTGCCATTTTCCGGGTCATCGTTGTTTGGCTCGCATACCGATGAAGAGATGGCACCGTATGAAGACCGAGCTAGATACCCTGAAGGCGGTGGGGCTGGAAAAGAAAAAAGAGTTTCGTCGCCGCTACCGCAATACTGATCGCCGTTCCTTCCAACAGAGGGTTCAAACCCCTCATTGGCAAAAGAACCAAAGCCAACAGGGTCAGCAGAAATCGCAGTTTCAAAACCGGCGATCCAACAGGGGAAGAGGAGGGAACCGTCCGTCCTCTACTTCAACCAAAGCTCCAGCCAAGCAATGAGTGCCCGCTTCCTCCAGTACCGTTCACCGCTCCAGTAGGAGGAAGTGTTGCGAATCATCTGCAAGAGTGGCGAGACATCACCAAGGATCAGTGGGTGTTGGCTACGCTGCAGAATGGATACTCTCTACGTTTCCAAAGTCGTCCTCCCTCGATCCCTCCAGTACCATCATCGTGCGGCCAGATCAACATGCTGCAGAGGGAAGTGGAAATACTTCTCCAAAAATCAGCCATAGAGAAGGTTCCACGGTCACAAAGAGGTCGAGGAGTTTATTCCAGATACTTCCTGGTAAAGAAAAGAGGTCGAAAGTCGGAATACAGGCCCATTCTGGATCTGCGAACACTCAACAAGTCCATCAAACGAGAAAAATTTCGCATGTTGGCTCTCCACCAAATATATCCTCACCTCCGCAAAGGGGATTGGATGTGTTCGATGGATCTACAAGATGCTTATTTTCATATACCGATAAATCAGAATCACCGGCAATATCTACGATTCATAGTCGGAACATCCCACTATCAGTTCAAAGTGCTGCCCTTCGGACTGAAGTCAGCTCCTCAGGTGTTCACGAAATGCATGGCAGTAGTGGCGGATGCTCTGCGACGCAGATGCATCTTTGTCTACCCTTATCTGGACGATTGGTTGCTAAAAGGTCCCTCTCCACAAAGTGTGATGAACCACTTCCAGCAGTGCCTAGGTTTTTGTCAAAAACTGGGCCTACATGTGAACTTCGAAAAATCGACGCAGCAACCCACTCAAGCAATCCACTACCTGGGGGCGCTGATAGACTCCGAGCGAGGAAAAGTGTTTCCTTCGGAGGAGAGACAATTATCCATCATTCAGAAAGGCAGACAGATTTTACACAACAGACTGTCTTCAGTGCGTCAGATCGCCTCCCTGCTAGGATCGATGGCATCCTGCATTTTTCTGGTGCCCAATGCCAGATTGAAAATGCGTCCTCTACAACAAGATCTAGAAGACAAATGGGATCAACGGTCTTCTCGTTGGGAAGACAAAATTTGTCTATCACGCACAGCCAGAGCATCCATCCCGTGGTGGATGAAGAAAGACAATCTGAGGGTAGGAGTACCGTTCCATCAAGCTCCTCCTTCTCAAACTCTGATCAGACGCCTCCCTGCAAGGATGGGGAGCCCACATGGGGTCTCTCCAGACGCAAGGCCTATGGTCATCAAAAGAGCAGTTATACCACATAAACATGCTGGAACTAAGGGCTGTTCATCTGGCTCTCAAGGCTTTCCTCCCTTCGATTCAGGCGAGTTCCATCCTAGTACAGACGGACAATACCACCACCATGTACTACCTGAACAAACAGGGAGGAACTCGCTCGAGGACCCTCTCTTTGGAGGCACAGACCCTTTGGCACTGGCTTCTGGCGAGGAATCTATCCATCACAGCGGTTCACCTGCCGGGAGAGCAGAATTCTCAGGCAGATGCCCTCAGCCGTCACTTCGAGGAACAGCAGGACTGGGTCCTCAACGACGAGGTGGTCGACGACATCTTCCGAGCTTGGGGCCATCCGAGCATAGACCTGTTCGCGGACGAAGAAAACACAAAATGCCGAGACTTCGCCTCCAGGTACTTCCGACCAGGATCGAAGGGGAATGCCCTTTTGATCAGCTGGTCAGGGGCATTTGTGTAAGCCTTTCCACCCCTGCCTCTCATCCCGAAGGTGGTGACCAAGCTATCACACTCAGACACCACAATGATACTAATTGCTCCGGACTGGCCGAGGCAGTGGTGGTATCCGGACCTTCTTCACCTGTCAGTCTGCCCACACAAGAGACTGCCGTGCAGACCGGACCTGCTATCCAAGATGAACGGGAGGATTTATCACCCCAACCTTTCGTCACTGAACTTAACAGCATGGCTCCTGAGGTCCTCCAGTATGGGCATTTAGGTCTGCCACAGGACTGCATGACCATATTGAAGGAGGCAAGGAGACCTTCTACAAGACATTCTTATGCCTGCAAATGGAAACGTTTTTACATTTGGTGTATGCAAAATAATTGTAGTCCTACCAAGGGGCAGGAGGAGGTAGTTTTGCCTTATCTACTTCACCTAGCCAGAGCAGGTCTGAAATTCTCATCCATTAAGGTACACCTAGCTGCCATTACGGCGTACAGGCGTTCTCCTTCTCAGCCCTCGTTTTTTCAACTACAGGTGGTGAATGATTTCCTGCAGGGTCTCAAGAAGGTCTATCCTCCGGTCCGACCTCCTTCACCTCCTTGGGAGTTGAACTTGGTTCTGTCAAAATTGATGGGTCCACCCTTTGAGCCTATCCACAAAGCAACCTTACAACACCTTACGTGGAAGGTAGCTTTCTTGGTAGCTATCACCTCAGCTCGTAGGGTGAGTGAGATACAGGCCCTATGTTCTAAAGAGCCCTACTTGGTTTTTCATCTCAATAGGGTAGTCCTCAGGACTCATCCTTCCTTCCTTCCGAAGGTGGTCTCTGATTTTCATGTAAATCAATCTATTTCTCTTCCGACCTTTTTTCCCAATCCCTCCACTCCAGCTAAGAGGGCTCTACATTCATTAGACCTTAAAAGGGTTTTGAAGTTTTATCTGGACAGGTCGAAGCCATTAAGGAAGTCTGATCAACTATTTGTTAATTATGGATCGATCAGAACAGGTTTCCCAGCATCAAAGCGGTCCATCTCCAGATGGATAGTCTCATGCATCAAATTGGCTTACCAGTTAGCACAGAAGCCTCTTTGGTCCGCTCTCAAAGCTCATTCCACTAGAGGAAAAGCAGCGACAACTGCTTTCCTCCATAATGTACCACTCTCTGAGATCTGCAAAGCAGCTACTTGGAGATCAGTCCATACATTTACAAGACATTACTGTCTTGACTCAGATACTAGAGTGGACACTCAAGTAGGTCAAGCCTCCTTGAGGAATCTGTTCAACAGCTGATTTTTTCGGTTGTTGTTAACAAGGTCACTGCGTTTCTCATTTGCCTGCAGGTGGATGTTGGGCTTGCTATTCTATTCAGTGCTTATGACTATTGATGAGGATCCCCTGGAAGAGAAGGATAAGTTACTTACCTGTAATCCTAGTTCTCTTCCAGGGGTATCCTCATCAAAGTCATAAGCAACCCACCCACCTCCCCAGGCAAATGAGATTATTTCATTGTTAAATATTATCTTGGTGCCCTGATCTTCCGGGTTACGCAAAGAACAACTGACCTAACTGTCACCCCTGAGGCATGATGGGAAGCTAGGGGTCATGGCTGCCTTAAAGGCACGGTGCCAGTTTTTATGAAAGATTGCTTTCATTTTCTATGTTGGTTTACAATGCAACCTGTAGGCTAACAATGCCTGTGTTTTCTTTTGCAGTTTACTCATGAGATTTTCTCATTAAAAACAGAGTTCAAGTGCATCTTGCCCTCATGTGTTTTTATACATGTATTATGTATATTTGCAAAAGCAATTTTGTGTTTTTATTACATTGTTTAGCCTCCTATACGAGAGCTGCATTGATACTAGAAAAAATGATATATGTTTTTATATATATATATAGAGCTGTATATATATATGTTTTTCATATATAATTTTTATTATTTCCGGGGTCCCCGCACATGGGCGGGAATATTCCGTGCTTATGACTTTGATGAGGATACCCCTGGAAGAGAACTAGGATTACAGGTAAGTAACTTATCCTTCTTCAGCAATCTTTCAACATCCATATCGATTCCTGGCCATCAGTTCTATTCCTTGATCCTTCTTTTGGTTTTCACAATTCCTAAATGGTCTTCATGACAAATTCCTCATAAACTCTTCCTTAAAGCATCTAGTGGACCAACTCATGTACCGCTCATCACACAATCATCACTAACACTCAATTCATCTTTCAACTCCCAAACTTTCCATTTTTTTATCAATTCTTCTTTTCTCTGGCCAACCTGCAATAGTATACTCCTTTAGTTGAAATAATTCTTTGTCATCTCGTAAGCTATACGTTTTATCAATACTGCACTCTGAATGGTCCCAGGCACTGGCATCATTACATTCTTCCCATGCATTTTGTGGCACAACATTAATCTGTAAAGGCATACAATTTAGGAAATCAGCAATCCTATTCTAGGTACATATTCTGTATTATAATTATAGTCCAGCAAACTTACAGACTACAATTCTCGTAGTTGCTTTTTCCATTCCTTTTTAAGTAAGTACTTTGACAATGGGTTTGTGATCACACCTTAAGGTTATGGATAACGCCCAAATGCACTGCTTAGTTCTTTCCAGACCCTAAACACAAGCAAGCATCTCCTTCTTAACAAAGTATTTCACTTCTGCGGGAGCCATTGACATTGATGCAAAGGCTATTACCACTTCAAAACCATCTGATTCATTCGTGGATAACACTGCTCCCAATCCCTCGTTGCTCCCATCTGTAGTCACTACTGTGTGTAAATTTGGGTCAAATCCTTATGAAGGGGTAGAATTATAGACATGTTCCTTAGTCTTTTTCAAAGACTTGCTAACATTCAGTATTCCGGTCAAATGTAGACTTTTTTTAAAAATAGCTGCCTAAATACAAATGTTTTTTTCAGCAAAATTCCGGATAAATGTTGCATTAAGCTCATGCAGACCCAAGCAAGCTCTAACATCATCCTTCTTTTTTAGTGCTGGTGCATTTTCTACATTTTCAATTAATTCCTTCTTTGGTTTAATCCCATTCCTATCTATTTCGTGTTCTAGACATTTACATTTTTCTATGCAAACTTACATTTCCTTATCTCCACAGCCAAACCATTTTCTTGCAAAATATTTAAAACACTCCCTAAAACAAATCATGTTCTTCTTTAGTTTTACCCATTAACGAGATATCCTGAAAGAAGATGATATTTTTGACGTCCTTCAGCAAAATAAACATAAGACGCTGAAAGGCAGCAGCTGCAGAGGCTAGTCCAAATGGAACTCTTTGGAACTGAAAGCGCCCAAAAGGCCTAATAAATGCAGTAATTCTCCTAGTTTTATGATTAAGGGGTGTGGGCAGATAGACAGAACCAGGTGTCACTTACCTATAAACACAGATAGAGATCCCCGTCCCCCCCTTGTTTTTTATTCCCAGGTCTGTGGGCTCCACCTCAGTTAGATGGGTAACTCCAGATATGCATGGCAGCAACGGACTGACACTCTCGCCATCTTCCAAAGTATACCAACTGTGACTGTCTGCTTGAAGCTGTAACAATGTACACTTGTCAATGTATTTTAAATGGCTAAAGCTGTGTTAAAGGGTCTTGCTGAGACCCCCTGTTCAGGGGAATTGTAATGCTATCTCCCCATGTTTTTTGAAAAACCCAATAAAAACAGTTTGGAAAAAAGAAAAACACAGATAGCAGTCCCACAAAGCCTCACCTCAGAAACCTCCTGGAAGAAAAAATACACCAAGTTAGAAGCAGGGAGAAATTAGGGAGGAGCTGTGTAGAAAGGACAAAGCAAAAGAAGGACACGAGGATAGAGGGGGGAACAGGGATGAGACAGAGTAACATCCTATTCCTTCACGCATGGGGGGGCAGCATAATCCCATCAAAATGTTGCTGAAGCCCAAGCGAGTGGAAGGAGTCAAGGAGAAGGAGTCCCAAGGCAGAGGAAGAACAAGACGAAAGGATGCGAAACCAAACAGAGAAGTGGAGTGGTACCTTTGGGGAGCAAAAGGAGGAGGGGACTGAAACAAACTCCACGGCTAGTTCCCGGGACGGAGATGAGTGGAAAGACCAAAGGAAGCTGGATCCAGGAGAGGAGCTGAATGTTCACTGCCAGGAGAGCACGGTAGACGCCAAGAGCAGCGAAGACATAGAAGGGACCTGGACTGACGATTGGTGGTTGCCACCACCAAACATAAAGTAGCCTGCCACAACTCAGGAGAATTTTGGCTACCTATGTGAGTGGGTGTGACCGGTTGCGGTGAGAGTATTTCTGCAGATATTTTTTTGTTTGTTTTCCTTTGACTGTTATCTCCGCTTCACATTTTGTTTGAGGTTTTAGTGTGGGGTCACCAGGGTGCTTTAAACCCAAGAAGGTGCTCTTAAAAAGAAGCAGGTAAAGGATTTGGTGTTTCTGCACACTTATTGAGAGGACCACACTAGTGGGGAAAATATCCGGATCCCTCACGCTGGGTAGCCATACAAGGAATTTTTACTCTCTCTATTTTTTCCTTCGCCCCCTACAGAAAAAAGAAACATTAAGAGCCAAACAACAATGAAGTACCATCCCTACCGAGTCACACCCAATGTAGTTGCCCTGTTTAATGCAGGTTCTTCTCGTCAGTCAGGAGCCGCACTCGTCACCAGTTCTGTAAAGGCGAGACATTCAAGCCAGTTCCAGGTTCTCTATTTAACAGCTCCAGACATACAAAGAAGAGATCTTCACAGGTCTTCTGTGCCCTGCACTGAATTCAGCTGACTCTGTATCACATGCTTCTAGAACATATACCCAGTTGACACCAGTGCAGACCGAATGCATACGTACAATACCTGTATGTATGAATCCAGCAATGCTGGTGGTAATAATGGTGGTTGTTATGGTGGTGGTAATATAGCAATGGTGGTGGTAGTGATGGCGGAGATGTTAGTGATGGTGGTTATGGTGATGTTGGTAATGGGGTGGCAGTAGTGGACATGGAGTTGGTAATGGTGATAGTGATATTGCAATGGCAATAATGATGGCTGTAATGGAGTGGTGGTAGCAGTGGTTTTGGTAATGGTGGTAATTGTGTGAATGGTGGTTGTAATACTGGAGTTTGTGTTAGTGGTAATAGAGATGCAATAGTGCTGGTAGACGTGTCAATGGTAGTAATAATGGTGGTAGTAATGGTGCTGGTGGTAATGATGGTGCTGGGAGTTGAGCGAGGGAGTAGAGCCAATTGACCCATCAGCTAGAAAGCTGCAAGTGGGATAGAGCCGCTGGGCAAAGTGCTGCGACTGGTGCACAAGCACCTGGCGGAAGCACAATGAAGCTGCAACATGGGAGCTTCTGAGTAAGCTGAGAGTGTATGCAGCGGTCCAGCAGCAGAAGAGTGACAGTCACGTATAAAGAAGGGCTTTAGCTGGAGAAAGATCTCACAAGTTGGATTGGCCATTTTGGAGTCAATGTGGGAAAACAAAAATAAATGAGATGGCCCCCTTAAGGGCAGGCTGAAACTCGACAGCTGACTAAACAACAAAAAAAAGCCTGGTGCAGTAAAATGAAGTTCAAACAAGAGATGCTTTCTTTAAGCAGTGCATGTATCAGACAAATAATTGACTGTGTAAGGTTTGAGTGTATTTTTCAGATTTAAAATGTTCCCTCGTTCATTGCAGAGGAAGACGGAAGTATACATCAAAACAGTCGATAGCAGGAAATGAGAGAGAAACACTCCACGAGGCAGAGCTAAATGTCTCTCATCGTATATGTTAAAGAATTGCAAATCACTAATCTGATCTACAGCTAAAGTTGTCTCTAAGCAGATTTCAGCGAAGTCCTTTCCTCGGAGCATGCTCGATGATCTTTGGGATCCACCTCCATGCACCAACAATTCTAATTGTCTTTTTTGCACAGAGGATTGGAGTGGCTAGGTGCGGGAAAGGGCTGTTGGGTGAAGGAACAGCCGGGAGGGAGATCTGAAAGAGTAGAATTAAATATTTAAAATCTTCAGCTCGAGCTCCCTCCTTCCCTGTGACTAATTAAGTTGAGCATAAATTATTAATCTGTTCCTAAAGGGATTAGGATTATCCTGAAGTGAGAAGGAGTAGCATTGTCTCCCGGTTGGTGTAAATAGTGAAACAAGCCTTATAAATTGTTAATGTAATCAAAATGCCCCGTTTTTGTATCAGGCTATCTCAGTCTTTAGATCTTTTGAACAGAGAACATACCGCTATGCAAGACTTTAGGTCTTCTTGTCTTTCTCTCCGTTGATGGACTGCAGGTTAGAGCTCCGTCACCCTGGTTCTAAAGGCACAATCGGCAGACGCAAACTACAGTTTTACACCAAAGGAGTCATGTATCCTTGAGGGAAATAAACTGCTTTCCTCTTTTATTTTTTTGATTTATAGTTTAGAAACAGACTTCGGAATTATGCACAGTCTATCACACCAGCTGTGGACCGGATGTGAGTGTGAGTGAATTCATTGCCCCGGAGTGTGCACCGCTGAGAACTTGATACCAGACCTAGAAATGAAACCGCTAAAGCGGACCATACCAAGATATAACCATGAAAACAGGAAAAAAGAGAACAATGCAACTATGTTTGGCAAAGACTGTGTGCATTGAGCACCATGGACCCGGGATCAGCTCCACTGTGCCCAGACGCTGCTCTGCAAGACCAAAGGCCTTGTGAATTCAGTTGCATTTGCGCCACAGGTTCAGTGACACCCACTGTAACGGCATGACTACAGAGTGTGGTACGGATTGTTGCATAATTATGATAGGGGCTGAACCAGTGCTTCCAGCCAGAGCTCAATATGTATGGCCAACAGCAACAAGAGTGTGTGTGCTGGAGTTCACCCATCAGGCCTGATTAAAGGCCAGTCTTTGTGAAAACCCTGTGACACACATCCAAAGACCATGCACTGTAAAGATTGGACACAGGTAGAGGGTGAGTGCAGGGGCTTGTCAAATGCCTTTAAAGCTATCACTACCACTCAAGGACACAATGTAAAAGAAAGCTTAGTCATATTTTATATAAGCTGAACCCTAAAAAAGAATCATCAATGTCTGCTGCATTATTTTGGTTGTATGTGCTATAAATAAGCACCCATCTATCTAACAGTTATGCCTAACGCCCGCTGGAGCATGTAAGGAGGACTTTAGGGGATGAAAAGAGAAGCAAATTTCCGGATTTTTTACATCGTTGGCTGCCTATTTTTGGCTTTCTCAGACTGTGAATGAATAAATGGAGAGTTTTATAAAGCGCATGGCTACGCAATAAGTGTCCCGGCTCTAGGTCTAGTGGCAAACCCTAAAATCGAACTAGAACAGTGAGTTTCCTAAACGGTGGAGGAAAAAAAAACTACTTTCCAGCGTCCTGCGGAAACAATCCTCAGAAGAATGGAGCCGAACGTTGAAAGTAAGCCTTGGCGGCTAAATACGAAAATGCCTTACCTCTCTTCATCGAGCACTTAAATAGGGACACTAGCACCAGGGCAGCCGATGCTGATCGCAGAGCTCTAGCAGGGCAGTAAGGGGGAAATCTGTCGGCAAGATAGCCAGGCCTGGCTTGACGCAGAGCGCGATGGACCAAAGACAGGGATTTGAAGAGAACATGCTGCTTAATATGCAGCCAATGAAGAGACCTCAACAAAGGGGTGGATGATGTCCTTAGAGGAAGTCTCAAAATAAGGTGGGCCGCAGCATTTTGCACGACCTAGAGGCGACACAACAAAGCCTCAGATACCCCCAAATAGAGGGCTTTAGTATAATCCACTCTGGAAGTGACGAGCACATGTACCACAGTCTTTCTGTAATGTATGTGGAGTAGGTACAGAAATGTCTTCAGAGTCCAGAGCAGCCCAAAACAGGTGCTGGCCATAGCTGAAATCTGAGGCAGCAGAGAGAGTTGATTGTCGAATTTGACTCCCAGATTTTTGACTACTTGATGCGAGGTAATTTAGGGGTAGTAAAGAGGGAGACCAGGCAGCTTCCTACCAGTTGACTGTATGGGATCCAAATACAAGAAATTCAGTTTTGTCTGCATCACATTTCAACTGACCATGCGCAACCAGTCAAAAACCGCCTGCATGCAATCCTTGAATGCCTTCTCTGCTGAAAGAGAGGGGCTCTCCTAGACAAAGAGCAGCTGGGCATCATCTGCATACAATATGATTTAACATCCAAATGTGTTGGAACTGGCATGTTCTGGTTGACTGAGGCAGGCCCCAGCCAGGCAGAACCCATCTCTCCCACCAGGGGGGTAATTACACTCACTGTATAACCTTCACTCACCCTTAGGTTGCTTGGCACTGAGCAGTCAGGCTTATTACAGAGGCAATGTGTAAAGCATTGGCGCAGCACTCTCACACAATAAATACACTGAGCGTCACAAAAGAGACTTCAACCGTGGTGTATGTAAATAAAGTTTTTATTCAGCACACACATTAAGTAACACAGCATGAACATCATGTATTTCTGGGCATAAATCACATTCGGAAATATCACTAGCAGGACTAGGCCCAACCATGTTAAAATGACATCAGTTATATGCACACTTGGGAAAGATCCTATTTCACCCCCTCCCAGCACCCTTATGCCGTGCTAAACATTGTCAGTAGGACACTTGTCCCGATGATGGCCCCAAACCCAGTCCCTATGGATCGAAACATGTCAACACTTAAAAGGAGGACCACCATACCAATGCTTAATTGAGTGGACCCAGACAGAATTTTCCATTATTGGGTGACTGATGTAGTACTAGACTCACATAAACATCTTGCAGCACAACCGTAAAAGTCTCTCCTTGATAACCATGTCAAACAATTTAATACAGCTCTTTGGCACAGCTGCTACATAATTCGTTATTGGGTCCCTATTGTTACTATGATATAGCATGGGATACTTCTGTCACCACACAATTCTTATATATATTTCTTCTATCTTTTCCTCATGAGTGAATGCACTTACCTTTGATGGAGTTGTGTGATCTCGCAAACGTTTGTATTACATCCAGTGTTCATTGAATCCTTTAGTTCAGATCTTTTGTAGTTAATTTGTAATCCTTTGATGTCTTTTACAAGTGTCGTGATTGAAACTATGTACAAAAGAATATATTAGTTATTTATATAAGAACACGCATTTTCTGATAAAAAAATTATATTATATATATATATATATATATATACACACACACACACACACATATATATTTGTGTGTTTGTGTATGGTCAATGGGGTATCTTGTTATTTTTTGATATACCAGGGTCAAGGTTTGCCCTGTTCCTCAATTATGAGCCAGCCCCCTATATGTATGAGCCCCAAAAAGCAGTGTGCACTGCTGTCATCTGTTGTAAAAATAAGGGGCAGCATCTGCACATCATCATATATAGCTGTGCAGTTTGTATTGAATACCTCAGATAAAATGTGGTCCTATTAGACTTGCAGTTATACATGTTACTTTGAATCTTCTATATATACTGGCCATGTTTTGCTTGCTGTGCCTCATTTTGAGGTTGTGAGATGACAGTTTAGACAACAGCAGCGCTGCTGCCAGCTGTGCCATCTCGAAAACCACCTGGAGAGAGTCTGCACCGGCTGACATGGTGCCAAATCAGCCGCCCCCTTTTGAGTGATTTTTCTGATGCCATGTTTGTTTCATTTCTCCTCTAAGGGTTTGTTGTGTGTAGCAGTGGTGGTCTGGCACAGGAAGTGTGCAAAAATGTTCCCACACACAGGGAGAAAATTTACAGTACATCAGACTGCATTAATAGAACAAAGTACTGGCTGAGCTGCCATTCACTCTTTTGTTATTTCACTGAAGGGGATCCCTTCCGCCTTAGAGACCTCAGATGATCAGCAAAACAATTCTAAACCTGGTGGCTCAATTATGGCTGAGATGTTTGTGCCTGTGCCTCCTTAGCAGTCTAGTGAGGAATGGTAAATAAGGGCCTGCATTTTAGCATCTGTTTTAAGGTTTTACAGCTTGGGAGATGGTGTGCGCCTCGTCAGATAACACCAGCAACTAGGATGATATGCCAGATGCAGTGGAATGTTTAAAGACCGATCCAAGGAAACCCAATGTGAAGGGATTTCAGAGCTAAGATTGAATGCATCCATTCGCACCAGATTACTTGTGGATGGGAGAAGTACATTTAATAAAGTATGGCACATTTGGCTCACATTGATAATCCGATCCAGGTTCACGTTCATCTCAAACCGCTGGCTTGTTTGGGAAAGGCTTACGCTCAACGGCTTCCCTATCTGCAGTGCCGTTTCTAGGTGTTTTGCCGCCCTAGGCGAGAATTGAAAAATGCCGCCCCCTCCCTTTTACTACCATCTCGTGGATGTTTCTGCAGCACCACTGGGGTAACCTATAAATAGTGCAGGGTCACTAGGGTTACCTTTTACAGCTTCACCAAAGGCGTGGGCACTACAGCCTCAGCAGAGGAGTAGCCATAGACACCACATCATTACCAGGATGCACACAGACACTACTACTGCACAGTAGGATTACCACGCGGACAGATCCACATCACCACAGGAGTTCTCCTGATTCACCAGAGCGTCACCCCATAGATAGTGTATCACCACAATGCTATCCATACACACTACAGTACCACTAAAGCGGTGCCTTACAGAACCAGTGCCTCACCAGATAAACACCACGTAGGCGCTACGGAATCATCTGACAGCAGCTTGTACACATTGCTGCATCACCCATAGATGGCAGGGATCCCCAGAAGAGTGACCATAAACACTACGGAATCAAAGAGGGCACCGCACACACACACTGTCACATCACTGGATGGGAGCCTGTGGTTACTACAGCATGTCTCTGGCAGTGCTTAATATGAAAACGTATAAGTGCCAGGGCCCGAAGTTCTGCTCAGAAGCCCACGGCCCGCGCCATCGAATGCCAGAGGGCCGAATACCAAGGCTGCCTAGTGTTGATTGCACCCTGTGCCTCTTTCATCCACCCCCAGACACTCACTCCCTGGTCCTTCATCTCACTCTTTCAGGTTCTTTTGCATCCCTGCTTTCTTACTTTGTTTCCCCGTCTTTCTCTTCCTCCTTCATTCCCTGTTTTGTGTTTTTCTCTCTCTTGCTCTGGATCAAAGCCTGATGAGGTCAAATAAGTGTCAGTCCCAAAAATGAAGGACGTTGGGGCTCACCAGCAACCACCTAACTAAGCACTGGTCTTTAAATACCCCTCAATTGAAGCTGTAGTGTCCATGCATTACCCTTAGACACTACAGTGTCACCAGAGGTATCAGTATAATTTCTAATCTAAAACCTTCCTCCCACACTATGGACCCCCTCCCATCCACAATTATAAAAGAACTCAACCACACCATTTCCCCTTTCTGGACAAAAATCATCAACGCCTCTCTCACTTCAGGCTGTGTCCCAGACTCCCTTCAACTAGGACAAATTACACCCATTCTCAAAAAACCAGGGGCCGACCCTAATGATCTTAACAACCTCAGACCTATCTCCAACCTCCCGTTCCTTGCAAAAACATTGGAGAAATGCGTTCTCCACCAACTCAACAAACACATTGATGAGTTCAACCTCCTCGACACCTTTCAATCAGGATTCAGGAAAGGCTGTAGCACTGAAACAGCTATGCTCAACATCTCTGACAATATTCACAAGGCTTTAGATGAAGGTGATGCCTGCATACTCATCCTTATTGACCTATCTGCGGCATTCGACACAGTAAATCATCCAGCTCTTCTGGAGACCTTGTCGAAGCGCTCCGGCATTAATGGCACAGTGCTAAAATGGTTCACCTCCTTCCTTCAACACCGCTCGCAACAAATTAAAATCAACTCCTGTCTCTCGAAGCCAACAAAAGTCACACTAGGGGTCCCGCAAGGCTCGATCCTCTCCCCGTCCCTCTTCAATCTCTTCATGGAGCCCCTCACAATCATCTTGAAAAAAGATGGAGTGAATTACCACCTTTACGCTGATGACACCCAAATCTATTTCAAAATCAAGTCTCCCAGCGACATCCGACACCTCAATGTCACTCTAACCGAGATCCAAACTTGGTTCAACGCCAACCACTTAAAGCTCAACCCAGATAAAATGGAACTAATCCTTTTCTCTCCATAAAGCAACCATCGACCAATCCAAGAGTGGCTCAAGAATATGGTTGCCCTAAACTGCCCTCTCGTCCTATCCGACCCAGTTAAGTCTCTAGGCATCACCCTTGACAAGAACTTATCAATGGAGGCCCACATCAAAAACTCTGCAAAAAGTGCTCTTTTCTCACTAAAACACCTCAAGAAATTGAAACCTTTTCTTCCCCATGATGACCTCAAGACAGTAGTTCAATCCCTAGTTCTCTCTAAAATCGACTACGGGAACGCCATCCTAACAGGGACTCCAAAAGCTCACCTAGCCCCACTAAGGGCAGTGCTGAACATGGCCGCTCGTCTCATATCTGGAGTAAAAAGATTTGAACACATCACTCCAGCTCTCAACTCCCTCAACTGGCTTCCCATGGAAGGGAGGTGTATTTGCAAGCTGGCCTGCATCACACACAAAACCCTTCACTCTCTGGCCCCCAACTACCTGAACAACAAACTGGTAAGAGCAGGTCAATCCAGAAGGCTGAGAAGCTCCAACTCACTCCTTCTTATCCCTCCAAAACTGAAAAATAAAACCACCCAATACCGATCGTTTTCTGGCAACGCTCCCAGGATGTGGAACGCTCTCCCTAGAGTCCTCAGATGCAACCCCTCCTTCTCCTGTTTCAAAGGGACCTGAACTCCATCTCCTTAACAAATACTTTCCTGACCAACGTCAACTAACCTAGACTTCAATATCCGAGTTGACTCTCTCTCTCTTGACATTCAAGGATAGTTGGTGACCGGACTGTGTTAACCACCTTCGTTTGTTCTCTCTCCCTCCGCTGCACTGTTTACCTATTTTTCATGTTGTATTTTTTCTTTATCTCTGTTTTGCTTCCTTACTGCCTTCCTACTATGTAATGCAATTTCCTTCTGTTTATAGTGTGTATGTAAAGCGCTCTGATACCTACGGGTCAAGCTAGCGCTCTATAAAACTTTTTAAATAAATAAATAAAAAGAGGTGCACTCTATGGACCCTACAGTATCAACAGCAGGGTACGCACAGACTCCACAGAAACAAAAGGGGGACACTGATAGACACTCAAGCGTCACAAGCATATCACATGCACAGTACAGCATAACAGAGGGGTACGCGCAGACCCCACAGAAACACAAGAGGGGTACGCAGGGACAATACACCATCAGCTAAGCACTCCACACGTAGAGCGATACCTCTTAGTTTCTACAGAATTAACATACATGTTTATAGCACAGCATCACCATGGAAGCATCTCAGACTGTATCACCATAAAGAGAGCCCATACATATTACAGCATCACCAAAATACCCTGGGTACCTCATTGTCACCAAAGGATACCACACAGACACTTCTGCATCAACAGATGTGCACAATCAGGGCATACCAGCATTACCAAAAGGATTTGACATTACTTCATCCGAACAGCAGTACACGAACAGGCTACATCATTACACAGGTACCGTATACACAGAACAGGGTCAACAACATGTTACTGTGGTGCTGGTGCACACCACAACATCTCCACAATAAAAGCTTGGAGGTATTACTGCACAAAATGTCTTTCAATATCACCAGAAGCAAAGTAGACTACCAGACAGACAATGCTCGATTGCCAGGACACATGCACACTACACCTTCAGCTGTAGTGTATCCCATAGTCACTACAGCGTTGTGAAAGGAACTCCCCACATACAATACCACATTAGTAGAGAAATACTGATGGACATTACAACCTCTCTAACAGGATTACCAATGCACCCTACAGCATCACCAGAGCAATAATCCATGCACACTACAGCTTCTCCAGAGGATGTAGTGTGCCTACAGCATCTCTGGAACACTAGGGGGGTAAACTTTGCACACTGCAGTATCCCCAGAGTGAAACCCCGTGCACACATCACCAAAGGAAGAGAGAGAGAGAGAGAGTATGAAGTCCCTGAAGGAAGAGAGTGAGAGAATGACGTCACTGAAGGAAGAGAGGGAGAGCATGAAGTCACTGAAGGAAGAGAGGGAGAGCATGACGTCACTGAAGGACGAGAGGGAGAGTATAAACTCACTGAAGGAAGAGAGGGAGAGCATGAAGTCCCTGAAGGAAGAGAGTGAGAGAATGACGTCACTGAAGGAAGAGAGGGAGAGCATGAAGTCACTGAAGGAAGAGAGGGAGAGCATGACGTCACTGAAGGACGAGAGGGAGAGTATAACGCCACTGAAGGACGAGAGGGAGAGTATAAACTCACTGAAGGAAGAGAGGGAGAGCATGAAGTCCCTGAAGGAAGAGAGGGCGAGAATGACGTCACTGAAGGAAGTGAGGGAGAATATGAAGTCACTGAA
The DNA here is from genome assembly GCA_963921515.1 of Calotriton arnoldi. NCBI lineage: Eukaryota > Metazoa > Chordata > Amphibia > Caudata > Salamandridae > Calotriton > Calotriton arnoldi. Next base: position 610,137 of record CAWUFW010000279.1, read on the forward strand.
GGAAGAGAGGGAGAGCATGAAGTCCCTGAAGGAAGAGAGGGCGAGAATGACGTCACTGAAAGAAGTGAGGGAGAATATGAAGTCACTGAAGGAAGAGAGGGAGAGCATGAAGTCACTGAAGGAAGAGAGGGAGAGCATGACGTCATGAAGGACGAGCAGGTGAGCATGAAGTCACTGAAGGAAGAGAGGGAGAGCATGACGTCATGATGGAAGAGCAGGAGAGTATGAAGTCACTGAAGGAAGAGAGGGAGAGCATGACGTCATGAAGGAAGAGCAGGAGAGTATGAAGTCACTGAAGGAAGAGAGGGAGAGCATGACGTCATGAAGGAAGAGCAGGAGAGTATGAAGTCGCTGAAGGAAGAGAGGGAGAGCATGACGTCACTGAAGGAAGAGAGGGAGAGTATGAAGTCACTGAAGAAAGAGAGGGAGATCATGACGTCACTGAAGGACGAGAGGGAGAGTATGAACTCACTGAAGGAAGAGAGGGATGATTATCCAACCGGAGGGAGCCAACCACACCCGCGGCTGAGTGAATCCCCTGGAGCGAGCCACAGAGCTGGATTCGTTTATCCCAGAGCACACCAGCGGTCCATACGCTCAGCGAGGCAATTAAGGTGGCGGTAAAGTAAACATAACCTTTAGAGCAGCCACTAAAATCTTTAATTTTTGTGAGGGCCGTCATCTGATTACGATATGAAAACAGCACTAAGTTGATAAGGAAAAGCATTTTTAAAACCGGCAAGTCAGCCACGTCTTCATTGTTTTTTCCATGCCCAGTTGGCAGCTAAGTTTGCTCTTTGTTCTTGCCAAGATTCGCAGGCACTCGCCAGTGAGCCCAGTGTTAACTACAAGCCACTCTATCTGGCTTGTAGAAGTGTGCAGATTAAGTCCTCTTAATATGACTCTGTCCTATCCAGCACTGCAGGGGACTGCTACGACCAAAGTGATAATAGATATTAAAGACGGACGACATTACATATGTAGAATATATTGGGGATGAGATAGTGATTACAGTGTTGTAGATTCGTACTGCAGATCTTCCCTGGTGTTTGTTTTCATTTTAATTGGTCAGCCACGTACGAGGTAATAAAATAACAACTCTCAGACATAAGCTGCCGGAGACCGAGAGTAAGAATGAAAGTCAGTGACTTTATTTTACTTCTCGTCTCTTTCACCACCTTTCTAGTCGATTCATACAATAAAAAACCAGTTCATTCACCACGTGTCTGCAGAGTGCCGCTTTTATTTATTTACACAAAATAAGGCACAATACACTTTATGACCATGAGCACACACACTTTTCTTTTAATTTAAGAACAACTGCGTGTGCCTCAACCTCACTCTTCCGAGGCTTGCACAATGCCCAGTGCAGTCTTCGGCGGGGGCTGGCTGGGGCGAGTCCGAGACGTCCTCATTGCTAGGTTTTGCTCGCTCGAAAGTGTCACTCATAGAGGTTGAAAATGTCACTCATAATTACACTATTATGAAAATGTCACACATAGCAGACTGAATCCTTGGCAGCTATGCTGCAGTGCTGCAGCCGCCCCGGATCCCACCCCAGCCTCCCCCGGTACCTGCTATATTATTGCAATTTGTTATTGCAATTTATAGAGCGCAACTGTTACCCAAGGGTGTCCTGGCGCTGTGTGAAGTCCTATGGAGGCCCGCGGGAGAAAGACCAATCACGAAATTACGAAGAGAAAAGCCAAGTTTTTAAGGCCTTCCTAAAAGAGAGTAAGTTTGTTGTGGATCTAAGATGTAGCGGAAGGCCATTCCAGGCCTTTGCTGCGCAGGCCACAAAACTTCTACTCCCCCAGCTAGCTTTGCGCACTCTGGGTACCGAAATCAGCTTTGCCTCTGTTGAGCGTAACGATCTTTTAGGTACATACCAAAAAAATTGTTGTTTAAGGAAGTCGGGGCCGACTCCCTGGAGTGCTTTGTGGACCAAGCACAGGGCTTTAAACTGAATCCGTTTTCTTATAGGCAACCAATGAAGCCTTTTAATCTCAGCCGAGATAGAGGCATATTTTGGTGTACCTGTAATCAATCTAGCCGCTGCATTCTGAAGGATTTGTAGTTTGTGCATGAGCCCTTCCTGCAGCGTGAGGTAGAGCCCATTACAGTAGTCAAGCCTGGACAAGGATAGGGTAGTGATGACTGTTTGTATACTGTCTTTGGGGAGGTATGGCATTATTTTCCTGCATGCTCTGAGAGTGTAGGAGGTAGAGGAGACCACCGCATTCACCTGGTCTTTAAAGCTGAGTTTATCATCAACACAGACCCCAAGATTTTTTTCTTTTTTCTTGGGGGTGGGTAGGGGGCCCAGTGAGTCTGGCCACCAGGCAGGAGTCCAAAAGCTGGGGTCATTACCAAAAAGCACCACTTCCGTTTTTCCGGAGTTAAGTTTAAGACAGTTCTGAGCCATCCAGCCGCCAACGGCTGACATGCACTTTTGAAGACGTGATGCTGTTCTCATCATTGACCCTGGCAGCAATGACACCACAATTTGGCTGTCATCTGCGTAAGAGGTTAGGGAGAAGCCGTATGATTCAATAAGTGGGGCCAATGATGAGACATAGGTATTAAAAAGAGTCGGGCTCAAGGAGGAGCCCTGAGGGACTCCACACGGCAAAGAGAAAGGTTTGGAAGAGAATTCCCCTAATGCGACTGTTTGAATTCTGTTAGAAAGAAAGGATTCAAGTAAATTCCAGGCGGTGCCATGGATTCCAATCTTCCGCAAACGGTCCATCAATAAAGCGTGATGGACCGTATCAAAGGCCGCAGAGAGATCCAACATGATCATCACCGCTTTGCCTCCTAGATCAAGTACGGACCTGATCTCTTCTGTGGACTTGATAAGGGCCGACTCGGTGCTGTGCCCCACTCTGAAGCCATATTGCGAGGGATCTAGCGCCTGCGAATCAAGCAAAAACCTACTAAGTTGTGTGTTCATGAGTTTCTCTGCCACTTTCGCCTGCAGGCCGCAGCGGGAACTCTCTCTGCCTCTTGTCTTGCCGGCCGCGCGCGCACAGCCCCCCTGCTGCCCGTGGCATCATGTGATGTCACGTCGACGTTCGAATTGAATGGCGCTTTCGTTTTGAAATTCGAGGAGATTCGGATTCCCGCCCAACATGAGTACTTCTGACTTCTTCTGCTGTTTGATGGCCGGGAATCCGAATCTCCTCGAATTTCAAAAGTTGATTTAAGAAGCTCCAGCGTTTAAGTCCATTTCAGGTCATTGTTTTTTGCCGCGCCCGCCGGTCGCCCTCCACCTTTTGCTGCCCTAGGCGGCCGCCTAGTCCTGCCTAGTTGTAGAAACGGCCCTGCCTATCTGTCTAGGAACATGCAGTTACAGATTTGAAAAGGCTTGTGATGTGGGGTGCCTACGGCTTGCTGAGACCACCTCCTGGAGCACTGCAGCTCAGCAAGTTTTTCAAGTACCTCAGACTACTTATCCTTCTTTGTACTAACATTATACATATTGAGGATATACACATTAAGTCCGTAACAGGGAATTCTCTAAGGCAGTAGATGTTTTGGTTCTGTCCCTCCATCAATATTAAAGTCTATAAACATATTTGTTAACCTGATAATTAACAAGATCTCATACTTTGTGTTTACTTGTTATAAGAAAGCAAATGTTAATTTGTTGTATGGATAGCAAAGACCCCCTTTATCGTTTGAAGAATGCATTCCTTTATTCGAGGTCTCTGTTTCTAATCAGTTTACCTGTGTACCACTCCTCTTAATTTTTATTTCGTGGGAACACCATATAGTACAGGTTAAGACTAAAGTTTGTGGAGTGTGAAGTAAACTAAGTTTGCACGATGGCTCCTCCTAGGTTTGTTTTTTCTCTGATTGAATAGCTAAGGTATGATTCTTGTACAGATGTCATTGTTCCCAGCTGTCACCATTTTTCACGGTTACCTGAAAAACATGAGCATTTTAGAAACACATTTTCTCTTCATTGGGTTCTTCAGTCTTATTCCGGGACTCATACTTATGCTGCAGGTCACCAGGTTCAAGAGTTTTAGGCCTCTAGTTAATTCTTCTCAAGCTGCTTATAATATTTGGAGCATAACTAAACCACTATATCTGAGCCACTTCTGAATTGAGTGTGCCATTGAGGAGATGTCCTTGTCAGATTTTTGCAGTGAAACTGAAGGGCAAGCTTTTTTTTCACAGATCACTGTGACCTGTTTTCCTGCACAAGTTGGACTTTTGCAGTAGACAGACTGACTGCTCATATGATCCCTGTAGAATGGGTGATCTTTGGGTGCCAACCTTTCATAACACTCAAATCTCTTGAATACTAACACGAAGGAGTATCCATGGGCGGCTCCTTCGCTAAGGCGAGGAGCGTCCCTCCACTGGTATTTGAGCAGTGCAAAAAAAAAATGATAATAACAGGACGTTATTATCATTTTATTTTTCTGTGCGGTACTGGAGACAGGTCGGGGCTGAGCAAAGTGAGGAGTGGTTTGCATTACCTAAGTGCGAAAAAATGTTTGGCTGGCCAAACTTTCATGCACACTTAGCATGTTCTCACCTGGCTATGTTGCACAGCCCGATGGAGAACATGCCCAGGCACTGTCTGAGCGGCCAAACAGGCCGTTCAGACCAATCACGACGCTGCTTAGCCAACGTTGTGATTGGCTGGGAGAGTCTTCTTCCGGTGCTGCAATATTCAGAGGAAGAGGACAGAGGAGAGGCGTGTGGCGGTGGCTGCGGCGAAGGGAAGGTAAGTTAATTTTTTAATCCATTCCCCCTGCCCCCAACACCCCCGTTTCGATGCAGCCGCCACTCGGAGTATCCCTAAGTGCCCTTGCGACCAATGCCAGGGCTTCTTCCAGGGAATTTTAAGGCTCTGGTATGTTGATTCAGTTCTTTGGGCAGCATACAATTTGGGGAGATTCTTCCCCTAAAACAGAGTCCTGGTGCTTCTCTCATGGTATAGCATGAGAGCAGCGTCGGGTTTGGGAGTGGGAGTCCGGGAGCCTTTTCTGTGTGCTGCATCGCAGAGGAACACCAAGTCGGCCGGCAGAGGAGCACCGCGGCCGGCTGAGGAGCACTGAGGCGGCCGGCAGAGGAGCACCCCAGCTGGTTGAGGAGCACCAAGGCGGCCGGCAGAGGAGCACCGAAGCTGGCTGAGGAGCACTGAGGCAGACGGCAGAGTTAGGTAAGACTTTTTAATTTTATTATTTCCCTCCCACTGCCCCCACTTTATATGGCAACAGCCGCCTTTGGTCTAAAGTGAAGCCAGTGGAGGGACAGAGGCCTAAAGAAGAAACAGGCCTTCTCCCAAGGTACCTGCTACCTGAAAGAAATGTAAATATGTGCATTTGGTTAATCACCAATTATAAAGGCTAGCTTGGAAACGAGTATAGGCTTAAATTAATGGAGTCACTTGAAGCTTCATGATGACAAAGATGTATCTTTTTGAGAGGTAATGTAAGGGTATTGAGTTTTGGAAACCATCCTTTATTGGACCTATAAAAATGTTTGCACTAGGTAAAGTGTGATTACCTATTACTAAATGTATTCTTTGTAAGCATTATTTTATCTTTAAACTGAGGGCCAGATTTATATTTTAGCGGAGAGTGAACTCCGTCGCAAAGGAGACGGAGTCCATCCCCGCCAAGAGTATAGTCCACCCATCTGATTTAAATGCTGGCTGACTATCGTTTGACGATTGCAGAGACTACCTCTTCTCCTGTCAGACTCTGTGGCGGTTGTGCCCGTGTTGCGCTTCATCCAGAACCTTTTAAAAAGAAAAGGTGCTGAAAGAAACATTCGTCAGGGAGTGGTGTATGGTCGAAGTGCTGGAAGCTCACAAATTCTCTGTCTCCGAAATACAATGTTTGGCATTCTAACATAGCCCCCGAGATTACAGGCTCCTAATCCAATGTGCAGAGTATGAGAGTGCAGATATAAAAGAAGGACTAAGACATGAGTGGGCATCTACTATTCAGAAAACTTCAGTTCGGGCCGGCGAGAAGAAGCACGTAAGTTCGGGAATACGCTTCAGTTCGGGTCGGCGTGGTTTAGCAAGGAAGCTCGGGAACACATTTACTCTGGCCGCGTTTGGTTGCTGAGGCGCGGTGAAGGAGTTACAAGTTCGCCTGTTTAGGAGCAAACGGCCACTCGTTATTTGAACTCTTCACGGGGACCTGGTATGTGGAGGTAACGTTTGGTGAAGGGTTTGGGGGTCTGCATTACCAAGGGAGAGAGAGAGGAGTCCTGTTTGCGTTTACGCGTTCATCAGTTCGGGCATTTCTTGTGTTTCTTTAAGACTATATTTGGGTGCCAATGTAAGAACTGCTTGGACCTTGTGAGGCAGTATCATTGCCTTTACTTAGTATGTTCAAAGGGTGGCAATACATACATTGAATTTCAATTAAGCTTGAACTAAGGCACGGTGCACCAATCTAAAAATGTGGTAAGATTTTATTTGCCACTGTTTTCGTTATCCATTTGGGAGCTATTTCTTTTTAGGAGGCAACGTTACAGGCCACGGTTTCTGATTGTTATTTAAGGGTGGTGGTCCAGGCTCGTAGTGACGAACTATTCAATAGCATTTATCGTACTGAATATGTGATGTTTATAAAATGTCCTAAGATTACATTGTTTTGTCTTTTGCACCATATATGTTTGTGAACAAAACGTTTGCTGCCTCTCATGCTAGTTTGCATGCTAAGTTCGTCTTTTACAGGTCTCCCTCCCAGGTGTACCCTTCCTAATTTCCCTTCCCCCCGTCTGGCCACTCTGATCCTCTGTATTATCAAACCTTCAGAGTCGGAGCTGCCGGAAGGTGGGTTTCTGGTGGAGGGTATTGTTCCCAAGGATCTCTGAACCTGACGTTTCCTCAATGGTCAAACTTCAAGGACAGCCCTAAAAAGTAAGGGCCGTCAGAGGTTTGGCTATATGTGGCCTGCCTATTATAAATGGGCTTACACCACCAGGAAAGACCTGGCGGTAAGGAGCATTGAAAAGTGCTCAATGCCCCCAGCCAAGGGAGAAAACATCATGGCCAGTGGGGCATTGTTTTTTTAATTTGAAAAATAAAATTCTGGTTTGGGATTTTATTTTTGAAAATAAAAAAAACCGGTATCTGTCACTCACTGCTCCATGTTTGATGGAGCCGTTCGGCAAAGTTACAATGGATTGACCGGAACCTCCTTGATGGCGGTTCCTGTCGATGCTTGAAATGTTCGTCCGATTGGTGGACATTTAAAAAATTTGGCAGGTGGCACCTCTGTCAGACCGATTGAGTAATTTACTCCGTCCCCCTGGTGGACGACAGACTGTCCGTCAAAAAAAAAAATAGTGCCTTAAATCATTTTGTGGCAGCCTATCTTATACTGTGTGTAATACGATTGTTAAATGACTTGCATATTTCCAGTGCTTTGTGTTACAGGCTTGAACTACATAGCACTATAAATATGCAAGTCATTATTCCACACTGCTCCAACCAGGTGCAATTCTGGCCTCACAAACAGGCATCTGCAGTAATCTCATTAACCAATTGAGGTTTAATAACATAGAGGAGAGCATTTCCAACTATTAGTTTAATTTGCATTTTTTTTTCGTGTTCAAGGCATATACATTATTTTATATGCAGTTGGCTAAAGGTCTAAAAACAACTAAATACTTATAGGCTATTTTCTTCTTTTAGACACGTCTTTGACCCCCCCTCCACAGCCCTCAGTATCACAGGTGCCATCCTTTTTTATTCACTTTTATGCGCTTAACACAGGCCTCTGCGGCGTGGGGCGTGGCGGGGTGGACAGGGAGGTGGGGGCAGTCAAGCCAAGCCTTCAGGGGAAACCCATTAAGCCCAAGCCCAATGAATATCTGTCAGATATGGAAGACTTGGAGGGGGGCACTTCACATTCTGCAGGGGGCCCCATCATTTTGCATTATGCCACTGTGCACTTAACAGCTGGATGTAAAGAATAAGAGCCTCCAAACACAATAAATAAAATCGCATTTCCAGACCAATTTCATTTACAAGTAGTTATTGGGCATTCAAGAACCTCCCCAACTCCCCTCCCCCCGTCACCCCCTACCCACCACCACTGGTAATAGTTCTAGTGTCTAGACCAGTGAGGCCAGGTATGTTTTGCTCAGTGAAAAGAGTTTTCAAGTTTTACGCTCCTTAACAGACCTATTGGACTTTAATATTTGCTAGGAAAACCGTTCCTTTTTTCCCTCTTTTAAAAAAAAAATTTTTTGAACACCTTTCCTCAGATGCTGAAAAGATTTTTTTATAAAATTGAAATTGGGTCTGAGGGGTTTTCTTTTTTCTTCCTATTTCTAATCTTTTTAATAAAAGTCAACATAAAACGAACTAGTTCCCTCTGTCTTCATGTAAGATCTTTTCATTGTTGGGCTTATTCTGGTCATTTTAGGATTTAGTATGAGGTGGTTCACTCCTACAGGCCTACTCTTTTGCCTCTGAAGCTTTAATTATTGTATAATTTTATTCTTTTCCAAAGCACTTTCACCTGGATTACGGCCACCAAGGTAAAATGTACTAAAAAAACATCACCATAAAAATGTAAAGGCTAAGCAGCTAAATAAATGGAAAAATTAGAAGAAGGATAAAAGATAATTTCAGGAGAACATGAAAAAGTGAAATAGAGACAAATGTCCACATTGGGGTAGGGGGCAGGTCACTTAAAGGGGTAGAAACAGAAGGCTTGTGGCTTTCCATTGTTAAAAACGAATTGAAAGGAAAAGGAAGCGTTGTGGTACCATAACATCAGCTTTTAAATATCGACATGACTGCAAGATATCGACTTGCTCAACTTTGTCTAGATCAGTAGATGTGGAGTTTGAAGGGAAGATTTACTTTCCTTTGTGTGCTTACCTTGAGAGTATTGTGAAGGTGAGTATCTTGCATCTTATATCATTAGAGTTCAATATGTTGACATTTAACAAAGAACCCCTGGGGCAGATACCTACATGGGTTGCAATACAGTACAGAATGGGAGTATGCATAAAATCATAGAAATTTCAGAGACATGTTAATGGGTTGAGTTGACAGAAGAGGGAGCAAATCTGAAGAAATTGTGTCTCGAAATAGTGTAGAATGAGAGTTGATGCCAACAAGTACTAATAAGACGGTAGATGTGGGACGGAAAGCAGTTGAGCAAAATGAGTAAGTTCAGACCACTTACTTTAATAATGTGAGGGTGAACTGAATGCACCTTTTTATTCCCTTAGACTTGGAGAGATAGGTTTCAGAAGGCTGATTATTGCAAGATTTTATAGGGCGTGGTGGGTGTAAGAGTAGAAGCAGGCCTGGTGTTATTGATGTGCTGTAGGATCTTCTGTATTTTTCACTGAAGAAGTTGATGGCATATCACGTTTCTGTGGAGTGAGGAATAAGTGGGTCTGGCAGAGGATTGATGCAGTGTCTTGAACGGAGGTCTGCTTCTGTTGGTGGCTTCATTGATGGTGTTGGTATAGTACTTTGCTTTGCCGGGGACAGCCAGGCGATGACACTCCCTAAGGAGTTGACTGAAGTAGGGAGAAGTCAGGAAGTGTTGTCCATTTCTGTGCAGATGTATGATGAGAATATAGCGATTTCACTTCTTGTGATGATGGGAAACGTGTGTGTCTAACCTCCGCCGTCATCGGCGAGCCTGATTTGGACCGTCTACGTGGTGGTGTCGACGTCGGTCGATGGGAGGCTGACGATTTAGACTTCGTACCTGAAGTCCTTTGCTTCGACGGCGAAAGAGTCCTCGACGCCGACTGCGGCACCGGAGACTTCGACGCTGAAGGTGAGCACAAGGGTATTTTCGACGTCGACCTTTCCCTCGACGGCGAATTCGACCGGTATCTTCTTTTTTCACCCTGTTTTCTGTGCTCTGACCTTATCTGAGAGGAGGGCTCTTTCGAGGGATGTCCTTCCCGGCCACTTACAGATTCCTTTCCTCTCTCCTGCATAGCATACAGCTTGATCTTCTCCCTTTCCCTAAGGGTTCTTCTGGAAAGCTGTTGACAGTGGTAGCACTCCTCAGGATTGTGTGAAGTTGGTAGACACGCAATACAGACCGAGTGCGGGTCTGACTTCGCCATTTTCTTCCCACAGGCAGGGAACTTATTAAATAAGGCCGGCATTCTGACAGGAAAACATTTCTAAAAAGTCAGAAAAATGATGGTAATAGTACAATAAGTACTAAAAACGTCGAATGAAGACAAGAAAACTTCTTGAAAAAACCAATTAGTGACAAAAAAAACACTAACTGACGAGCACAATGCTCCAGGATCCTCACAGAAGGAGCCGGAAAAAAGAACTGACCTAACTGTCACCTGTGGGGCATGATGGGAGCTTGGAGGACCTGGAGGTCTTAAAGGCACGGCGCCAGTTTTTTCTTTAATGAGTATTCTAATGCAGCCTTCTAGGCTAATCTGCCTGCTATCACCTTGCCTTTTTCTTTGAAAATAAAGGCTATGTTCATACAAGTTGGGAGTACATTTCTCTGTTATGAAATGTTTTTTGCTTTACATGATGCTTTTCAAAAGAAAAATACAATGCAATATTGGCATATTTGAGCCTAATTATTGAATTTTAGGCTGCATATTGTATATACATGTGTGTATATAACAGATCTATGCATATTTTATATGTAGATATATATATATAGGTGTATATATATCTTTGTTAATGCTCCGGGCTCTCCGCACGTGGGAGGGACTATTCAGTGCTTATGACTATTGATGAGTATACCCCTGGAAGAGAACTAGGATTACAGTTAAGTAACTTATCCTTCTCACACACTAAAAAGCATGTATACAAGTTCAAACCATTCAACGGGAATTATCCTATTTCTATCTGGGATGGACTTTAGAAAAAAGATTTGCTATCATTCTCATTATATTTTGGGGGGAGTTTTATATAGCGCAAACTCAACCCGAAGGTATCAGAGTGCTTTACAGGAGCAGCAGTTGCGTTAAAGACGGACACATTCATTTTTGTTAGGCACAGGGAGATTAAGTGATTTGCCCAGAATCACAGGATGTTGCGCGTCGCTGCAGAGACTTGAACTCGGTTCCCCGCTACGAGGTCGACCGCTCTAGCCATTAGACCACATCCTCTCCTCCATTATTAATGCATACACTTGTGCAGTGTTGCACATTGTTCATTATCTGCCAGATACAGTGTGCATACATATTGTTATATACATTGGTGAACACCCACAACTGCACCACATGTAGCAGTGGGAACACACTTGTTTTTTCAAATAAGTGCAAATTGAGGGTACACATTGGCGTTCAAGGAAGATACGTATCTAGACCTACACTGCCCGTGCCTATTTAATGTCTCCATAGGGTCTCGGGGTTGGTAGACTCTGTAGTTGAACACTACAGAAAAAAGTGCAGACACTCATAGGTTATCTTCAATAAATCTTGTTGAGATCAGAGAGTGATCAAGTAAAACATAATGAAAAAGCCCCCTAAAGAGAGATGTCCCAGAGACGTACTTCACCCAGAGTTCTCCCCCATCTAAATACTTAGACGTGCCCTGCATACTGACGGGCTTTCTTGAGTGTTCGGGTTTTAAGCGTTAGTACACAGTGGCACGTGGATCAAATTCATCGCGCCACCTCGTGACTGGCCAGTGCAAAGGCATGCCCCTCTGGGGTCGCGTCATTGCTCCATCTCATGTGCTTCTCGGAATTGAAGTCCCGGGAAGACACACGTGTTATTAGTTCTATTCTCCCTGGGTCACGCATGGGTTTGTTAACGCGCGGTCTTGGGTTTATAGGGAAAAGCAGTCCCATATTGTAAATGGCTTTGTGGATTTGCTGAGGGGTTAGTGTGTGGTGAGAACCTCTCTAAGAAGTTCTTAACATGCAGTGGATGTTCTTTGGGTAAACAAGCTATCTTTTGCCTTTGTCTCTTGTAAGTAAAATCAGGAATTTCTTTTTCTGATGATTATATATCTTTTACCAATGGTGCATCTGAACATTCTAAAATGTATGTCCATCTGGCATACTTGTTGGTATGACTGGTGACCCCAGACGTACTGTGAGCTTTGGTCCCAGGAGACCATTTACAATTATGATGTAGTATTTTTTCCAGTTAGTCGGATTACCATCGTCTCATAAAAGCTAGCTTGGGAAAATTCTGTGAGGCCCAAGAAATACTTTCTTGTGTGGTAGTCTATAGTAATCAAGATGAAGTTGAAGGACCTGGAAAGTACAAGTGAAACATGCCACCCTCTTTTGTATGTTCGGTGCTCTTAGGTCAAAGACTTTTTAGTCTCACGTTACATCATGTTGACTCCCACTAGATTCACTAACCTTCAAGGCATTCAATAGCAATAACTTTAAAAAATGCACAGTTGGCAAAATAACCTATTCTGATGGATACTTCTTGTTGTATATTCCTCAACCTATGAATACACCTTCGTCAAAATGTTTCTCCAGCACCAGTAGGTGATGCCTTGCACCTCCAGCCACAGCACCACATCTGGATTTGACATCACTCTAGTATATTTCGACATAGCCAGCCAGCTGGACTCAGTTCCTGTTTTTCTGCTTCTCATTGATGTGCTGCAGAGCTCTCTCTCTCTTTGTCACTAACAAATTTCCCAGCTTTTCAAAAATGACAAGGTCGAATGTCTCCACAAAAAGTTTCTGGTTTCAAGCCGTGTGGAAGATTTCACAAGGAATTGTCTCTCTCGGATAACAGTGATATCTGAAGGTGGTACCTGGGGTTTGGAATACACTGCCACAGGGGATATCTCCTTTACCTTCATGCCTGAAGGCAAATGGAGAGCGCAAGGCTAAACTATTTTTGGCTGTGTCCCTCAGGGAGATGCTGAAGCATTTTCCCTCCCCTAAGGATAAGTAATTTTTCAGGACAAATTCTGCTAGCAGATCGTCACACAAGAAACGCAAAAAGTGACATAGGAAGGAGATGTCTTCTTCTTTCACGAGGAAACGGTTCTACTCCCAGATATGTTCAGAGTCTCAGCATCATTCCCTGATGCTGGTCTCTTCCTTGCCATTAGGCAAAACCCCAGCCTAAAAAAAGACAAGACCGTAGTTTTCCGATCCAACGTAGGATGAGGCCTTCCGGCTTGCGATGCTAGCGCTCATCAGGACGGCTCTGCCAACCTAAGGCCACTTTCCAAGGTTAAAACCTTTCTTGTGGGCTTGGCAACTCGAGCAACTCTGACAACATTTGATGACCCACCTCCTCGGGCTCCGATCCCACACTGAGGCGACTCTGGCCATGGAGTCATTGAATGAAGAAATTATCAGGATGATGAAAGAGGTCAAGGCTAATTATAAAGATATACCCTCTTGTGAACTCATCTCCGAGGCTCACAGGTCCTATCTCTCTTAGAGGTTTACCTGTATTGGAGCATTGTTTGACACAACATACATGAAGACTGTCCCTCCCCCAAAAAGAATCACAGATATTTGGGTAATGATTCTGATGTTTCTGACTCAAGCTCGGATCCCGGTTCTGCGTGTCTTATACCTGAGGGGCCTTATTGCTTTGTGCATCCTGTCGGTGTCTCATACCAAACAGCAAAAGAGGGCCCATCAGTGGTGCCAGAAGAGGGAGTGGCTTCAAATACTGACAAAGCCTCTCATCTCAAGTGCAGATCTTCCAGTCTGTACATCTGGATCTGCTCAGGTGGGTTAACCCATTCTGTCTTATCAGCCCCCTGCAGAAGCAGGCTTCCATAGTCACTGATGCCTCCTCGCTAGGCTCGGTTGCTCATCTCAGTGACAGGATGGCAAGGAGCCTTTATTCCACATCAGAGAGACACCTGCACATAAATGTCCTCAAGCTATGTGTGGTTGAAGGCCTTTCTTACCTCCATCTCGACATGCAAAATTGAATATTTGTCTAGAAATACCAGAATATCAAAAGGTTGTGTGGTGTCATAGACCCCGTGTGGGAGGTGATTGACCTCTGAAAGTGGGTGCAGAGATGGGGAATCTTCCTGGTTGTGGCTCGTCTTGCATGTTCCCTCAGTGTGAGAGTCGATGATCTTAGTCAATTCTCTCTGGAGAACCACAAATGAAAGTTGCATCCCGAAAAGATGGAGGTGATCCTTTTCATATTAAGGTCTCTACTTGTGTATCTCTTCGCCATGGCCTAGTGCGGTACACTACCTTCCAAATGTTTCTCTACCTGGTACCTTCAGGTTCAGCTGGTCTTACAGTCAGCTGCATGCTTTCTCAGTAATCCCACTTCTGTCCAACTACTTCCAAAAATACGGACACAGCTGAATCTGATCCCTCCAGACTGGGGGGAGGAATTTCTAGTACACCGATCAGTTGGCACTCGGCCTCCTCTTCCCCCCCCTGAAAAGAGCTTTCCTGCTCTTGCAGCAGAACGGTCAGTTCCCCGACCCTAACCCCCACACACTGAATCTTCATATGTGGTGATCGAGTTTTGCTAGCTTGAATCGTTTTGTCATCCTGATGAGGTTGAAGTCATCTTCTTGGCAGCCAGCAAGCCTACTTCCAAATCAGTCTATGCAGGCTTCTGGAATAAGTGTGTTCAATGGTGTACATCAGAAGCTATTTATCCTTTTACATATCTCCTTCCTGATGTCTGGAGGTTCGCATTGCCCCTACCACAGCATGGCCTGATGGCAGGTATGGTTTAAGGCTACCTGGCATCACTGTCTGCATTTATGTTTCATCCTACCATACACTTCCATATTTCTTTCATCTATATCCAACGAAGGAGAAGGAACGACTGCAGATGTTGGTCTCCAGACTTGGATATTCTGCTACTCCAAACACATGTGAAGAGTTGGTGAGTAGCTCTTGGTGGGCATCGCTGGGGCTAAAAAGGGCACAGTGGTGACCAAATGCCCCATTTTGCATTGGATCATTCTCTGCATCTTGAGTTCAAATGCCCTCTCCAAGAAAGAAAGAAAGAACTTCTGGATTACATTCCTTTTCATTCCATCATGGCCATTGTTGATTAATCGGCACTAATCAGTCTGACCTACGTGGGAGGTTCTGCTTTCAGACTCATGGAATGAAGAATCTGCAGGAAGATGTATCCATCAGAAGAAAAAGTAACTTCTTTTTGGTAATGATATTTCTGGGGGACTCATCGTCCTGCATTCTTCTCGTGATCCAAGCTCTTCCCTGACGAGTTAGTGCAGTGCCGAAAAAGATCACAAATTATTCAAGCCCATGACATATGCTGCATTTGTCGCTTTCAAGGCTCTTTTGGTTCCTCTCCACACACCCACTCATGTGCGCATAAAGATTTAGGAACTCACCCCAGGGTGCCGGTGGGCACTTAATTTACTTATGTTAAATCATATTCAGAAGTGAAGATATGGCTGGTGCCACATTGCGCCACTGCACGACATTGCTGGAGAATCGCTGCTGTTAAAGGTCTTCCAAACCAGTCAGGAGCCAGAACATGAGTATTCATAAGGTGAAAAATCTACTGAAAGGTTATTTTCCCCCAGAAATATCATTCCCATGGGTTAGTAACTGTTTCTTTTAACTGTGTTGAAGCTGTAGAACTCTCTTCTCCTCTGCCCCTGACCTGCGTGTTCTCATAGTTGGCAACCTACTGAACCCAAACATGATGGGCCATCTCATTATAAAATAGTTTATATGAGCATCAGCTGCTCAAAAATCTAGCCTGCAGACTCATGCCCTTTAACTCCCCTTAGACAAAATATCTGTTGACTTCTAATCATTATTGTGCTCAAGTTAAAGAATCTGAGCATATTTAGGACTGCCCTGGTAACATCAAAACGGAATCATTTTGTACGTACTCGGCCATCTCCTACCTAGCATCAGTACCTTCAGATTCCTGGGTTATAGCAACTGCTATTTGACTGTTCTTTGTCAAGCCCCAAACTTTGGATCCAGTTTCCTCGCAAAATCAGGAATCTTCATATACTTAGTGCATGTAGACTTAAGTATTGTCTTTTTTAAAACAAGGTTTGATTGGGCCTAAGGTGGAATTTAACTGTTAATGTGTGCATTATAGCCTGCTTTATATATAAACACCCCTCAATATTCCACTACAGCTGTGGTTAAGTGTTTAACCTTAGGTTTTGACATGCAGTGGAAGGCAAGGTCGGTGCTTGTGTGGACTGCCTTGTTGACAAGTATTGAGAGGATACACAGTATTTGCAATCGGTACCTCCTCACTGTCTAGTCTGTAGAAGCAGAATACTTTATCACCTTGACTCTTCATCTTGTTGGGGATAGAACATTTCATTTTCCTACCTCACTTTTCGTAGTGAGCTTCCCTTTCTCTTTTTGTTTTCCTCTGCTTTCAAAAACACATCACTATTGATATTTCCATGATTTCACTTTCTCCTTGATAAATTCTTAGTGATTTATATTCAATTTAAATTTTACGGCTGGGACAGAATATTTGTCTTTCATTACCATATTTAATATTTCCAAATTGATCTAAGCTCACAGACATGCAAAAATATATGCACATTTTTTGCAGAGATTAGGATTTTTTTTCTATTAGTTGTGTTACCTGCACAAGTAATAGGTCCACAATTTTCCTTACTGGGAACCAAGCACCCCATTGTAGTGCTTGACTCTCTCAGGGTAGTGAAGCAGAGCAGTCCAAGGCCTACTCACAATAGGCAGTGTGGGCTAGTAATCACCATTCACTGGCAGGCAGTAACAACACTCAATAAATGATTGTCCAGTCAGTGCTATTTCTTTAGAAGAACTAAAAGTACATTTATTACACACAAACTTCTAAGTACTAAATAGTAATTTACAACTATGGACATTGGCAGATGGAGCACACCATAGATGACCTCACATAATCAATTCAATTCAGCTTTATTTCGGCTCAAAAGGCCATAAAAGCACATCAAAGAGCATTATTTAATATAAAGCATAAATAGTGAAAAGCATAAAGATGATTAAAATCCAGTTCATTACAGTTCAGAAGAGTACTAAATGCAGCAGATTAAAAAAATTAAAAGACTAATAGGCACAAAATAGTGACGGGTGAGGAAAAATAGCAGGAAAGTCAAGCATTAAGATCCAGGACTGAGCGTAGGAAATGCAGCGTATCAAATTACTACATCTACGATGGGTGGGTTCCCAGGTAATATGCAGAGCATAATCCCCTTTGACCCCGTACAGGGGTCACACAAACATATAAAGCATGTCTATTGGCATGGTCAAGGGTTCAAGAGTAGCAAACCACATGTTAAAGATATCATTTTGTCCGTAAATGAAATCATCAGTAATAATAATCCTGTAAATGCACTTATTACTGTTAATAAAACATATACACTGTAATCAATAATCATTGTCAACATTATTATATCAATACAGCATTTAAAATGGGCAAAACATGTCTGTGTATTTTTCTATAAACTTTCCAACCATGAAAATGCAATCATAAAAGCAGCCACTAGAGGTCATCACATATTAATTACATTACATGCTATCATAGACTTTGCCCCTAGAGGGCGCTTCAATGTATACATCTCCTTTGTCGCCTTCAGACCACAATAATTGCAACCATGAAATCAGCCCCTAGAGAGTTCAGGACTCTCACTGGTAGAGCAAAAGCTTCAGGCTTGGGAGTGCTTGAACAACATAAAGAAAATCCTGGAGGGGTCCTGGATTCTATGACCCCCAAACATAGGGTCCTTACTTAAAAAAAACTCTTTGGGGTGGGGAACTGCTGCACTCCTGCAGCCTCCCCACACTTCCATGGTGTTGTTGGTAGTGTCCCTGTCATCCTGGGGCCACCACAAGTGAAGCAATGAGGCAACTTGAAGATTCCTGCAGTGCATTATGGGGCTCACCTCCCATTTTAGTAGCGACTCTTCCGCTGTGCCGGGAGTGCCGCAGAGCTTTATTTTTCTGGTGCATGGCCTGTTTGTAGGGTGCCAGGTCCCACCCAGGCACCCTACCTGCTCCCAATGTTGAGAGCAGCCCAGGGAGCCCACCCCTGGCAGCCCCGCCGTCCCCCGTGTGGCAGCCTCTCTTCCTGCTGTACCGGGAGCCGGCAGCTCTGTCCTTTCGTGACCCCTCCGTGGGGGCAGGAACTGTGTGATGTGGTGGCCACCCATCCCCCCACACACGTGGAGAGGGGATAGGGCCACAGCTATTGGGGGGTGGCGCAATGGCACTCCCCCGGTACTGTTGTGTCTGCTCCTGGGGAGATGGGGGGCCCCCGGGGCTAAAGTGAAGATGAGGAGGCAGCTCCACGAGCCCCTCCCTGGTAAAATAAAATAAATAAATTCTGCTCCCACCCAGAGGCCTTGGCCTACCCGAGGGGTAGATAAAGGAATGGCGGCTGAGCCCCGCACGCTTCGTCACCGAAAAGGTCAAAGGTTGCCAAACTTTAAGATGCCATCTAGACCTTTCTTCTCAAAAATCTCCTTCAACGGTTTGTGGTCAGTTTTGATCGTGAATTGACAACCCCACAAGAACTTACCAAGTTTCTTTACTGCCCAGAATATGCCTAATGCTTCCTTTTCAACAACCGAATAATTGAGCTCAGCTCCTCTCAAACTTCTAGAAAGAAATAGAATGGTTTTCTCCACACCTTGATGTTCTTGTAACATGACGGCTCCTAAACCTGCCGAGCTGGCATCCGTCATGACAACTATCTCATGACCCGGTTCAAAACTACTCAAACAGGTGGCTTTGGATAAAAGTTGTTTAACTGCAACAAACTCTCTGACATTCCGAATTCCACTCAAAACTCGTCCCCTTTTTTAAAAGTAGCCTCATATTGTGTGTTTTGTGGCAAAGTTAGATATGAATTTAGCATAGTACTCAGTCATACCTAGAAACTTGACTACTTCCTCTTTGCTACTAGGACTTGCCATGCTTGTAATGGTATCTACTAATTCTTTCCTAAGTTCAATGCCAGAACTAGATATTTTATGCCCTAAATAATCAATCTCGGTGAGATTGAATCTACACTTTTTTGCTTTAAGAGTGAGACCATTACGCTCCAATCTGCTCAAGACTTCTCTCACTCTTTTGTCATGCTCCTCTACATTACGTCCAAAACCAATATGTCATCCTGGTAAATTTTGATCCCTTTGACATCCTTAAATATGTGTTCCATCATCCTTTGAAAAACTGCAGCTGCAGATATAAGGCCAAAGGGCATCCTGAGAAATTCAAACGTTCCAAACGGAGTTATGAACGCCGTTAGATCTTGAGAATCAGGATGTAATTTAATTTGGTGGTACGCTGATGCTAAATCTATGGAAGAGAAGAATCTAGCTCCCGCCAATAGAGACAACATTTCAGAAATGTTGGGCAGGGGATAATGATCCACCACCACACATCTATTAAGTTCTCTCAAATCTATGCAGAGCCTAGACTCTCCATTGCTCTTAACTGCCATAACCACAGGGGCCAACCACTCCGTGGCTTCAACCTTAGTAATTATGCCACCATTCAAAAGCTTGTCAAGCTCTATTTTCATTTTTTCTTTCACCTTGATGGGCACTCCTCTCACTTTACTAACAACTGGTACAGAATCCTTTTTTAATATTATTTTGTGTGAGTACCCTTCCAAACAGTCTGAATTATCATCAATACTTTAGGAAATTCACTTCGAAAAGGAGAAACACACAAATCAACTTGACTTAGTGATTTTTCATTTTTATCTCGTTGGCTATTATGTGCACCACTCAACACATCTTCTTTCAATCTTACTGAAGGTGTCTCATTGGGGTCCAATATGACTTTGAGATCTTTCTGATGTGCCCAACTGACTAAAGAATCACCCCTAACAGAGACATACACCTTGCCAGAGGTGACTTGACCTTTAAAACTGATTCTACCGTTGAAGTACTCTGAAAGTTTGATGGGTTCACCCCCATAACCTTTAGTTTTGATATCTGGTTTGTGTAATACTACTTTTATCTTTCATGTGTTTATCATAGACTTCCTTGGGAATAAGGGTGATTTTCGCCCCGAGGTCAAACAACATGTGTACAAGAGTGTCATCAATACAAACTACTTCAAACAGACCACCTTCTTTACCATCAGAGATCCTTAAAATTATTTCTTCCACCTCATATTCTTGGTCAAACAGAGCTTCATGGACTTTCTATTTTAGGTTGCTACTTCAACAGCATTTCGACACATGACCCCTCTTTTTACATTTCTTACAAGTGGCTTTCCATCCAATGCATTCTTTGAAATTCGCCATATGACCATATTCTCCACATCTATAACATGTTCCCTGAAATTTCTTTGAATAGGTAGAATCTTTGTCATTACCACTTTTGTTGAGTGCAAATTTACTATTTCCACCCCCGTTATGTTGAGAGTTAGACTCACTATTACTTTTGTCTTTAAGCTTATTTACTACTTTCACACTTGTTTCTTTATGGCTCTCTTCATCTCTCTTTTTAAGTTCTGCTACACATGCTTTAGTGTGTTCACAAGACTTCGCTAAGGTTATTACTTCAGATAAAGAAGGATTATCTTTTTCCCAGCATGCTTCTTTGACTTTGTCTAAGGAGCACCCCAACATGAATTGATCTCTCAATCTCTCCTCATAATTAGACCCAAAATTGCATGTAGATGCTAATTTCCTTAGTACAGTAACATATTCCTCCACATTTTCCCCTGTTCTCTGCATGCGTCTTCCAAAATGATGTCTTTCTAGGACAGTCGACACTTTTGGCAAAAAATGTAAATCTAATTTCTTTAAACAAATTTCATAATCATTAGGATCATCCGCATCTTGTGTGGATAATTCTGGAAGATGTTGGAAAATCTCTTGTCCTTCTGGACCCAAACAGTGAAGGAGTAAAGACATTTTTCTTTCGGCGCTGAGTGAGACGCCACATACACGGGAATAGTGTGAGAAGACATTTTTCCATTGTTTCCAGGGAATAGGAGGCTCACCTGGGCTCAATAGAAAACATGGTGGAGGTGGAACATTCTGCATTTTATCGTAAGTTAAAATAAAAATGTATATATATCAATCAAGAACCTGAAAAATAACCTGTGGAGTAAAAACAAATATGAGCAATTAGCCACCTGTAAAGTAAGATATTAGACAGATTAAACGCTAGGTATTGACTTTTAAGTGTGCCTGTGAAAATAAAAGTTGATGAACGACAGGCTGAAGTAATAAGTGTGCCTGTCACTGAAGTGATGTTCTTGGAAGAGAGTAATACTTGTTTTGCGTGTTGTCTTCGAGTGTGTCTGTCACTGTATATGTTGCTGGATGACAGACTGAAACAATCAGTGTGTCTGTCACAGAGGTATTCTTCTCGACTGTATTGTTTATTGTGATAAGAACGTTTCCCACGGAGGAAAGATGATTGTCAGATAATGAAGAGTAGAATGCTTCATTGTCTCCAAAAGAATCTTTTCAAGAATGTCTTTGGAAAGAACACATTCGAGATTCCAGGAAGAAAGGAAGTGTTCTACAGACGTTCCACAAGCAGAAGAGGTTAGCAGTCTAGCTTCTTGTTGAAAAATATCGAAGGGAACAGGAAGTGTTGTGACGTGGAGCGTGTGGAAGCTTCGGCGTGTAGAAAACGGAATGCTCGAGAGAAAGCAGAGCGTGTGAGCTCGAGAAGAAACAGCCTCGTGGCAACACGCGGTGAAAGCCGGTAAGACCAAGGCAGCACGTGTAAGAATCCAACGAAGCGCAAATGTAGCTTTGAATGTCAACAGCGCAAGCGGAAGGCTTTTAAGTGAAAACAAAGCAACGCACGGTGAAAGCCAGTAGCACCAAGGCAGCGCGTGCATAAACTATCCAAAGCACAAAAGTAATTTTTAAAGTAGGCAATACGCGGTGACAGTCTGTAACCTTAAAACACAGCACAACTGTTTAAGTAATTACTGCAGGGGTCACTAGAAGATGCCACGTTAACGTTGCAGGAGCTCGAGGCTCAATAAAGTCATACGCACACAGAGTTAAGGAATAACACGGCAACGTCAGCACGATAACAATAAAAGTTAAGAATGTTCGTGCTCATCCAATAATTTTCTTTTTATGGAGGAAGATGTCCTTTTATCCAAACAAAAGTACTCCAGCAGTTATTTTCCACGCAGCCACAACACTGACGATGTCCTTTTATCGAAACAAAAGTACTCCAGCAGTTATTTTCCACGCAGCCACAACACTCCTTATCCAAACGCAGTTCAAGCAGTCACAAATACAGTGGAGAAAGTTCCAATATTTTGAATACAGTTAAAATGTTGAAATAAGATACCAGTCCAAAATTGCTTCTTAGTAGAAGTGGGGTAGAGTTGAGGTGTGTGTTAAGATCACGCAGGGTTCTTTCAGCTCGTCGCCATTGTAAAGAGGATCCTCACACCAAGGGGATATAAAAGATGGTTCTTTATTTAAGTAGGTCTTTACACCCCAGCCTGCTAGTCCCAGCTTCAGTTTCTGCTCATAAGTAACAGTCCTCTCCTTTGAAAAAATACATTCCAAGAAGGAGCCTGAGAGACGCAACATTCCAATGTAAAGATGACATAGGCAGAGAAATTTACAGAGGCTTACAATGGCTTAACAACAAGTAGCGAATACCACACATAGTTCGGTCCCTGTTTAGCCAATTTTAACGATCTTGGGTTCATTTTACTCCTGGTGGTGCCCTCTAGCCACCAGTGGCAGTTGCAGCAGACATCTTCACCTCCAAAGGGGTGCAGTCCTCAGGGAGATAGTTCTCCTGGCTCCCTCTGCCAGCCTTCCTCCTGGCTTCTGTCTCTGGGCGCAGAAGTCCAGGGCTTTCCTCAACTGGTCCACCAGGGGTATAAGGGAGCCAGCCTTACTGGCTCTGGGAGAGACCCACTGGTCCAGGGGTCAACTGAACAGAGTCCTTAGTCCTTCGTGGGCATCAGGATTTTTTTTCTTCCAGTTGTACTTGGCTGCCCCAGGGTCCAGCAGAAAAATCACAAGGCAAGAGAGAGTCTCCCCCTTGTGCAAGAGTTTTTAAAGGGGAGATGAAAGTTACAGAAGCCAGGCACCCCAGGCCAATTCTGGTGTGCCCCATGTTCCTCTCCACCCCGTCCCAACCCTCTTGCAGAACATGCTGGGATATGGTTCAAAATGACATCATCCAAGAGTCTTGAATCACATCCCCTCTGAGGGCCTCCGCTTCACCTTCGCTAACATCACTGCCAGGCTCTTCCTCACTAGATTTTCAAAAAGGAGCCCCCTCCTGTGTTGGCTCCAAAGGTCTGGGCTCCCTCCTTTGTTCAGTGGGCTTGGGCAGGCCCATCCCTGGTACAGTGTGACAGCTGATTGATTGATGCAGATCATTCCGCCCCAACCCTTTCCTCCACAACAGCTGAGTGAAGCACTGTTAATTGCTCCCTTTGTGTGTGGAGGCCTTTGTTCCTGATGTTAGAGAGAAATGTAATTAACCTGGCACAGCAGGGTGACAAAAAGCCTGTTCTCTGATCCTGAGCTGAGCCAAAGACATATGACAATTCTCAATGTCCCATTAGTTGTACAGATATCATTGTGGAACTTGCAGATTTGATTTTCTTGCACAGTTTGCACCCTGATTCGATACGTCACTGTTCTCTGTGGGCCAAAGAGAAGCAAAACTGCACTCTATGTGTATAATAAAGTCACTGCAGACGAAACAGTAAATCACACTGACTTTCCCAATTAGTGTACACTAACATCAATATCTAAGCCTGCAGAGTCCCCACTGCACCAGCCAAACCTGTGCACAGTTACCGGACTGCGCACAACAGTAGTCTCCCACATGCAGCCTTCACACATGTGCACACGCGTATGTACACTTGTTCACATGTAGCCAGCCAAGTGCCCCTTACCCTTGCTGTGTCGCAGCAGTCTTATCTAAAAAGGTGGACACTGGTGTAAACATGCGCATGTTGTTTGCCATGTGATTACCGTGAGTGAGACAAATGTAGTGAGCCTCACCCACAGTAAAAAGTAAAAAACGGGGTGATCCAAAAAGCAAAAAATGTGGGCGTACTGAATTGGCCAAACCCAATTGTAAAACAAAGTATTTATAAAAGCAAAGATTCTCCCCTTTTCAAGTAGTTTTCTATCAGTGCTTTACATCCTGAGCAACTCACCAGAAATATTTTGAGATTTGCATTTCGGAGTCTGGACTCTGGCTTCTGTTAGTGTCGTCTATCGACAAGATGTTCACTGTATTGGCATCCATATTCCATCTTGCTAGACTTCCATGAATCCTAACCAGACCACTAATTTGTCACACTCAGCAAGTTTAAAATATACGATCACAATAGTTCTAATGTAACACAGTATTATTTGATTGTAATTAACTGCATTTTCTACAATTCCTTTGCTACCACAAGCAGTATGGAATACAGAACATTGTTTGCAGTTTGAGACATTCCTCCTACAGACCACAGATATCATCTAATATATAGTTGATTTCAGGAGATCTAATAATTGTTGAGGGAACAGTTTCCTTCTTAAGTCAGCAAGATAGATCAGTCTGTTCGGATGTCCCTGCTGAGGTATATGCACATACTATAAGTGGCGGGTTTGAATAATACCAGCCAGGCTTTTGTAGTTGATAAAATGAGAGTGATTGAGGGAATTGGTCAACACCTTAACAGCATACGTGGTGGCAGAAAGTTCTGTGTAAAAATAGAGGTTATTACAACATCAACCACGTCAATCCTGCCCTGCAATTCTATTGATTTTGCAGCACCGCTGTCTACACACAGATGTCATTTCACCTTATTCCTACCAATGCTCCACATCTGGAATTTTTGTTCGACAGTTGCTTATAACTGCAAAGCATATATCCAATGTGTATGTCGTTTTTATTTCAATGTGTGTGTAATACAAGGACCAGTGTTTCATACATACGGTGTGGAGTCTTTTTGTAGTGTACTCAGTGTGTTGTGAGGACGGTGCTGTGCCAATACTTAACACTTTGACCCCGAGGAAAAGCCTGACTGCTCTGTGTCAAGCTACCAAAGGGTTAGCACAGGTTATCTGACAAGTGTATCGTACTCCTCCTATCTAGGACGGTGGATTCTGTCTGGCTTCGGTGCGCCCCAGCCAGCCAGAAACCGCTGGGTCTAAAACCATGCACAATTTAGACTGCAGGGAAAAATAATGCGCCCATGTGTACATGCGCAATGTGGTAATCACCCCATTAATATCCGAATAAACAGGGAACAGGTGAGCCCATTTGTAAACAAGAGCAAATAGGTGAGATGAAGGGGTGAGTATAAAAAAGACTAAAACAAAACACTGTGGACGACCCCACAAATATAGTCGACTCACTAGTACTTTATTTTGAGAGCCAAAAACCCATTAGGTTTATTAAAAGACCCCTCACCCACCAACCTAGTTGGTGGCATGCTTCATCATTGGGGTCCCAACTGGGTAGCCGAGTGCCACCCAGTTGTGCTACGACGCCTGGTTACAGCGGAGCTGGATTTTTGTGTTGTGTGGTGGGAGAGTGCTAATGAAGTGGTGCAAAGTTAAATTGTCTCTGGGAGTCCTTACTAAATAATACTTTATTCCCAGCGGCCCAGGACAAGGTTAAAAAGGAAAAAGGGGGACAACTTTAAGATAAAATGGTCTTAGTTGTCACTAAGGTCTACATGTTTCAGCCTCGTTTCAAATTGTGAGACTTTGTTCAGGACCAGGTGAAAAATAAGTGAGGGTGTGGCAAAAAATTGCCACGTGTATACATTTTCAACACACACGCTAAGGTGCGTTGTGCATGCAGTGGTGTCTGTGTACTTACGGACCCACTGGATTACAACCTGTAAGGAAACAAAGAGGGGGGGGGGGACAAGTAACATAAAATGTAATCTTAATACAGTATATTGTGCCTCCTTCTTTATCTCTATCGGTATCCTTGGCCAACTGGCACTTACGTGAGTCGATCAATACTGCCAACCGAGTGGTCTGCAGTAAGTGCATGCTATTCCGGTGTACTGTGCTCAACTGGCATGCACTGCTATACTCATAGAAAAACCTCAGTGGTTAATATGTGGCATGCCGTTGTGGTGCAGGATACTGGAAAAGATTAAAAAAAAATGGTGAGGCACTGGGGGGTGCCTGCGTGTGAGAAATAGTGTCATTAGCTGTACGATTTGCTTTGAATCATAATTCACACACATTTAAAAACTGTCACCAAACAAGATAATATATTTACACGAGCTACGTATTTGTAGTAGCTTATGCAGGACCCGGGAGGGGCGCCCGTCTGTAGCCACACACTGGGGGGGTGAAAGAAGACAGAGGTCTGAGTGGTCAGGTTATCAAATACAGATCAGGATATCTGAAAGGTTGAGCCACGAGTGAAAACTTGGAGCAGCTCGTGTGGCTCTAAGCAGCTCAATGGCTGAGCCGTAGGCTGCTAGAGAAAGATTTAGAGTGGTCTTACTTCGTCAAGACGCAGCGTCCGCAAAACACCTACTCCGGTCTCCTCGTGGTCCTGGGTGATCATGGTACCGTTGACCGGCGTCTATTTAAAGATCGGAGACCCGGAAGCTGCATCGGGCCTTTGTGTACTGGCGTCACGGCGTCCACCCATGTGCGTGAGACACGGTGTCCGTCAGGAAGCTGGAACGCTGACCTACTATCGAAATCGGGAATTGGGAGGTAGGAAGATCACTACTGCGCATGTGCAGGAAGAAGCGCAAATATGCCCGTAATGTACACAATTGTTTATAATGTGCCTTAAAAAATGGAAACAGTAGTGGGATGGCGCTAAACATTATCAGGCATCTAAGAGTATTGCGACAATAATTGACGCATGAATGCGGATAAGAACGCGCATGGCTAATTGGCCTCCGTCTAGTCTAGGAGAGCAGACGTGGGCCTCACGGACATCAGCTGATGGGATAACTTGTGTCCATATAATATGAATGGAGGATGTTACTCTATGGGAAGGTGTGTACATTCTGTAATGGGTGTGTATCATTGATTACAGTGGTCATGAAGATTAAAGAAAAAGTTAATGAAAAGGGGAAACTGTCCCAAAGTGGAGAGGTTACAGTTACCAGAGTTTTTAAGGGTATAAAAGGTTACCGGGGATCTTTCCCCTAGTGAAATTATGACCACTCCAGCAGAATGGGTTCCCTGGATTAGAGAGGTGCTGGCCACAATATTGTAGTCTGGTGTGTGGACCAGGCTGGAGGGCTTGTTTGTCTGTTAGGTTGTTCTGTGGGGATGGATGGAGCCGCATGGTGTCACTAAAACTGGGTAGAACTGTTCCGAGTAGGTTGTTCTCCGGATGATGCTATGGTGGTTTATTAAGGGCATTCCATGGAATGTTGTCATTAAGGCCCGTTAGATGAGTGGACAGACGGTAAATCCACCGCTGTTCCTTCTCTAGGAGACGGCTCTGGAGATTCGGCATGTTGGTATCAAGGGTTTCAATCACCACCCATTTCATATCATTGGTGGTGTGTCCAGTTTCTAAAAAGTGGTTGGTCATGCGTGTGGCGTTTCTTTTATAAAAAAGACTACATAATCCAATAAGGATGGAGACAGATGTTTAAGTAAGGTTGCAGTAAATGCCTGACTAAGAGGCTTTTCTATATTAAAAGCCAGATACAGTAAATATGAAGAGAGGTCATATACAATAATTAACATCCCCTGCCCTCTTGTTGTTTTCGTTCTAGGCTGAACTGTTTATGCAAGTTTAAGTGCCTAAATAATATTAATATAGAAAACATTAATCTCCAAATTGTGAGCAAACTTGGTTCCAGTTGTGGAAGATGCCTTTTTTTAAAGTTTTTTTTTAATATATGAAAAAGAGTGGCTTTAGTTTGTATCTGGCTTTTAGTATACTAACCTAGCTTATTTCTCACTTTGTATGTGATCCAAATATATACAAACTAGGAGTGGAAGAAGACTATGTTTATAACTACCACAGGAAAAAGATGAATCTATCTGTCTCCCTGGACAACCTGGGGTTGAATGAATACATTAGGTAAATAAATATCCTTTAGTTTTAAAGTAGCAAACCATTGTAGCTACGTATGCTTAGTGCTGTAGAAAAAAATTTCATTTGACTCTCAACCTATATCAGAAACTGTACAGAAATAAGTAGTTTTTTATTTTAATTTTTTTATAAGATAAAACTAGACGTTGACATTACAAAAAGTATATTTAAATAAAAATAAAATAATATGCAATATCAAAATATATACAAAACAGAGTTCTCAAGCTGAGGTGTGTGTCCAGGAAAAATGAAATGCAGTTTCCCCATATTACTGTGCATACCGGTACATTTAATTCTGAGATATTGCTGGACGCTATCTTATAATTTATTGCAAGAAGTCTAATAATGGGATTGTTAGACCTGGCATCATTGGCGCGGGTCTCCCTTCCTCTTTTCGCTTACTATCTTTTATGTTGGCTGGATTTAGATGCTCTGGGCGCTGTGCCACTGCCAATCAGTGCCACAGCGCGAATGCTCCCTGTGTAAAGATAACTGTATGAATTGGGATAACCATAATTGGCTCGTTTGGTTTACCTGTCAGTCCCTAGTATAAGTGCACTGTGTGTGCCCAGGGCTGGTAGACCAAATACTGCTGGTGGGCCTGCAGCGCTGATTTGCGCTACCCACCGAAGCAGCTTTTAAAGTATGTCTGTGTAGCATGTTCTAATAGCGAGTTACCCTCCATTTCACTGTTTACTATTGTGAGGTTATCCGTTCTCATAGGCCAGAATGGGCAGGCTGAATATTACATCCCATAATCCTACCTGCCCCCAGGAACCTGATAGGAAATTCGAATTTGATATGTTTAAGCTCAGGACATTGAGATACATCTTTTAGTAAGGATCATTTGCATCGCCCGTGTTCGAAAATGCCTCTTCTAGAAACGAGGTATTTTCTTGCCTAAGCTTTCCTGTAGGCTCTGCTAGTGTGTGTTGGCCGTCTGGTTTTGGAGCAGCAGGGCCAGCTGGGTCAGACCTGGCTGGAGAGAGAGATCGGCATTTAGAGTATGGGGAGGGGTGACTCTTTGATCTGAGCAGGGCCGTGCCTGGCAAGGCGAATGATGGCTCCACCTCCCACTGGGCGTCTGATAGCAGACCCCCTGATTCTCAAAGGGCAGGATGTCGCCTCGTAAACCAAGTGCTCCCCGACCCCACCGAACTGGTTCTGGCTGGATTCAGTGATTTGTGACTTTAGAGAACAAAGACTTTTTAGGTATAAAACGCTGCGCTGAAACCTTTTTCGGGTGTGTTCCTTCTGGATGTCAAGACGAAACTCTGTCCGAGTGAACAGAGGAAAGGACTTTGAAACTTTCACCAAGCTTGCTGAAGAAACTACCCGAGGGCTTGAATTGAGAGCGCCTCCTGCTGAAGTCTCAGGGACATTAGACTTCACCCCGTCAGCCGTCTGAATTCCTGCGCGAGGGATTCTACTTGCAGGTGAGGCCTCCGTCGAGTAATCAGGAACCTCTAGTTCTACTGTGAGGAACGCGGACTGGTAACCCTTGTTAACACTGTGTGGGCCGCCGCAGCTAAGAGAGAGCTGCCGCCGCTGAGAGCCCGCCTTAATTTGAACCTTCGGAACCTTCGCTGAATCTGTGTGGGCCGCCGCAGTTAAGAGAGAGCTGTAGCCGCTGAGTGCCCGCCGTTGTGCCAGCCTGGTCGAGATCATCCTTTGTCCTGTGGGCCGCCGCAGTTAAGAGAGAGCTGTAGCCGCTGAGTGCCCGCCGTTGTGCCAGCCTGGTCGAGATCACCCTTTGTCCTGTGGGCCGCCGCAGCTAAGAGAGAGCTGCTGCCGCTGAGTGCCCGCACTTGTGTCAGCTGTGCATCATCGTGATTTGTCCTGTGGGCCGCCGCAGCTAAGAGAGAGCTGCTGCCGCTGAGTGCTCGCACCTTTGCCAACTTTGCATCATCGTGATTTGTCCTGTGGGCCGCCGCAGCTAAGAGACAGCTGCTGCCGCTGAGTGCCCGCACCTTTGCCAACTTTGCATCATTGTGAGTCGTCCTGTGGGCCGCCGCAGCTAAGAGAGAGCTGCTGCCGCTGTGAGCCCACCACGGAGCTGCACGACGAGAGTCATCGCCACCACCAGCCCGGGCCGCCATAGCCGTGTGCTGCTGCCGCTGAGAGCCCACCTGTCCCCAAGTGCCCGAATCATTGTGAGTGCACGTTGCGGACCACTGCAGTCAAGATTTGTGGTCGCTGGGAGTCCACCTGGCACCGTCTCCGCTTCTTCGAGAAGCTACGTGCTGTGTCCCCGTCCAACGGCAGGTATCTGGTGCGCGACGGGTCGCGTAGACCCAGGCCTTGAACTCAGTCAGTGCCACGTTCTTGTGAATACGTTATTGCCTTTTTAAGTCCCTACTGATTTACGTGCATTGTGACTGGTTAAAACGCTTTTGAGAGTCTTGTGTTAAACCTTAGATAAAGATACTATTTTTCTATACCTACTTGAGTTGTGTCCTTTTGTGGTGTCGTTACTGCCTTATTGTGCATGGTCATAAATGCTTCACACACTGCCTCTGAGATAGGCCTAACTTCTCGTGCTACGTTACCACAGGGTTGAGCAGGGGTTATCAAAGGGGGTAGCCCACTTGCCCTGACTTAGGAAGAAGGGTCCCTATTTGGACATTGGCGCCAACCATTGCCAACTAGAGACCCCCATTTCTAACAGGGATGAACAAAAGTAGTTGAGAGTAATTAATTTGTAAGACGAATGTGCTGAAATGACTTGTAGGTGTTTATGTGGAATAAGGTGGCACATTACGGGTGATAGATTAATTGGAAAATGGATAAAACAATGGCCACTATGGTGCACTTCTTACAAGAAATCCCCAAAAATGATCTTCGCTAACCATTCTTATGACCTCATCCGTGATGTGACAAATGCATTTACAACTATTGTTATGTCACAAGTGAAATTACTTATCCTGTTACCCTTTACACTATGAAAGAGACAACTATGAATGCAGTATTGTTATTGGTTTGAGTGTGAATAGTTATTTAATTATTTTATACTTTTTATTTGTTGTTACTTATTGGTGTATATATTGCAAGGTCATAGGCAGTCCAGTTGGTTTGTGAATGCAATTTATGGTATGTGTACGAGTTTTGGATTGGGATCCTAACCATAATTTATGAATTTCAGTAGGTTTTCTGTTTTAATTTATACCCATAACTGCAGTTTAACTTTGGCTTTTTCATTTTTTTTAAACATATGTTGAGGTGTAGCAACCTAAGGTAACCATAGCTTCAGTTTAACCTTTTTCAGTGAATTATTGTTTTATTAAATCATATAGTCTTGCATCAGCTCTCTGCGCTCAGCCCGCCATGGGCAGCTAATACGCACTAAACGTGACCTGTGGCCAGGCCTGGTGCCAAACCTACTGTGGGATGCCAGCCCCCACAGTACATAGCCTTTGGCTGTGCAATCTTTGTGGAGCATCCTGTGGTGTTTACGGACCCGGTTCTAACAAAGATCTTAGGGCCTTTCTTGTGGGTTCACAGACCAATGACCTGGGTTCATGGACCTTTCGTTCATGCTGGGGCCTGCAATCGCATGAACCCCCAAATCAAAATATATATCTAAGAGCTAGTGGCAGGCCATTTTGGTCTTCTTCCATTCCCAAATACTCACAGAGCCAAGCTTATTGTTTTACTGAGAATGTGGGGACTACGTCCCCACGTCCTGTAAGGTCGGCGACCACATTGTTCTTACAGTTGTGACTAGCCAGTCAGAGAGCGTTGGCTCCATGTTCCTGACATAGGGTTCGCGGACCCAAAATGGATGATAGGAGAAAAAAGTTCCTCATCCAGTCTGAGTTAAGTATTTGTTTTAAATGTGGGTTTATGCATGGTCTATGAACACAGGGCTAGCCGCTCTGTCTTGATTGACAGCTGGATTCAATTGGAAGTCTGCAGGAGCTCTTTTGTAATGCTAAGTTCTCAAAAACTACTGAGGGGATACACTACACCAAGTCAAGTTCCACTTTCATGCCATGTTTGGTGTAATTCCGTTCAGCTGTTTTTTTTGCAACGACAAGCAAATGAAAACAATGGGAAATGGCACTTTCTTGAGACACGTCTCTACCAAATTGAAGGGCCTGAGGCTATTATAAAAACTGCAGGAGCTATTCACGAAGGTAACGTATAAATTTGAGTAATTTCCCCTCACGTGTTTAAGTACGTTTACTGCTTTTGGCTATTCACAAAGTCACAAAATGAACCATTGCCAGTCTTGAAATTAGACAATTAGTGCCTGATTCACAAAGGTAACTTAGACTTTTGAGTAATTTACACTTTTGGCTAATGTCAAAATGTGAGTATAACGTTACTCAAAAGCGTAAGAGTAAATTAAAAGTATACATTATCAAAAGTGTAAGTTACCTTTGTGAATAGCCCCCAGACCCTTCAATGTGGTGGAGACATGCAAGTTACACTTTTGAAGTAAAAGTACACTCAGATTTTGTGATTAGCAAAAAGTAGTTAACTTACTCAAAAGTCTAAGTAACTTTTGTGAATCAGACAATAGGTGTCTTATTTGGAGCCTGGCATTGGACATGCAGACCTAGCAGGTCAACAGATGCTATTAGCTTAGCTCCTGTGGTAGAGGGCCACCACCAAGATTTAGATGCGCTAGGTGTGTGTATTTTCGGATACCCACCTGTGTGTGCGGAAGGGAAAAAGACGTAGCTGAAGACCCTTATATATGTTTTGACAAAGATCGCAAAAACAGGCGATGCTAGTTTGACCTCACAATTGTAAATCAAAGATGTCTTAACAGTGTCCTCTTCTCTTACTTGAGTATCTTGGGTTACACTCAAATGGAGTGGAATGAGTTGTTAAAGCAATGGTGTGTGCAACTAGAAAGCAGCTAGAAAAGCACTATTGATTAAAGAATATTTAAGTTGTGAAAAAAATAAAGAGAAAGAATAGAAACATACTTGACCATTTAAATAGAAGTGCATCAGTTTTATGCTAATCATTGAGAAACACTTAAAAGTCAGAACACAACTTAACATGGTCAAAGTGGGGCTGTGTCAAGAAAGAATGCAGTCAGATGTGGATGAAGCTAAAGCTTCACCACAGATAAAGGTCCCAAGACCACATCTGACAAATGTCCATGGATTTAGAAATGCAGTTGGGTGGACCTGGTAAATATAAGTAATACGAAAAATATAACTGTAAAGTGCCTCTTGGATATTAGTGGTGGCTTTGCTTGTTTTGTTCCATGTTGCTAGAGCTTTTATCTCACAAATGAGTAAAGGACACAGGGTCAGACCATGTGGAATTCCACACGGTCAGACTAACTTGGCAGGATGTCATAGTGAAGAGATTTGAATTACTCACTTAACATTGAAGGAGGTGCTTTGCTGCAGCCTTCAGGCGGTCTCAGAAAATGTTTACATTCCTCTTCTCTCTACTTCTAAATCAGGTCACTAATCAGACTTCATGTTGCTCTTGTCTTTAATTCAAACTATGGTAACTGATCGGCTAATGGGGCCAAAATTCTTCTCTGGTGCCGGGGAGAACAACGGTGCAGCCTTTTGGTGAAGTAGCAGCGTAACGCCCTATCTTGTGTTTGTTTATGTGAAATTCCAATCACCTTCTTCTCGGGCATATCCAAGACCACTTTTGTACCCTTTTTAAAGTGTAACGCAGACCAGACATCGTGGATTGGGTTGTTGAATTAAACGAATATCGATAACCTCCAGTAAATAGATTATTTAGATGAAAGAGTTCATCTAACTATTTTCTGAATTACTTGTTTAGTAAAAATACACATACCTTTAAATTTTAGTTGTTTGGTACCAGGGAGATCTTGAAAAGTTCCTGATATAAGCCAAGGGTGATCAGACACAGGTCCTATATGTGGTGAGTATTACCTACGGGTGCAGTGCCCCACAACGAAAAAAGAAGCAGGTGGGGAGAAAAGTATTTGCCCTGCATGGTTTGTCTAGAGTGGGACAGTGATGGTGGTATTATTGGGCCAACATGTACGGGAACACTTTTAAAAAGGTGCACCTTTATGAATATGCCCCCCTACAGAGGTCAGTATGCTAGACTGGTATCAGGCACACATATTTTACCAGTGAGCTTTGCACTATGGTGTAAGCTTGTATCCGAGTATCACAAACACAATATAATCCAAAGAAAAAACCTAGGCCTCGGTACCATGTGGCGGTCCCAGACACGGGAGAGAGGACCCAAGTGAAGATTAGATATGTGCATTAAGAATCCTTCTGTGGTATCTGTAACCTGCAGTGAAGGATGTAGGACAGACACTTTCAGACCGCTATTAAGATTAATCCAGCTGTTTTCACGGAGCAGCTGTTTACCCTTCCTTGGGCCTCATGATGTGTCCACTTGCCAAGGTTAAAATGTAACTTTTTAAAAGGCTGTTTTTGATGAAAACTTGTTTTTGTAAATTTTCGCGTACAGTTTATTGACACATACTCACCGCCCTTTTATTCCTGAGATCACACTTAACAATAAAGAGAAAATGATTAATTGAGCTTTTTTGTTGTTATCCTCTTTTGATAGCTCCTAAAATGTCAAGTTGTTTTGAAAGCTAGTTGTTCTTACAGGCAAGAGAGGTGGTTGGCATCTCACTATTTTACCTTTTCACACAGCCCTGATCCCCCTGAGTGAAATAACAGGGCTTATTTGAAGATCCCGAATTTTGCATTAGAATATTTTTCACAATAAAAAATCTACAATAGATTTTTTTAAACAGAATGTTCTTTTGATGTCTGTGGGTTGCTACATTACCTCTGCTTCTGCTGCCCTTGAAGCAAGCAAGGGATAAAACCGAGGGCTGGATAACTCTGAATTAGTCATGGCAGAAGGATTAAGTGAAATATCACAGGTAAGGCGCCAGCTTTAAGTGATCATGTTACAGAACCGAGGCAACCAAGGATTAATGTTGCTGCGAACAGCTGTTCTGGGAAGGTCAAAGAATTTTCCCTTAGGAGTTGTGAGCCTTGTCTTGAAGTCTAAAGTTGACTTCTTAAGAATCATTTTTTTCATTATGAATATTTCTCTATAAATAGAGCCTTGGTTTTCAATATTTAAAAGTAATATAAATATTCTTTATTACATTTTATCAAAACCAAAATGCACATGACGTTTTGACATATTTCTACATCTGTAAAGTATGAACGACCAGACATTGAATTATTAATAGCTTTGTGCCGTATTTTACTGATCTTATGAAATCAGTCGCTTGTTGAACCTTAAATAAAGCCCCAATTAAACAAAAGCATACAGAAACACAGCATGGGCTATGTACATCTCAAGCTAACAGAGAATCGTCCTGCTTGTTTGGATGTATGTTGTACGTCTGTAATGCGAACGTAGCCAAAAAAAACAGCAGAGCGCTGTACACAGTCAAAGACAAACATCAAGTCAACGATTGATAGGCCCATATATCAAATAAATTGCTCAGCATAAGAAGTGATGAAAAGTGGGCCTTTCTTGGATACTTATATGGCCATCATAACTTTTCAAACACAGATGACTCAGGAAACAAAAAATAGAAGTCTGTACCCAAAAGTCTGCCTTCCAACCAATGTTTCATGCGTCAGCTAACGTTTCCCCCAATTTAATCTTAAATTCCCGTTGCCACGCTTGCAATCTCTTTATGGTCACAGTGGCTTAATCTGTGTGAACATGAGACGCTTTAAGGCATGGGCGAAGTGGGCAATTGAGCAGGGCTCCCACTTTCCAAGGGGCTGCCTGATAAAGTGATCTTCTTTCACTCTGTGTATCAGAACCTCTCTCTGCCTATCTCCATCTATGACTTTCTCTACCCAGTCTTACTTTTATGAACTTTGGAGTCCGAGTAAAGACTTTCAGCTGTTTTTGTGTGAAAGTTAGAATATAATTCAAAATTGTTTGACTTAATGTAGGTATGAATTAGCACAAAATAGGTAATACAATTCCAATTTGTTCCGAACAGGGGTCCCTACAGTATTCCTTGCCCCTGGCTCCGAAAAGCCTTATGACGACACTGTATGTGAACACATCAATTTTTAACAGCCACATCACCATGCCCATGCCCACAGAGGTCTGGTCTCCATCCCTCAAATGATCAGCTGTTACCGATATATAAATCTACTGTAATGTTATTCCACCCTCTGTTTTCCTTTGGTGACATAATTTGAAACACAGCTGCAATGCCTCCTCAAGGAATTAATTTTTTTTCCATTTCCCAGATGTGTAGCATTTGTGCTTTGCATTTGGGTCCTGAAAAAAATATCGGGATTTTCATTAAACTTTCTACATTGTGTTTCATGATTTGTTTTTGCTTTGTTTATCATAATATGTGATTTGCTTATTCTAGCTAAGACCATAGTGTGGTACTGCCTAATAGCTTCCTGATCTTCAACCATACCATCAGGGACCACCATCAGTTATAAAATGAGAGAGCTTCCAAAGTATTCTACCATGGTGATTTTAAAAAACATTTTCCACTTGTCATTTGAGGATCCTGATTTTGATGGGGGTTTTGTTCCTGAAAAATCCTGATTTTGCCTGGAGGTTGGGTTCTTGGGGAATCTTGATTTTTGATGGAGGTTTAGTTTCTAGGGATTCCTGATTTCGGTTGGAGTTTTATCGAGCAGGATGATCCACTACCCTCCAGTTTCCTTCTACTTTTTTACCCAATTGTCCTTGGGTGCAATTCCCGAGCTACATTTTAGAGCTCAGATCATTCAGTCACCAGAGAGATTTCCTGGAGTTTTAAAAGGATTATTTTGGACAATCTGATTGATGCACCAAGACCAGTTGATTTAGTTGAAATACTCCATGTCTTCCAGGCAATCAAATTAGCTGACATGCCCAGCGTTATTCTGGAAAAACAAGACCACAGGGCATACCGTGTAGAAGAAGGGGGCTCCGGGGTCAGTGAAGGAGAGTAGAACTTGAGATACTGCATGGAAGCAGAATCTGCAGGATTCTGTTCTGGAGTGGGCAGTTATCGCATTTTGGCTGCATCTCGACCATCTGCTTGAGCCATCAAAGCCCTTATTTATTTTTCCTAAATTAGAATTGCCAGTAATCTACACAGGATGAACACAAGGTTCATTCCTAGGGTGCATTTCTTGACCGTCCTTCATGCGTTGGACCCGAATTCTGCTTTCAGGAGAGAAAGACCTTTAAACTCGATGTCAAAACAGAATTAGAGTTCTCTTCTCTGGGAATTGAGTCTTGCAGTCAAACAAAATCATTTTGTTGCCTACGAAGTTGATTCTAGTGTGACATAGCTATCCTGCGAAGTTCTTCCTGCTGGTTTCTCTACAGTTTACCACCTCATACTTTAATACTGGTATAAAAGTACCTTTAAAGAAAAGACTCTATCATACTCTCTATGGTTTAGGAGGAAGATGCAATACATTTAACTGTGGACCCATGAGCTGGCAGGTTAAGTGACTAATCCACTCTCCCCACCTAAAATGCCTGGTGCATTCCACCTAAATCTGCTGTGATTTAGATCTAAGGGAAAGCCTCTGCCCAGGTATGGCCCAATCTCACTTGGGCCATCTCTGGGCAGCATGGCGGTATAGAATGTTGAGATTGATGAATAATGAATGTATGGAGTATAATACAGAGCATAAAGATTAAAAGAGTAGTAACAGCCAGAGAGGACAGCGATGGTTGTACGTCACCAACTCATCTTTGTTATGTACACTGGCAACACCAAGGTTTTGTTGTAATGACAAAGCAATGGATTCTAAGTGAAACTGTTTGTTGGAAGCCAGTGGATATGTACCAGCCTTAACATGCCTGTTTGCTGGAGTACAACAGCTCTTATGTGAATTTATCACTGAGGAAGCAACCTAGTCGTACTACTTCAAAGTGCTGCCATTTTGTGTTGCTTAAAATTTGTGGTTGGCACAAATCATTTGAATATGTCTTTTATTTTTCGAAAATGACTAATTTTTCCCTTTTTTATTTTTACCCATCCTAGGGAAGCAGAAATATCTGTGTGCCAGCAGAAATGACTGCACCATTGATAAATTCCGGAGGAAAAACTGCCCTTCTTGCCGGCTGAGGAAATGTTATGAGGCTGGCATGACATTGGGAGGTAAGTTTGCTAGATTTATGTTTGTGTGTTTTGCTCGTTTCACAGCAATTCGGATGAACTATATGACAAACATAAAATATGTTGAACTAACTGTACATGGGATTCATTGCCCTACATGCAAATAATCTTGCACATAGCACAGTTCGCAAATGTCAGCCATCTTAGCGAAGTACCCAGAATCAGGTGGACACCGTGATAGGTCAAGGAGTAAAAGCCGCAGCTTGCTTATTACTTGACTTCCTGTGGCGTACATACATTTCTGGCATCTGGTTATTTGTCTAGTTGAGATGCGTGGTCATTTCCTGAGTCTTTGTATTTCTAGCCAAACAATTAGTGGGGAAAAGGCAATTCTGTTCTGCAGTGAGCCTTCTTTCCCTATGTCTGCCTAGAATACATAGCTCATCCTCTGCCAAACTCTTAGACGTTACAGGAATGCCAAAAACCCACCTAAGAAATCATTCTCCTGTTTTGTAGGTAAAAGTTGAAATACTTTGGCACGTGACATCCATTCGGAGCCTAATGTTCCAGTTTGGTGGACACGCCTGAAAACCTGGCTATTTGTAAACTGACTTTATCCCTATCTGTGGATAGCTTTTTCAGTGTTTCATTGCACTAAGGCGCACTTCTGGGTATTTGCACACTACACATTTTAAACTTAAACCTCTTCCGCATAATATTTCCCATAATTGCTAAGGCATTCTCTGCATTGGCATTTTTTTTAGCCACCTTGAATACTTGCTGAAGATGTTGCTTATTAAAGGAAGTTTGTATTTTGTGTGTCATCTATAATGTGTGATTGAGAGTGATACCACTGGGAAAGAGATGACTGGCATCCCTTGGTCTACCTTCTTAAAGAAATCAGCAACCCAGAAGTCCAGGTGGTGGTTCTGGATGTGGCTTTACAAGATATACTGCTAAATGGAAACAGGATATATTTGTCTGGTTGTTAACTGAAGTAGACATAAGAGACATGACAGAAAATACTTTGTTTTCATGCCTTTGCATACGTAACAGTAGTACTCACCGGTTTTCTAGTGACTCCAGTCCTGATTCCAGTGTCCAGCTCCTTCACTTTCCTCACTTTTAGGAACATTGACCATTGTGACAAGAGTCATCTTGACACTGTGGGCCTGATTCACAGAGGGCCTCTGCACTCGTGCGCAGGCCCTGCAGTCGTGGGATAGTCTCTGCACTCAGGGTGGAATCCCCGCAATGAGAATTCTCATCAGGCCCTGTATATGCATTTGAAAGGATGGGGTGCATTCAGGTTCTTAGTCATAGTGCAGCAATGCCAGCACTCCCTTGCACAGCACCTGTACGTGTTTCCCCCTTTTCTGTACTTATTAACGACGTGCAGAAGTCTACGTTTTATCTGAACCATCATTTGCTAACTTTTTTGGTGCATAGTTGATAGGCTTTCATCTGTGCATTCATGTGTATTTTTTTTTTTCAAGTATTGGATATTCCATATATCCATCATATGACTGGCAGTTCACAGTACATTCTAAATAAAAGTAAATAGCCTAAATATTCCCGGATTCCAGTAAAGTAGTGTTTATTTAGAAGCTGATGTACATTATTGTCAAACTCTCCAAACATCATCCAGTGAGTCAAAGGTGCTTTGAACACCAGTCCGTTCAGAGCAGCAGCGGCTCCTCCGCAATGGAGGAGGAGCGTCGCCTCACTGGCTCAGAGCCAGCAGCTGAAAAATAAAACGATATTTTACTATCATTTTATTTTTCAGCTGCTGGCTGTGAGCCAGCGTTTGCAAACTGACATGCACAGTTAGGTTTCTCCAACCCGGCTGTATTGTACAGCCGGGTTGGAGAAACAGCACAGACTCCCAGTGCCTGAGCGAGGGTTAATCCAATCCGCACAAGCCAATCCCCGGATTGGATGAAGAGTCCAGTGCTGTCCTAGAGACTGCTGGGACCAGGAAGAGAGGAGCACGAGGCGGCAGGGAGCACCAGGTAAGTTTAAAAAAAAATTATTCATATTATTATTAACCCCGCCACACTCTCCATCTGCCCCCTGCTCACCCTACACCCACCCCAACGCTCTTTATATCTGTCGGCTGCCACTGGTTCAGAGGCCACCATAGTTCAGATTTCTACTGCACTTTGCGTGTGGATTCAATGCTAGACCTCTGTTATACAAGGATTTTTAGAGATCTAAGCCACATAAAGTTGCCTGTTTTCTGTTTGTTAGATTGGACTCCTTCATCACCACACCCAACAGTAACAAGGAAGTTCTCAATCTTATTTGAATCAGGAACTCTACCAGGGGACAGTTGTTTCGGACTGAACATGTCAGAAGGTTCCTCCAAGGCAAAAAAACCTCATTCAAATCATGTACTATATGTGGATTGAAAAAGATATTCCCAGAAGTCCCTAAGAAAAAGTGTTTTTACTGCCTACATTGGACCCACATGCCGACTAATGTTTTTTTTTTGCTTCCAAAGACTCTAAAAGATAGGGAGAGGAGGCTGATGTTTCCCCCGCTAGAGCCCCATCTTAAACATTCTCCTCTTCAGGGGATGATTTGGCTAGAAAAACTTGTGACTAAGCATATATGGCGAAAAATTTATTTTGCACATTCATCCTTTTTACCACCTTAAAAGACCTCTAATACACCCAACAAGCCTAAGGTACCTCATAAATCCCTAAACTGTGTCTCAGATGATGTCCAAGAATGCTTTGCTCCAAAAGATGGCTCTCAGCTTCGGAAATCTCTTTGTCAACTTTACAGCCTCTCTCATCAAAATGATCATCAATGAGAGGGGCCTTATCCATCTCAGTTTCCTTGCTTGCAGTCAAAATGGGATCTACTTCAATTGAGTCAGCATGCTGGTCAACCAGCCTCTCGCATTTGACTTTTTGTCCTAAACCTACAAGATCATCGAAGACCTCATTGATGATGACCTCATCAACCACATTTTCAATGACCACAGGCTTTTTGATGCAAACTAAAAACGATTTGGAAAAAAACAAGTTGGACATTCTCCTTCAAAAGTAGTGGTGTAGCAGTGACTCAGACACCCCTAACCTCCTCTTCTGTGTTGCGGATGCCTTTCATCCCACCCCACAAATCATCTTTTAGAGTGTCTCCACCGACACCTCTACAGATGCTTGAAACAAAACAAGATGATGATTGTGAGGACTGAATCAAATAGCGCAGTGACAGAGCTAATGATGCAGCCAGTTCAATGTGCATTATTTGATGGAATTGTCATATAACCCACATAGTTTTCAAGATGTCTACTGCCCATACCATATGCCACTGTGGTCCTTGCCATAGGCACCCATATTGGAGGCCCTGAACTATTTTTACCTCATATTTGTGGTCCTGCTGCATCAGCAGCTGGTAATCCCTTGTACCACTCTGACGCCCTCACCTTCTGATAAACCTGTAAGGGTGGTCCAGAGACCTTCACAGGTGATGTCTACACCTGTAGTAGGTAACCAGATAAATGTGATCAACAAAATATCACTCCAGAAGAAGAGGCACAC
Source organism: Calotriton arnoldi (assembly GCA_963921515.1). Taxonomy (NCBI): domain Eukaryota; kingdom Metazoa; phylum Chordata; class Amphibia; order Caudata; family Salamandridae; genus Calotriton; species Calotriton arnoldi. Next base: position 651,661 of record CAWUFW010000279.1, read on the forward strand.
AGGGAGTGATGTGATGTGGTACCTGAGAAACACATTTCTTACTAGGAACTCTCTACTGGACAACAGCACCTGTTACCACTTTGTTCTGGAAACATGGTCCAGGCATCTTGATTTACTCATGGTAATGAAGAAGTAACATTGGTATCTGCATCATTCTCAAATAACCACAGCATTCATTAACACCCATCCCTTTACTTGACTGTATGTTGGAGGTAGGTGATATCTTAATGAACACTCTGCTACATTACTAGTAGTTATTCCATGCCTCAAGCAAAAAAATCTAACAATCCATACACTGCCCTGCTTGACTTATTGGGCATCTTAATGGCAGATTCTATCATTTCAGCAACTGGATAATGTTAAAGGGGCTCACTTTGCCCCTGTACTGCACAGAGGGTAGATGCTTGAACAACTTTACAAAAAGAGTCATCCTACAGTGACAGAAGCTAATGCAGTGGTTATCATGATGGGCTACAACTGCTCTATGTAGTATATTTTAGCTAGCCTCCTACCTGATGGATACTTCTAGCCAACAATTCCATACCTTAGAAATATCCCCAGGCGTCATGCTGGATCTAGAAATTTGTATTGAGCAGTACTCCTTAATACCTGTAGGTGGCATCGTTCGGCTCCGCATGGCGTCCTCTGCGCTGGAAGTGACGAGCGCTGTGCCTACATAGATGCAACACCAGCACGCTGACGTCAGTTCTTTTCTTTTCACGCCAGTCAGTGCAGATCTGGAAAGAGCTACCGCATAGTCAATTTTTCGATGTTTTATCAAAGTGTTTTCAGGTTTTTTCCTCCTGGTGTGGTAGGAATATCATCTAAAACATGTGTTTAAGCCCTGTCCTGTGGCGCATGTGACTGCTCAATGCCGGAGATAGGCCTGCGCCTTGTGTGCCTTTGGTACAGCGAGCGCGACCACGACCCGAAGGCCTGCTCCGATTGCCATGCCATTCACTCGAAGACCTTGAGGGAGCGATCCGTCAAGCTCCTGGCAGCTCGATGTGCAACATTGCAATGATAAAAATCCCGGTTGAGAGGAAGATCTCGGGATGGACCTTGATCGGCGCCGGTCGTGCCATGTCGACCTTTCCTGGCACCAGTCCGAGGCCCACGCTCCCAGCGCCGATCAGCAGTACCTTCCCTATTTATATCCCTGACTGTGACACGGAGCTGGAGGGGCGTCGACTGATGACTACTCCGGCACCAACGGAAGCTATGCCTTCCGGGACGGATTCTGAGCCCTATTCTTATGGGTTAGGACTCAGGAACGAATGGGAGGTGTCTCGGGACCCAGAAGATTACCAGCTGTATGATGCCAGCATGGACTGGTGTGAGGATTTGGCAGATGCCAGCGGACTGGGTACTTATCCAGATACTGGCATGCTTTCTCCCTCTAACATGGCTATGGAGGAGGGAGCTTCATGCGTAATGGTGGTGAGGAGGGTGGCTGAGGCCCTGGACCTTAGCTTGCCCTCGGTGGCAGTGAAGACTTTAGGTCTTGACGGAAGTGCTTCAGTTGGGAGTGTCCCCTTCAGAACCACTCCTCCCATTTAACAAAGCACTTACTGATGTCCTGCCTGGTCCAAGCACAACACAGGGGCTCCTATGAACAGGGTAATAGCCCACCGCCCGCTCCAATTCCCCACAGAACACCCTACAATCTATTCAGGATGGGGAGGGTGCCACAAGCACAGCGTTGGTCATACCTATGACGATGTCCCATCAATAGTTTACCTGCCTCATCTTCGCTTCCTATGGGGCAGATCCAGACCCTAATTAAGGGACTGGCATACCAATTATACTTATCATTAGTTATATAAGGTTCCAGAAAAGATAGTCCAATGTGTGATCATTGAGATCTGAATACTAAAGGTCCTGAAGAAACCCAACTACTTACCTAGGCGCAAGATGGCTGACACATGTAGACCATGTTCTGAGATGTGAAAGATCAGTAATTTGTCCCTACTACATCCAATTGCTTTTTTAATCTTACCCCTATCCCTGTTTTATTAACAACTGTATCCCTACGGGGTAGGAGGTAATTTTAATCTGCTCTTACAGATCCCGCCTCATTTCTCTACACAGACACTCTTCCTCCTGGTGGAGGCTGGACCCGAAGATGATACGTTCCGCTACGAGTACATCAGTGTATATCATATCAACCACTGATAGAAACTGGTGGGTGCGGGTCTCCAAAAATGCTTTTTAAGAGACTCTGGTTTCTAGAATGGTGCGGTTCCACTCCCTTTGATTTCCTTGTAGTTCATTATAATCACAACTTTGAGTTTATTGATCATTTCCTCCACTGATTGAGACCAACAAGAGATAGCAGCACTTGAAGGGACTGCAGCATGAAAATTCAATCCATGTGGCAGTAGAGCAGGTGCTCAAGAGTGAGAGGAGTAAAGACTTTTACTCCTGCTTTTTTTTGTTTAAGACAAAATCTGGCTTTTGACATCAATCTTGGATTTAAGGCTTTTGAGTCAGTACCTACACAAGGAGTTGTTCCCCACAATAGGTTTTTAAGACCTAATTTCCCTTCGTCAGGAGGATGAAGAAAAACGTGAAGGTATTGCCTCGGTTGCCCTGCAAGATGCTGATTTCCGCATTACTGTTGATTTAAAATGTCAAATATTCCTACAATTTTCAGTGACTATCAGTGGTTTCCTTTTAGTCTCAAATCTCCTCTCAAGGTTATCACAAAAAATGTCTTGCCTCTGTACAGCGCTCCTTAACAGTCCGGGTCATCAGATGCTCCCATACTTAATCAATTGTTTGCTGAAAGAAATTTCTGAAGAGCAAACACAGACATCCAAAGCATCAGCCCTCAGATTATTTCAGGACTTGAACTTTTACTTAAACCATGATTAATCTACCCTGATAGCTCATACTAAGATTAATTTTCTTGGTACTTAGATGGAAACACAACTGGCCCAACCCTTCCTATCTGCGACTCAGATGTTCCTTGAAATTTCCGGTCTTCTGCAAGAAGGTTTGCGTTTTAAAAGTCTCTGAGGGAGCTGATTACATTACATTGATTTCCCACTGCTGCTACTTCAGCCAGAAGGAACTGGACACACAGTAGAGGCAGTTGAGTGGTTCATGGGAAGACAATGGTGATTAAGCTTGAAATAAAGAAGGCATCACAGCCTAGTGATGGGACTTCCTTTCACAGGATGAGGTCCAAAGCACATCTTTACTGTAAGTGCATCCATGGAAGGGTAGGCAGTATGCCTGAAGAATCTTTCCACCAGAACCTTTAGTCAGTGGAAGTAAACCTGGTGTATATCATTGGAGCAGAGCAAAGTGCCATTCATGTTCTGGTCCAAGCATTCATGCATCAATTAGCAAATTTACAGTCCTGGTTATGACCAACAACACAACATCAGTGTATTATATCAAGGCGTAGGGAGATATAAGGGCTCTAGTTATATCCAAAGTAGTCCAGATTATGTGGGAGTTGGCAATCAACAACAAGGTTGCACTTCCAGTAGAGCCTCTATCAGCAAAAAAACACCAGTAGGGTAGATTTCAATAGCAGGTTCAAGGACGAATGCCAAGAATAGAAACAAGTCTCCAGTCAGTTACAAAGACTGGTTCACAAATGAGGGAAACCCCGCCAAGGCTTGTTTGCGAACTGCAACAGCATGAGTTGCTGATTTTTCTTCAGCAGGTATTGTGCACGGGCTCAAGGGGAGAATTCCTTTTAATTAACTTGTGTGGGATGGGGTGAGTCTAGAGTAACTATCAGTCCTGTGAGACTACAAGATTATTGCTATTAGTGGGTTCCAGAGTATATTTTCCCCATGGATGAACACACAAGAAAATCACATAATCTATATAAAAGACTTTTACTATTCATTAATGCCATAATCCAGAACAACCACCTTGTTTCAGGATTTATAGGTTGGTGGTGTGCAATTATTCCCTTATTTATTCACTCCTTCCATTGGTTATGAGGTCTTTATGCAACCCTTACGTTTTTCCCAGTGTAAACTGTGACTCATCAGTGGCTTCTGTCTTACTGGAGGTCCTCCTAGACGTGTTCAAAGGTGATGAATTCCCTTAGTGTGATATCAGTGTCATCCTTCTTATAAATTCAAGATGTTTTATGATCTTACTATGAATCTGTCGGTAGGGAGTTTACATTATCATGACTTACAAGTGACTTACTGTACTGACTATTATCAACTAGCCCCAGGTAACTTTGTATGTCCATTGCCTCTGACCCCTGAATACTCTTGCAGATTGCACTTTGTATTCATGTACTGTCTAATTCCTTTGCTTTCCAGAGATCAAGGAATAAATACTTTCCCTCTTCACAAAGTATCCAAATGTCCATTTTTTAAATTTCTGACTTTCCCAGGTGAGACTCCACTTTCCTAGTAGACCAGTCATTTCCTTTGGATTAGTCATCGATTTGTATGTTGATGTACAGCTTTCCACAAGGTTTCAAATAGTCACTTACAAGGGCCCCTCCAATATACTTCAGCTTATTGGAACATGAACAACTGTAGTACACTACCTTGAAAGGTCTTGCCTAGATACCTCACTGTTTAGGATTCTTTAACAGCAACCTTTGGACTGGCTAAACTAGAAAAACCTGAGCTTGTTTGCCGAGCGATGAGTGGATCAGTCAAACGTGACAGGCCTTTTAAGCATCAATACTGAACAAAGCATGGCAGCCTATGAATATTCCCCACCTGGGTCACAATTTGCACTGCATCACTCTTGAAAGATTGCAACATATGTGGGCCCACTTGTGATAACAGGTGTCCCAGTTTGCAAATTGTCTGAAAAACAAGTGAGGGAGAGGTAATAGCTTCAAGCCATCCCAATTGACACCTTCGTTGCGATGTAGCCTTATCCGTGCATTCAGAATATGATGTTCAAATCATAGCCTTCTCAGTTAAGATGATTAGCAACTACTGTGTGGAGGTAGCAAGCAGAAGAACAGTGGTCGCGATGTGAGTGGTCTGAAAGCATTAATTGCTTACGTGACGCAAGGAGGTGGACTATGCCCACTTAGCCTCACGTACTTTAATGATCCACAGTGCTTTTATTGTGAATTGCAATGCATGTTAATACTTAATGATTCCTGCCTGGTTTTGTACAGCCGTTTTGAGAACAGTGGGCTTTCATCATGGGGTAATATTCATACCTCAACTTGTGCTTCGGTTCTGGGGTCTATCAAAGAGTTATTAGGAGTGTAGTTGATAGAGTTGACTTTCATCTACTGAATGCTGCAGTGGGTGGAATGTACTCATTCTTGTTATCGCAATGTGGAAAGTATTTGGTGTCAGATGCATTTCAGGTGTTTATAGTCTTTAGGCCTGTCTCCTGCCCGAATCCTGATCTGAGTTAAATTAAAATGTTGTTGTTAGAAGGTGGTTCTGACCATCTGAGCCGCCCGGATGTTTCGCTTTTTGAACACCTATTTGTTGAGCTTTTACTGTGGGAGAGCCTCTTAAGTTGGGACTCACCCACAGTGAACTCATGATGAAAGAGACTGCATGTGGATTTTACCGGTGTCCCCCTGGTGAGAGTAGGCTGCTTCGCTGCAGCCGGAGTAAGGGGCACCAGGTTGGTTACATGCAGACACGTGTGTACATGCGTGTGCACACGTGTAGGGGCTGCGCAGGGTAGATTCCTGGCGTGCGCAGCCCAGGAGCAGGTACCAATAGAATGGTGTGGCAGGAATTATGCAGATCTTGGTGGTGACATGGAATAGGCTTATACATTAGGAAGAAACAAGTAAGGTAAAGTCGGTGTGCTTTACTGCTTTCACTGAAGTAACACGCCATTATTCTCCTATGAGGATGGGGATCACATGGGATAGTTTCACTTCCCTAGGGCCTACAAATTCCAGACACGCACTAAAGTCCACTGAAACGTAGGTGAGAAGAAGTATTCTGCTGAGTCCAAAGCCATATCTGTACTGCTTGTGGGTCATCCAGAAATGTCATATTCCTCTGACTCAGCTCATAACCAGAGCCTGGCTGGGTGTGACCCTGCCAGGCTGGAATAATGACCTTCCTCCCCAAACTGAAGTATTCCAAGGGCGAAGGTCTCCTCTCCAAGAGGGAGAGAAGATGGGTGGAGTCTGCCGGTTATCCATCAGCAGCTGTCACCTGGTGCCAGGCACCAAGCTGCTCTGGAGAGGAGGCAGAAAGGGGGGAAGGGGCTTTTCAGAGACCATGTGGCATGAGACCCCTGGACGACACCATTTTGAACTATCCCAGAGGCCTGGGCAGGAAGGAGGGAGCAGGGGCAGAGAGGTGATGTGTCGCTGCCTGAAAGGGCAAGCAGATCCTTCCTGCCAGCCCCCTCCAAATTCTTTTAAAAAGTCTTGCACAGGAAGAGGAGCTCTCTCTGGGGTGTAGTCGGCTGTAGAAGACTGGTGCTGGAGCCTGGCGCCATGGGCAGTTGGAAGGAAGAACCTCCAGACTGTCCCAGGACCCTGACTTGCGCCAAAAGGGGAGTCCAGGACCAGTGAGCGGAAGCCTGGGCCTCTGCGCAAGGAGAAGAGAGGCCCAGGAGGAGAGCCAGGCAAAGGGCTGGCGCAGGGAGCCAGTGAAGACCGTGCCCTAATGAATTCACCCTCCCTGAGACCAGGAGGGCGAAAGAAAGTGCTCCCAGTGGCTGGGGAGCGCCACCAGGAGCAAGAAGAGACCAAAATGGAGCAGATCGGCCGCCTGGGGGCCGAGATACGCCCCCGAGAAGGTAGGCGACCTTTGACCTCAGGGAGGACCGACGACGGAGTGCGTGGGGCTCCGCCGCCGGTCCAAGATGTGCCTCCGGGGTGGGTCAGGTCCCGGGGGCTGCCCCCACAAGAAGTTAAGTCGGGGAGCGCCGTCGCGCTCCCCGTGAAACTCCCCGAATGGGGTGCCAGGAGCCCACCCTGGCCCCCGATGAGACCGGAGGGAGGGTAGCGCCGTCGCGCCCCCCTCGCGGGAGAAAAGAAGCCGGGGAGCGCCGTTGTGCTCCCCGCGAAGAAATCCCAGGTGCACGGGATCCCAACTCCGGGCCCCGACGCTCCGAAGGCAATTCGAGGAGCGCCGTCGCGCTCCCCGTGAAGACTGCCCATGGGGCCCAGGATCTTCGCGCCCCGAAGACCGAACCCGAAGCCGGGGAGCGCCGTCGCGCTCCCCGTGAAGACCTCCTACGGAGGAGGGGCCCGCGATCCCAACTCCGGGCCCTGGGGTGCCCCGCGCAGGTGGGGGAGTGCCGCTGCACTCCCCCATGGCAGGAGGAAGGCAGGGGGAGTGCCGTCGCACTCCCCCGAGGTCCGGCCGATCGGCGGGAGTCTCCATGTCTGCCTGCAGGAGCGGGCAGACCAAAACAGAGATGCCGGCTCCCGCAGCAGCACGCGAGGGTGCTGGCCAGACAGGGAGCCAGCGGGAGCCACCGGGGGTGGGCTCCCCGAGTGGCTCACCAGCGAGCCTGCAGTGCGGGGTTCCCGGGTGGGGGTCCAGGACCCTGAAGAGCGAGGCAGCAGGAGCTGCAAGCATTCACCTGGCAGTATGGGATCCGGGTGGGACCGGGCCCCCAACGGTGGGCCAATGTGGCGCAGGGCCGCCATCAACGGCAGCGCGGCTCTCCCTGGCACAGCGGGAGAGCCGAACATAAAAGATGCACGGGATGGGGAAGAGCGCCCCATACTGCTTTGCAGAGCCTAGACAGGCCTACAGGAAAATGCCAGTTTTCTGCCTGTGGTGACCCCAGGAGGACGGGGTCACCGCCAAGTGAGTGAAAAGGTGCCGGGGGAGCTGCAGGAGCAACGTAGTCTCCCCCAGCATGAAGATGGAAAGTCCCCCCCTAAGTCTCTGGGGACTCAGTGGAGTTAGCCCCTCAAGGGCTCAGCCAGCAGTCATCAGCATCCCGGGGCTGGAACTTTTGTTCTACAGCTGGGGGTGCGTTAGGGACTGCCTCCAAGGTATGGAGGGCTGTGCTGGGGATGTCTGGAGAAGGGCATCCCCTGGAGGTGAAGAGGTGCAATGGCACGAGAAGTGCACTTATCAATGTTATTTCTATTGAGGGACTGAAAGTCACATGTGTAATGTGAATTCATAAGCAAAGTGGGGTTATGTTGCTGGACATTCCTGCCAGGGTGTCTGGCTGTATATGCTTAATCCTGTGATTTTAACTGTGATGCCTTCTAGGGGCTTTAATTGCAATGCATTTTAACTGTTATCAACTATGATGAGTACTGTCATTCTAAGTGATGCCCAAACATGTATTGTTGCTACTGCGTTAGGTGAAGAACAACCCAGACTGTTAGCCACTAAGATGTAGAGGTGTATACTGTATGGTCAGTATGAGATGCTCAGTCAGGGTTATGTGTCACCATGGCAGGTTTGCCCATTTTAAATGCTTGTTGAGATAAGTGGGTGGGTCGCCACTGGGATGGTGCCAGTGGCAAGGCCCTCGCTCCAGGTTATGTTCAACCCACTGCTTGAGGGCCAAGATGATGTGCATACATGGGAGTGGTGGTACTAGACCCCACCCCTCTTCGGGAGGGGTGGGAATGTTATTCAATGCCACAAAGTAATTCCAACAGCTGATGTATATTTGTAAATTGGTGCATAGAATTGAGTAGTGTGTGTGTTAAATAAATGTACTCTTCCTTTTATAAAGCAAAGTACAGACTGGACAATCAATTATTGAGTGTTATTTCTGCGTACTGGTAAATGGCGATTACTAGCGCACACCACCTCCCTTGAGTAAGCCTTAGACTGCTCTGCAACACTACCCTCTGAGAGTCAAGCGCTACAATGGGGTGTTTGGTTCCCAGTGAAGGACAAATGTAGTCATGTTATTTGTGCAGGCCTCACAGATACTGCCTCGTTTTCCAACATTGATGTCTAGCGGCGGGAAACATAGTATACCATTCTGGTACGCATTTATAGCATTTGATAAGTCCAGTTTTGCCACCCATTACCTATGCAGTAATGAGCAAATGGAAGAGCACAAGACTCTGAGAAGGGTTCAAAGTTTTGGTTATGTGAACTAAAAGTATGGGAAAGGAAAGCCCCACGCACATATATGTCATGTGAAGATATTATGGTTTAAATGTAAACTGTATTGATGTGACTGAGATATGTTGATTATCATGTGATAACGGGATGGTGCTTTCCAGGAAATTATTGCATACAAGTGTTCTAAGCCATATTGTACACCTTTGAACCCTAACACTACACACACCACACCTGCATGAGGAGGGTGTCTTCTCAAGAGATAGGGACAGCAACTTATGTCTACATCACAGATAGGGGTGTAGGGGTGGATCGGACTTTAGGGGGACAGGAGAGGTAGGGGGTCCTGGTAAATTCCTGCGCTTTTAAGGGCAGGGAGGGTTTCCACAGGAGGGGCCCCAGATATCCTTCCCCTGCTGAAAGTTTTCTTGCCATTGGCGCATGCCAAAACCACTGGAAGGGTGGGGCAGGAGGTTTCTTAACCCCAGGTAGTAACACCCCAGGGGTTCCCATGGTGGGGGACCCCAAGAAACATTTCCCACTGTGGGAGGAGGGTGCAGTAGAGTTGTATGTCCGGCAGGCCCCCCAGGTTATCTGGTGGGGAAGGTGAGCAACCCAGGGGTGGCCCATGGTAGTGGGTAGCCCCAAAGGAGGATAGTTCTCGAGCTAGGGTGTGTAGCGGTAGCCCCTAGGTACACTAGGTGGGCTGGGTAACTGACCCAGTGGAGATCTGAGAGGAGGTGATGTGCTCCCTAGATTCCAGGTGAAGGGTCAGTGGTGGACCCTGAGGTGTCAGGGTCGGGTAGGTGGTTACCCAAGGAAGCAACAGGATGTCATTCTGGAGCTTGTGTTGTGAACCTGAAATGGTGGCTGGGGCGATGCCTGGCCGAGTAACCAGTCAGGTAGGTCCTGTGGGGGTTGGACTTCAGGATCAGGAGCATGGGGGTGTTCTCCTAGCTCGATGCAGGAGGTGCACTTCTGCCTGGTAGTACCACCCTGAAGACAGGTGGGGCCCTTCTTAAGTGAAGGGACCCTGTGCATCAGAGGAGGGTGGTGCAGGCCAAGCCAGGATCTTAAGGGTCCCTGGCTGAGTGTGGTAGTACCACCCTGAAGGCAGGTGGGGCCTATCTTAAGTGAAGGGACCCTGCGCTTCAGAAGGGGGTGGTGCAGGCCATCCAGTGACCATGAGGGTCCCTGGATGGTCTCCCAAGACGCTACAGGGAGACCAAGGAGGCCTCTGAGAGGTGGGCCTGGGTGTAGCTAACTCTGGGCCCACAGGCTCTCTAAGGGTACTCCGGGAGGAGAGCGCGCCTCTCGGAGGGAAGGGTGCATAGGCCTTGTTCTCGCAGCGGAGAACAAGGAAAGGGTCTAGGTTCCCGGGGTAGTTTCCGTGTGGAGCTACTGACGGGGGAAATGAGCTGTAGGATGTCTGACGAGGCACCCTCAGTGTTCCGCCCTGGCCCTGCCAGTGTGGTAGTGAGGCCAGTCTGAGGTCCTATCAGGGAGCCAGGCCAGTGGCCATAGGTGCTTTTCTGTGTGGGAAAAGTACGAGTGGCTGTGCTTTCTTTAGGGAAGACAGTCATCCCGAAAGGGTGGTGGCAGCTGAACGACCCCAGCGGCAGGCTGAGGGTGAGTGTCCGGAGCGGTTGCATCTTTAGGGTGCAAGGACCAAAAGGAGAGGGGGTACTGGTTGGAACAATCTCCGGAAGGGAGACCAGCTAGTGACCCAAGGGATGGGAAGTAGACCTATCCCAGAAGACCGCATCGGTGCTGAGACACTGTACCCTTGTCCAGAGAGGTGGTAGGCATAGTGTTGCGTGACCAAGGGCAAAGGTAGGCCTAGTTAGGCTGAGTCTATGTAGACCATGAGTGACCTAGAGGTATCTAACCTAGAACTCGGAGGCTTCTTAGGGTAGTCTGGGATCCCTGTAATGGGTGGAGGTCTCATGGATGGGAGGTGTAGGTGATCTGAGCGGATAACTGGTGAGTAAGGGGTCTGGTCAGAACCCCTTATAACTAGTTATCGCTGACTACGGGAAGAGTACCCATGCATAGTGGCTATTTCTTCCCTGTAGGAATCAGCTGGGCGTGGCGTGTGTTAGAAGGTGGTTCTGACCATCTGAGCCGCCCGGATTTTTGCTTTTTGAACACCTATTTGTTGAGCTTTTACTGTGGGAGAGCCTCATAAGTTGGGACTCACCCACAGTGAACTCATGATGAAAGAGACTGCATGTGGATTTTACCGGTGTCCCCCTGGTGAGAGTAGGCCGCTGCGCTGCAGCCAGAGTAAGGGGCACCGGGCTGGTTACATGCAGACACGTGTGTACATGCGTGTGCACACGTGTAGGGGCTGCGCAGGGGAGATTCCTGGCATGCGCAGCCCAGGAGCAGGTACAGATAGAATGGTGTGGCAGGAATTATGCAGAGCTGGGTGGTGACATGGAATAGGCTTATACAATGGGAAGAAACATGTACGGGAAAGTCAGTGTACTTTACTGCTTTCACTGAAGGATCACGCCATTATTCTCCTATGAGGATGGGATCACCTGGGTTAGTTTCACTTCCCTAGGGCCTACAAATTCCAGACACGCACTAAAGTCCACTGTAACGTAGGTGAGAAGAAGTATTCTGCTGAGTCCAAAGCCATACCTGTACTGCTTGTGGGTCATCCAGAAATGTCATATTCCTCTGACTCAGCTCATAACCAGAGCCTGGCAAGGGTGTGACCCTGCCAGGCTGGATTAATGACCTTCCTCCCCAAACTGAAGCATTCCAAGGGCGAATGTCTCCTCTCCAAGAGGGAGAGAAGATGGGTGGAGTCTGCCGGTTATCCATCAGCAGCTGTCACCTGGTGCCAGGCACCAAGCTGCTCTGGAGAGGAGGCAGAAAGGGGGGAAGGGGCTTTTCAGAGACCATGTGGCATGAGACCCCTGGACGTCGCCATTTTGAACTATCCCAGAGGCCTGGGCAGGAAGGAGGGAGCAGGGGCAGAGAGGTGATGTGTCGCTGTCTGATAGGGCAAGCAGAGCCTTCCTGGCAGCCCCTTCCAAATTCTTTTAAAAGGTCTTGCACAGGAAGAGGAGCTCTCTCTGGGGTGTGGTCGGCTGAGGAAGACTGGTGCTGGAGCCTGGCGCCATGGGCAGTTGGAAGGAAGAACCTCCAGACTGTCCCAGGACCCTGACTTGCGCCAAAAGGGGAGTCCAGGACCAGTGAGCGGATGCCTAGGCCTCTGCGCAAGGAGAAGAGAGGCCCAGGAGGAGAGCCAGGCAAAAGGCTGGCGCAGGGAGCCAGTGAAGACCATGCCCTGGTGAATTCACCCTCCCTGAGACCAGGAGGGCGAAAGAAAGTGCTCCCAGTGGCTGGGGTGTGCCACCAGGAGCAAGAAGAAGCCAAAATAGAGCAGATCGGCCGCCTGGGGGCCCCGAGAAGGTAGGGGACCTTTGACCTCAGGGAAGACCGACGAAGCGCGTGGGGCTCCGCCGCCGGTCCAAGATGTGCTCCCGGGGTGGGTCAGGTCCAGGGGGCTGCCCCCACAAGAAGTTAAGTCAGGGAGCGCCGTCGCGCTCCCCGTGAAACTGCCCGAATGGGGGCCATGAGCCCACCCTGGCCCCCGATGAGACCGGAGGGAGGAAAGCGCCGTCGCGCCCCCCTCGCGGGAGAAAAGCCGGGGAGCGCCGTCGCGCTCCCCGTGAAGACTGCCCATGGGGCCCGGGATCCCAACTCGGGGCCCCGAAGACGGGGAGCACCGTCGTGCTCCCCCATGAAGACCTCCAAGGGGGAGGGGCCCGGGATCCAAACTCCGGGCCCCGGGGTGCCCCGCGCAGGTGGGGGAGTGGCGCTGCACTCCCCCGTGGCAGGAGGAAGGCGGGTGAGTGCCGTCGCACTCCCCCGAGGTCTGGCTGGACCGGCGGGAGTCTCCGTGCCTGCCCGCAGGAGCGGGCAGACCAGAACATAGATGCCGTCTCCCGCGGCAGCACGCGAGGGTGCTGGCCAGACGGGGAGCTGGCGGGAGGCACCGGGGGTGGGCTCTCCGAGTGGCTCTCCAGCGAGCCTGCAGTGCGGGGTTCCCGGGTGGGACCGGGCCCCGGAGAGCGTGGCAGCAGGAGCTGCAAGCACTCACCTGGCAGTACGGGGTCCGGGTGGGACCGGGCCCCCAACGATGGGCCAATGCGGCGCAGGACCGCCATCAACGGCAGCGCGGCTCTCCCCGGCACAGCGGGAGAGCCGCTCATAAAAGATGCACGGGATGGGGAAGAGCGCCCCATACTGCTTTGCAGAGCCTAGACAGGCATGCAGGAAAATGCCTGTTTTCTGCCTGTGTTGACCCCAGGAGGACGGGGTCACCGCCAAGTGAGTGAAAAGGTGCCGGGGGAGCTGCAGGAGCAACGTAGTCTCCCCCAGCATGAAGATGGAAAGTCCCCCCTTAAGTCTCTGGGGACTCAGTGGAGTTAGCCCCTCAAGGGCTCAGCCAGCAGTCATCAGCATCCCGGGGCTGGAACTTTTGTTCTACAGCTGGGGGTGCGTTAGGGACTGCCTCAAGGTATGGAGGGCTGTGATGGGGATGTCTGGAGAAGGGCATCCCCTGGAGGTGAAGAGGTGCAATGGCACGAGAAGTGCACTTATCAATGTTATTTCTATTGAGGGACTGAAAGTCACATGTGTAATGTGAATTCATAAGCAAAGTGGGGTTATGTTGCTGGACATTCCTGCCAGGGTGTCTGGCTGTATATGCTTAATCCTGTGATTTTAACTGTGATGCCTTCTAGGGGCTTTAATTGCAATGCATTTTAACTGTTATCAACTATGATGAGTACTGTCATTCTAAGTGATGCCCAAACATGTATTCTTGCTACTGCGTTAGGTGAAGAACAACCCAGACTGTTAGCCACTAAGATGTAGAGGTGTATACTGTATGGTCAGTATGAGATGCTCAGTCAGGGTTATGTGTCACCATGGCAGGTTTGCCCATTTTAAATGCTTGTTGAGATAAGTGGGTGGGTCGCCACTGGGATGGTGCCAGTGGGCAAGGCCCTCGCTCCAGGTTATGTTCAACCCACTGCTTGAGGGGCCAAGATGATGTGCATACATGGGAGTGGTGGTACTAGACCCCACCCCCCCTTCGGGAGGGGTGGGAATGTTATTCAATGCCACAAAGTAATTCCAACAGCTGATGTATATTTGTAAATTGGTGCATAGAATTGAGTAGTGTGTGTGTTAAATAAATGTACTCTTCCTTTTATAAAGCAAAGTACAGACTGGACAATCAATTATTGAGTGTTATTTCTGCGTACTGGTAAATGGCGATTACTAGCGCACACCACCTCCCTTGAGTAAGCCTTAGACTGCTCTGCAACACTACCCTCTGAGAGTCAAGCGCTACAATGGGGTGTTTGGTTCCCAGTGAAGGACAAATGTAGTCATGTTATTTGTGCAGGCCTCACAGATACTGCCTCGTTTTCCAACATTGATGTCTAGCGGCGGGAAACATAGTATCCCATTCTGGTACGCATTTATAGCATTTGATAAGTCCAGTTTTGCCACCCATTACCTATGCAGTAATGAGCAAATGGAAGAGCACAAGACTCTGAGAAGGGTTCAAAGTTTTGGTTATGTGAACTAAAAGTATGGGAAAGGAAAGCCCCGCGCACATATATGTCATGTGAAGATATTATGGTTTAAATGTAAACTGTATTGATGTGACTGAGATATGTTGATTATCATGTGATAACGGGATGGTGCTTTCCAGGAAATTATTGCATACAAGTGTTCTAAGCCATATTGTACACCTTTGAACCCTAACACTACACACACCACACCTGCATGAGGAGGGTGTCTTCTCAAGAGATAGGGACAGCAACTGATGTCTACATCACAGATAGGGGTGTAGGGGTGGATCGGACTTTAGGGGGACAGGAGAGGTAGGGGGTCCTGGTAAATTCCTGCGCTTTTTAAGGGCAGGGAGGGTTTCCACAGGAGGGGCCCCAGATATCCTTCCCCTGCTGAAAGTTTTCTTGCCATTGGCGCATGCCAAAACCACTGGAAGGGTGGGGCAGGAGGTTTCTTAACCCCAGGTAGTAACACCCCAGGGGTTCCCATGGTGGGGGACCCCAAGAAGCATTTCCCACTGTGGGAGGAGGGTGCAGTAGAGTTGTATGTCCGGCAGGCCCCCCAGGTTATCTGGTGGGGAAGGTGAGCAACCCAGGGGTGGCCCATGGTAGTGGGTAGCCCCAAAGGAGGATAGTTCTCCAGCTAGGGTGTGTAGTGGTAGCCCCTAGGTACACTAGGTGGGCTGGGTAACTGACCCAGTGGAGATCTGAGAGGGGGTGATGTGCTCCCTAGATTCCAGGTGAAGGGTCAGTGGTGGACCCTGAGGTGTCAGGGTCGGGTAGGTGGTTACCCAAGGAAGCAACAGGATGTCATTCTGGAGCTTGTGTTGTGAACCTGAAGTGGTGGCTGGGGCGATGCCTGGCCGAGTAACCAGTCAGGTAGGTCCTGTGGGGGTTGGACTTCAGGATCAGGAGCATGGGGGTGTTCTCCTAGCTCGATGCAGGAGGTGCACTTCTGCCTGGTAGTACCACCCTGAAGACAGGTGGGGCCCTTCTTAAGTGAAGGGACCCTGTGCTTCAGAGGAGGGTGGTGCAGGCCAAGCCAGGATCTTAAGGGTCCCTGGCTGAGTGTGGTAGTACCACCCTAAAGGCAGGTGGGGCCTATCTTAAGTGAAGGGACCCTGCGCTTCAGAAGGGGGTGGTGCAGGCCATCCAGTGACCATGAGGGTCCCTGGATGGTCTCCCAAGACGCTACAGGGAGACCAAGGAGGCCTCTGAGAGGTGGGCCTGGGTGTAGCTAACTCTGGGCCCACAGGCTCTCTAAGGGTAGTCCGGGAGGAGAGCGCGCCTCTCGGAGGGAAGGGTGCATAGGCCTTGTTCTCGCAGCGGAGAACAAGGAAAGGGTCTAGGTTCCCGGGGTAGTTTCCGTGTGGAGCTACTGACGGGGGAAATGAGCTGTAGGATGTCTGACGAGGCACCCTCAGTGTTCCTCCCTGGCCCTGCCAGTGTGGTAGTGAGGCCAGTCTGAGGTCCTATCAGGGAGCCAGGCCAGTGGCCATAGGTGCTTTTCTGTGTGGGAAAAGTACGAGTGGCTGTGCTTTCTTTAGGGAAGACAGTCATCCCGAAAGGGTGGTGGCAGCTGAACGACCCCAGCGGCAGGCTGAGGGTGAGTGTCCGGAGCGGTTGCATCTTTAGGGTGCAAGGACCAAAAGGAGAGGGGGTACTGGTTGGAACAATCTCCGGAAGGGAGACCAGCTAGTGACCCAAGGGATGGGAAGTAGACCTATCCCAGAAGACCGCATCAGTGCTGAGACACTGTACCCTTGTCCAGAGAGGTGGTAGGCATAGTGTTGCGTGACCAAGGGCAAAGGTAGGCCTAGTTAGGCTGAGTCTATGTAGACCATGAGTGACCTAGAGGTATCTAACCTAGAACTCGGAGGCTTCTTAGGGTAGTCTGGGATCCCTGTAATGGGTGGAGGTCTCATGGATGGGAGGTGTAGGTGATCTGAGCGGATAACTGGTGAGTAAGGGGGGTCTGGTCAGAACCCCTTATAACTAGTTATCGCTGACTACGGGAAGAGTACCCATGCATAGTGGCTATTTCTTCCCTGTAGGAATCAGCTGGGCGTGGCGTGTGTTAGAAGGTGGTTCTGACCATCTGAGCCGCCCGGATTTTTTGCTTTTTGAACACCTATTTGTTGAGCTTTTACTGTGGGATAGCCCCATAAGTTGGGACTCACCCACAGTGAACTCATGATGAAAGAGACTGCATGTGGATTTTACCGGTGTCCCCCTGGTGAGAGTAGGCCGCTGCGCTGCAGCCAGAGTAAGGGGCACCGGGCTGGTTACATGCAGACACGTGTGTACATGCGTGTGCACACGTGTAGGGGCTGCGCAGGGGAGATTCCTGGCATGCGCAGCCCAGGAGCAGGTACAGATAGAATGGTGTGGCAGGAATTATGCAGAGCTGGGTGGTGACATGGAATAGGCTTATACAATGGGAAGAAACATGTACGGGAAAGTCAGTGTACTTTACTGCTTTCACTGAAGGATCACGCCATTATTCTCCTATGAGGATGGGATCACCTGGGTTAGTTTCACTTCCCTAGGGCCTACAAATTCCAGACACGCACTAAAGTCCACTGTAACGTAGGTGAGAAGAAGTATTCTGCTGAGTCCAAAGCCATACCTGTACTGCTTGTGGGTCATCCAGAAATGTCATATTCCTCTGACTCAGCTCATAACCAGAGCCTGGCTGGGTGTGACCCTGCCAGGCTGGATTAATGACCTTCCTCCCCAAACTGAAGCATTCCAAGGGCGAATGTCTCCTCTCCAAGAGGGAGAGAAGATGGGTGGAGTCTGCCGGTTATCCATCAGCAGCTGTCACCTGGTGCCAGGCACCAAGCTGCTCTGGAGAGGAGGCAGAAAGGGGGGAAGGGGCTTTTCAGAGACCATGTGGCATGAGACCCCTGGACGTCGCCATTTTGAACTATCCCAGAGGCCTGGGCAGGAAGGAGGGAGCAGGGGCAGAGAGGTGATGTGTTGCTGTCTGATAGGGCAAGCAGAGCCTTCCTGGCAGCCCCTTCCAAATTCTTTTAAAAGGTCTTGCACAGGAAGAGGAGCTCTCTCTGGGGTGTGGTCGGCTGAGGAAGACTAGTGCTGGAGCCTGGCGCCATGGGCAGTTGGAAGGAAGAACCTCCAGACTGTCCCAGGACCCTGACTTGCGCCAAAAGGGGAGTCCAGGACCAGTGAGCGGATGCCTAGGCCTCTGCGCAAGGAGAAGAGAGGCCCAGGAGGAGAGCCAGGCAAAAGGCTGGCGCAGGGAGCCAGTGAAGACCATGCCCTGGTGAATTCACCCTCCCTGAGACCAGGAGGGCGAAAGAAAGTGCTCCCAGTGGCTGGGGTGCGCCACCAGGAGCAAGAAGAAGCCAAAATAGAGCAGATCGGCCGCCTGGGGGCCAAGATACGCCCCGAGAAGGTAGGGGACCTTTGACCTCAGGGAAGACCGACGAAGCGCGTGGGGCTCCGCCGCCGGTCCAAGATGTGCTCCCGGGGTGGGTCAGGTCCAGGGGGCTGCCCCCACAAGAAGTTAAGTCGGGGAGCGCCGTCGCGCTCCCCGTGAAACTGCCCGAATGGGGGCCATGAGCCCACCCTGGCCCCCGATGAGACCGGAGGGAGGGGAGCGCCGTCGCGCCCCCCTTGCGGGAGAAAAGCCGGGGAGCGCCGTCGCGCTCCCCGTGAAGACTGCCCATGGGGCCCGGGATCCCAACTCGGGGCCCCAAAGACGGGGAGCACCGTCGCGCTCCCCCGTGAAGACCTCCAAGGGGGAGGGGCCCGGGATCCAAACTCCGGGCCCCGGGGTGCCCCGCGCAGGTGGGGGAGTGGCGCTGCACTCCCCCGTGGCAGGAGGAAGGCGGGTGAGTGCCGTCGCACTCCCCCGAGGTCTGGCTGGACCGGCGGGAGTCTCCGTGCCTGCCCGCAGGAGCGGGCAGACCAGAACATAGATGCCGTCTCCCGCGGCAGCACGCGAGGGTGCTGGCCAGACGGGGAGCTGGCGGGAGGCACCGGGGGTGGGCTCTCCGAGTGGCTCTCCAGCGAGCCTGCAGTGCGGGGTTCCCGGGTGGGACCGGGCCCCGGAGAGCGAGGCAGCAGGAGCTGCAAGCACTCACCTGGCAGTACGGGGTCCGGGTGGGACCGGGCCCCCAACGATGGGCCAATGCGGCGCAGGACCGCCATCAACGGCAGCGCGGCTCTCCCCGGCACAGCGGGAGAGCCGCTCATAAAAGATGCACGGGATGGGGAAGAGCGCCCCATACTGCTTTGCAGAGCCTAGACAGGCCTACAGGAAAATGCCAGTTTTCTGCCTGTGGTGACCCCAGGAGGACGGGGTCACCGCCAAGTGAGTGAAAAGGTGCCGGGGGAGCTGCAGGAGCAACGTAGTCTCCCCCAGCATGAAGATGGAAAGTCCCCCCCTAAGTCTCTGGGGACTCAGTGGAGTTAGCCCCTCAAGGGCTCAGCCAGCAGTCATCAGCATCCCGGGGCTGGAACTTTTGTTCTACAGCTGGGGGTGCATTAGGGACTGCCTCAAGGTATGGAGGGCTGTGCTGGGGATGTCTGGAGAAGGGCATCCCCTGGAGGTGAAGAGGTGCAATGGCACGAGAAGTGCACGTATCAATGTTATTTCTATTGAGGGACTGAAAGTCACATGTGTAATGTGAATTCATAAGCAAAGTGGGGTTATGTTGCTGGACATTCCTGCCAGGGTGTCTGGCTGTATATGCTTAATCCTGTGATTTTAACTGTGATGCCTTCTAGGGGCTTTAATTGCAATGCATTTTAACTGTTATCAACTATGATGAGTACTGTCAGTCTAAGTGATGCCCAAACATGTATTCTTGCTACTGCGTTAGGTGAAGAACAACCCAGACTGTTAGCCACTAAGATGTAGAGGTGTATACTGTATGGTCAGTATGAGATGCTCAGTCAGGGTTATGTGTCAACATGGCAGGTTTGCCCATTTTAAATGCTTGTTGAGATAAGGGGGTGGGTCGCCACTGGGATGGTGCCAGTGGGCAAGGCCCTCGCTCCAGGTTATGTTCACCCCACTGCATGAGGGGGCAAGATGATGTGCATTCATGGGAGTGGTGGTACTAGACCCCACCCCCCCTTCGGAAGGGGTGGGAATGTTATGCAATGCCACAAAGTAATTCCAGCAGCTTATGTATATTTGTAAATTGGTGCATAGTATTGAGTAGTGTGTGTGTTAAATAGATGTACTCTTCCTTTTATAAAGCAAAGTACAGACTGGACAATCAATTATTGAGTGTTATTTCTGCGTACTGGTTAATGGCGATTACTAGCCCACACCACCTCCCTTGAGTAAGCCTTAGACTGCTCTGCAACGCAACCCTCTTAGAGTCAAGGGCTACAATGGAGTGTTTGGTTCCCAGTGAAGGACAAATGTATTCATGTTATTTGTGCAGGCCTCACAGATACTGCCTCGTTTTCCAACAGTTGTGAGCTAAGTTTATGCTTATTTCCTGTAAGACTCTTAGTTAAATGTCAGATCACTGTGGAATTGGACTTGTGAAGGCTCGGTGCAGGATGGCTAGAGCAGTGCATGCGTTGGCTGTAAATATCCCCCAGCTCAAAAGTAAATTTTTGGTTGGAACTGGTCTGAAATCTAGGTCCTTATTAGGGATTGTTTGAGCAACCGGATTGTTGTGGAGTAGATGGATGAAGCAGTATTCCATGGAGTGTCAGGATTCCCATCCGGCTCTGAATTGTTCCACAACTGGGTCATAGGTCCATGCCCAGTAAAATCACCAGGAAGATACTGGAACCGCCAGAAGCACAGTTTGATTTAATTTATCATTTTGCGAGTAGCCTTAACCCTCTTAGTCAGTCAAGTACCCTAAGGCTAGGAAACCTTTTTGTGTACCTTAGACATAATGAATTCCCATTATCAAGCCTTGATCTTTTGCAATCGCTACCCTGTTCTCTTCAGGATATAGCTGCGGTCACCTGGGGAGCCTAGTGTAGTAGTTGATGGTCTTGGACGTTTCATTTATCTTGGCCTACATAGATGATGCTTTTGCTACCTTCCAGATAGAAGTGGATGTATAATCGATTTGCCTGGAAATTTAGGTTTTATCTCACTAACCTCACTGATACTTTTCAGATCTAATCATTGCTCCTGATCAATTCATTAATAGTGGTGAATATGGTGTGTGTCAGTATCTACCTCAGAGTTCTTGATGGCTTTAGGAAGAATTGTTTATCATCTACATATGCTGCAGATTTAACTAAATGCCCAAATGTCTAGTGATAGAGATGAGTGCCCAGGAGTTTATAGTGCAGACCATAAAGTCCTATTCACTATTGCCGGTACAAAATATAGATCTTATATACGAAAGGAAAGAGCAGAACCATTTAATTGCTGTTTCAGTAGCCCCCAGACCTTTCTTCAGTTGTACTAGGATGGAATGGTCAATGGTATTAAAAGAAGCAGAGATGTCTAGCATAACTAATAGCAATAATCCTTCTCTTTCAGTAGTTGTTCCTTAACATTACTATGTAACCTTCGGGTTCTTGTAGCGCTTTATAAATCCCTCATTTTATTTCATTTCATTACAGTTCCTGTGCCCCACCCTGTGTTAGGTACTTAGGACATGATTCACATAGATTTTGCTTGTATCTTAATTCCAGGTGTAAACCTGGAGGTACTCCGTCCATCATCTTGTTGTGTTTGCTATGTTCGCCCTAGGTGGTCAAGGATATTCCCAGAAGTGGGTCCCTTGCTCTCTGTGCCACTGGATTCAAGCTGATGAGGGGTGAATCCCCGAAACCGGTCCCAGGATGCTTGTTTCCGGTCCAAGGAGGGCCCGGCAGTACGGGCTGGAATGTTGCCATGAGGAATAGGGTCAAGACTGATTTGCATATGGCTGGGTTTCAACTGGAGTGGCATAGTGAGCAAAAGAACGATGGATTAAACCCAGATCTCTTGACTGGGGGTGACTGGTTGAAAAGTTTGAGCACTCCATCCATCATTGTGTTGTGTTTGTACTTCAAGAGTACGTCACACCTACTCACTAACAAGTATTTTTGAATCAGACCCCTATTGGCAATCAATCAGCAAAGCTTCTTCCTCGAGGAACCCACCAACTTGAGCAGGGACCACTTTCACCACTTTAGCTGTGGCTGCAAAGTCCAGCAAGCGATCAGTTTTAGGCTGGATCTTTCTGCTACGCACAAACAAAGGGTTTTTCACTATAGGTTTCTCAGGGGTGATGAACATGTGTTCTCACACTGGAAGTTGCTCTTGGAAACTGAGCAACAGGACTTACATTAGAGCTTTCCCTAATGATGCCCCGATGCTGGAGTGGAGAGGCGTGAGGACCATCCAGTGCACAAGAAATATATGTCTTCAGTGACTGGTGCTCCTTTTAATGACAGTGAATCTAGTGATGATCCTCACTTTCTTCACAGACCTGGTATTGAATACTTTTCTACCCCCACTGGGAGCATCTGGCTGCTGAGTCCAGGTCTACCACTGGGAAGGCTCATGGACCTCCATCACAGGATTTCCTGCAGAGCACTCCCTCATGCTAGATCCTCCTTAGGCTTTCCTGCAGCCTTATACCTTTTGAGGTCTCTTTGAGCCTTCCATGTTCATAGCTTACCTGGGGGCCATGGAACACTTTTACCCACCTTGTATCCTCCTTAATTTAGTGAGAATTAACCCATGATTGTCCCACAAGCCATGATACCTCTTAAACCAGTGCTTCTGCAAACTTCTTAGACCCAACACCCAAGTTTTTGCAACCATCCTAGCTTTAATGGGCATGAGGCTCAATCACAAACAAGGTCAGATTTATTTTATTTTAAGCAAAGGATATTAACAGAATTGCCCAGATCCAACACCAGGACTGAAACCTGGATCCAAAGTCAGCCGCACTGACCGTTAAGCCACATCCATATTTCACAATTGTTGTGTGAAAGTCATACATAAGTGGAATGATTGTGCATGATCACGCTGGTAGTTTCACCCGGAGTCTTGCTTGGGAATACTAGCATGGTTTTCTTTGCACCAGTGGTTATGGAGCAATTTTCAGAGTCGGGGTACTGACATCAGTGTTACATTACTTAGTTCATAAGGATTGGGAAAAATCCCAGTTTCACATAAAACGTAGCAAATGTGTTCAGTAGGAGAGTGTTAAGAGTGTAGTATGTAGCAGGTGGTGCATTTTGGAGCAAACGGTCACACATATATGCTACTAAAGCAGCGTGCAGTAGCGCACACATTTACAGACCGCACATATGCTATTGAAATGGCCACTAAATTGCACAGATATATAGTTCTAATGATAAAAAAAACAATACAGCATACAAATGTTAATGTGCTTAAAACGGGTTTCAGTGAATGTTTATCATTTGCGCATTACCAAGTAAAAGTGTCTTTATTTGTTATGATCCTATTAAAATCTTTGTTTCCATCATATGTCAGATTGACAAAAAGAAATATGTGTAAAGTTCATTCACAGGTACAAAAAAATGACATCCTCCAGCCTTCCTTTCACACTCCCTGTACCCAGGCAAGATTGTCACAAAGTTCACTTTAAAAGCTACTCTCACTTTGATGTCAGAGAGTGAAAAGTAAACACCAAGATCCATGTTAAAAGAAATTTGTCAGAAGACGAAGCCTGATATTTGACCTCTGTCTTTGAAGCACAGCAAATGTTATAAGGTAAATAAAAAATGGCTGGCAAACCACCGTTGATAACCACTAGCTTATTCCACCACAGTTTCAGAGAATCACTGCCCCACCTCAGTAGCTGGATTCACCATTTGGTGGCTGCCTCCACATACTCCCAGCCACTGTTCACCATACTTCAGCGAGCCCCTGTTGCTTCGTGAATATGATGACATACCCATCCATGTTGGTTGTCTCCGATGCCCCCTGTAACAACAAAGTTAAATTTACCCTAGTGAATGCAGCTCTGTCCCCTTCTGACTCACTGAGATGCTCATAGATCTTCCTTCCATTGTCTATTGAAGGTTTAATAAAAAAAAACTCATTAGGTGATGTCTTTTGGTCTGTCTCGAAGGTTACTCCACCCATTTCTTTCCCTGGATTCTTGGTAGTCTCTTCTAAGAGTATGCTGGAAGTGGGATTAGGCCTGTCAGAAAGTATGCATTACTCTTATGCAAGCTTGTGCAGGTATTCTCCTGTTCCCATTACCCTAAGTGATCAACCAGCTCCCCTATTCTTTGGGTCTTCGACTTAGAAGTTGGTAGGCTGCAGCAGGGGTCTTGGTGCTTGTGTGACCATATGGCACACAGGTTGTTTTTTGGGCAGAGGCACTCTGGTTATCGGACCATTTTTCCATACAACCCATATAGTGTTATTGGATGTAGACCAAGAAATGGAAATGCTCCCCCCCATCCCCCCACGAGTCCTTCCCTTCCAGCAAGATATTCTTTTAATGTGACCTATTATTCTGCTGCCAAAAGGAAGGCTAGCTTTAAACAAGAGATATATTTTACTATTGTAGTATGATTAAATTGCATTTTTTAAAGGTCAGAAGCCAAAGCATCTTTAAAGGCATCATCATGAATTGCATTAGCAGAACCTTGTCACATAAATTTAGGTTCACACAATTTTAAATGGGTAGACAGTGACAGTAGATATGAATTCTAACTAGGCAAAGCAGCTCCAAAGAATCTCTTAAGTTGAGCCCTCACTTCCTGGTATGCAGCTTTTATGTATCAGTTTCATTACTTAGGGCCTGGTTTAGACTTTAGCCGATGGATTACTCCTTGACAAACGTGACGGATAGCCCGTCTGCCTTATTACAAGTCCATTATATCCTAGGACACTTGTATTAAGGGGAACAGGATATCCTTCATGTTTATGACAGATTAACCCTCCACCAAACTCTAAATTCTAAATCAGGCTCTTCGTATGCTGAACAGCCAAGAATGTGAATGTCCTTAAGTCTTATTGACTTAAACTGAGGAAAAGTGACTTGTAACATGTTTGTTTCACCAAAAATAATTAAATCATGCTCGAGAATGAACTGAAGCTAACAATGTTGAAGAACCTTAGTTACAGTTAAGTAACTTTATTTGTCTTCTCCTGTTTGAGGTAACTGGCGTAGTATCAAGAGTAGCTGTATTCAAAATAATTGAATACTAGCAAACAGTAAGATTGTGTTAAATAAAATTAAGAACATTTGGTTTTTCCCCACAGTGTTTGTGTATCTACTTAAAAGGTTGCTGTTGAAATGGTGCCAAGCCAAAATGACAGCAGGAGACAATTATGTGCCGAAAACAGTATAATGTGGTCAAGGATGGGTTAATAAAAAAATATGGGTTAATAGGTAGAAATCTGACGCATAGCAACATGTGTTTAGATCATACATGTTCCAGGAGTTTGGAGAGGGAGGGAGGATTTACATAAACCAAAAATTTTACTGGGAAGGATTTTGGGACATGTATCAAAAGATGAAGAACTTAGGATAGGGTATGCCGGAGGAAATAGGACAAATCCCAGGGGGGTTGCATTACAGAAGAGAGGTGATCAGACTTGTGGTGGGAGACATAGGCAACCAGATAAAATTTGATGAGGGTGATGGTTGTCACATTTCACAATGGGCCTTAATGACGTCCCCCAGACACTTACACAGGATCAACTCTTCATACTTACTTAGTGAAGTGATGCAGTCAGTATTAAAAATAGATTTAGCAGGTTGGCACAGCAGTCAGAGTAGTCACTTATAAATAGGTTCAAGGGATTCGGTCATCAGTTCTGGATGATCCTTCACATCCATACTCATTGTGGCCATGGAAGTCCTGGTCCATCTCCATTGAACCTGTACCATTGAACTTCTGGATTACAGTGATTTTTAGAAAGCAACTTGACTGGAATATGGTGTCCTTGGTCAATTGTGTCACCTTGATGTAATAGTATCTGCATTGTTTCTAGCTCATGGAATTGTGCCAGAAATGAATAAATCTGCCCTTTCTATTGGTGTATGCCCAAGAAACCAATGGAACAAGCCAGTATGATAGTTTTTCTGATGTCTTTCCTATTTATAGTCAACATAAAAGTGTGTTTACACGCAGGAGTACTGCAGAAAGGTTGTGTCTTTGGTGTTTATCTTACCTCCTGCAGCAGAGGAGAATACACACCCTAACTTACGATGTCTTCTGTGACCTCAGAGAGGTTTGCTTCTGCACGTCTTCCTGTGTACTCAGGCAGGAGAAGATTGAGAAAAAGCGCTAGTAACTAGGGTTGGAAGAAATCGCTCCCTTTTCAATAATAAAAGTATAAATCTTATTCCTAGGAAAATGTCCCAAGGTAAGCGGCTGGTGGGCGTCTGAGAGCTGAAGCTCACACGGTGACATCTGCAGGGTGGAGACTAGTGCTAACACTTGATATCTCCCTCCCTCCCTCTCTTTTTCGCTCTACCATTTTCATTCACCTCATTGCGCTTTTAATCACTTGTTTGTGCGTTGACTTCCTTTTTCCTAGATGATGAACAACCTCAAAGTTGCTTTACTGGGACAGCTAAACTTGACTAATGTTTTTATTTTATTTTCTCAGTAGACATAAATTTATTTGACAGTACTGGGAATGGATTAGCCAGCAGTATAAGGAGATAAAGTGATTTGTCTGGTAGTCTGCTGTTTCTCAATTTAAATTGAGCTATCTGGGTTGAGAGCTCCTTTCATGTTATCTTTATTTTCCAAGCCCGGACAAGAGGATGGTTCATCGGCGTATGAAGTGAACTCATGGAGTGGAATATTAGTGTTGATGAGCATTTGCCGGGAACACCATAAATGAATAGAAGCATATTTACGGGTAATGCCTAAAGACTATCCAAAGTGAATAAATTTAAGTTTCAACAGGATGCGCTTTTTGCTAGTATTTATTTGTGGACCCGCTTACACGGAGCAGTCACCAACACCAGGTTTGCAAATATCTGCTGATTTGTCTTTATTAGAACAAACACTGGCTCTCATTATGAGTTTATCGTGTACCTTAGGACGCAGATACTGCCATGGGTGACTCCATCCTCTCCTAAAGAAAAAAGCATTGGCAAAGCCAATAGGTCTGGCGTTGTCCGCCAGCCTTCTGGCAATTCTTGTTTTGCTTTGTCATGGGTTTTTTGTAAAACTTTATTATTTGGTAATATTCCCAGCCCTCATCAATCTATAAAAAAGTCATTTGCCACAGCAAAAATGTTGTTTTGGGCTCAAAAGAACACATCCATTGCCCTAGTACTCCCTGGCACTGAAGGGAACTATTTTGTGTGTGAGTGCCAGCATGCCATAACTCGTAGTGAAGTCAGCCAGTGGCCAAAGTGGGCAAATGCATTGGCCCTTGATGCATGCTGAAGTGGGTAGAAGAAAAATGTGAATGACACCAGCCACAGACTAATGGATGAAGTCTGGCTGAAATCCCTATAAGTAACTATAATAGACACATAATTTTATTAAAATCAATCAAAAGGTATTGGCTAACTCAGACCTAAAAAAGTCAATAAGTCTGGCATTGGCTGCAAGCCTCTTGCCTTTGAAAAAGAAATGAAAGAATAAAGAAAGCAAGAAGGAAATGAAAAAAAGGCAAAGAAGGAAGAAGGCACTAAAGCAAAAGGAAGAAGGAAAGACTGCGAAAGAAAGAAGGCAAGAAAGAAACTAGCAAAGAACCAAAGAAAGTATTTAAAAGAGGATAACTTAATACAGAACAGTTTCAAATGGGCACAATTTGATATGCTGTAAAATTGCAGCAGTCAGAAAAGCAAAACCCTTCAAAAGGAATTTGCAACAGCAATGGCAGGAGATGGGACTTGTGAAAGATGGAATGTGAGTATGTTCACATCAGAAGTGTCCTGCTATCACATCAGGCTCTACACACAAAAACACAGGTATGAAGGGAACTAGCTTGTATGTAGCTGTGCATCTTGTGAGGGAACAAAATGCAGTCACTAAAAGTGAAGTTAACCAGTGGCATAAGTAGGCTGACCCACTGCTCCATGCTATAAGCTGGAGTGGGTGGAAGTAAAATGTGAATGACACAACAACAGACAAATGGATGAAGAGAGGTGGCTGAAAGCCCCTATATGCAAGTATATTATGCATATTTTAGTAAAATCAAAAGGTCCTGGCTATTCAAACTTTTCTGGCTCTCTAAAGTCACTTATAGGGGGTGACAGTGTTTCCTTCTGACTCTCTGTTGCCTCCATTGTGTTCACTGGGTCTGCAGTTGCTAAACTTGCTGAACGTTTACTAGATCTCTTAAGGCCAGCGTTTCCCTAATGGTGAGTCGCAACCCACTGGTCGGCCACAAGCCGATTTTTGGTGGGTCGTGAAAGTCCAAGCAATACATAAAGATGCCTTTAAATTCTGTATTTATCTTGTCACATTGGCGCACTTTAATGATAGAGGTCAAATGTCAGGCTATGCGTGGGTGTTTACAAACTCCTCTCACTTCGTAATCAGGAAAAGTAAAGTGATTTATGTGACAGTCTTGCTGGAGTACAGGTGTGTGAAAGGAAAGGCTGTGGGATGTAATCTTTTGTAACACACAACAAAATGTAAATGCCTGTAAATGAACTGTGTACATTCAACAATTCTGAAAGCAAAAATGAAGCAAATTTTTGGTAATTCTGAAGTTTGATGGTAACTAAGATTTTAATAGGATCAAAACACTAAAAGACACATTTCCTTAGTGATGTGCAAATAATAAATATCTCGATTCCACACATTATCATTTGTATGCAGCATTGCCGTATCAGTTACACTGTCTGTCTGTGCAAATTTAGTGGCCAATTCAAAGGAAAATGTGCTGTCTGTAAATCAGTGCGCTAGCACACAATGCTTTAGTTACATTACAAATTTGCCCACCTCATGTCCATTAAAGCTAGGTGGGTCGCAAAAGTTCGTTATGAGAAAAGGTGGGGTGTGGTTCTAAAAAGTTAGGAAAGCACTGGTCTATGGTATTTTGTCAGTCTAAGGATGTGCACTCTTTTGTGAACACCAGTGTTCGCACCAAACTAGTGCTAAAGTGCATGTGCCCACTCCTTAAAACATGGTAATATTGGCTTATCCCAAATTGGCATGTTTAATTTACTTATAAGTACCCAGTAGAGTGGTACTATATGTACCCAGGGCCTGTACATTTAATGCTATAGGTGGGCCGGCAGTGCTGCTTGTGCCCCCCACTTAAGGAGCCTTTTAAACATGTCTCAGGCCTGCCATTTCAGAGCCTGTGTGTGCAGTTTTAAACTGCCATTTGGACCTGGCAAAATAAACCTTTTGCAGGCCCAACCCCTCCTTTTTAATACATTTAAGTCACCCATAGAGTAGGCCCTGGATAGTCCAGAGGACAGGGGGCATTATATTTAAAATGTAGGACCTGTACTTTTAGCTTATGCATGTCATGGCAGTGAAAAGCTCTTAGATTCGTTTTTTACTACTACAAGACCGATCTCTCCCATAGGATAACATTGGAGTTGTCTTATTACAAGTGTAATTTCCAAATGAGAAGGGATAAGCAGCACATGTTTGGTGTCTCTGTAATCACAATTTAAAATCCTGATTTATGGTGCAGTCGGATTTTAAATTACAGTTCTGAAAAAATGCCACTTTTAGAAAGTTTGCATTTTCTTGCTCTAGCCGTTTGGTGCCTGCAGCCTGTCTCTGGTCACATGACTGGGTGTAGTGGGCAGTTGGGCTTTGCTTATTCCTCCTAGACAGCCACACACAATGGTAGCTTAGATTAGACTGGATGGGCTATCACTGGCAGGATGGGAGGGAGGAGCTGGGCACATCCTCACACCTGAATAGGCTGTGTCCTGTCACCACACAATGTGCCTAACGACCCTTGGAGCCAGGGCAGGGGAGGTAGGGGATTCCATTCACTTCAAAGTCACTGTCTAGCAGCTTCTCCCATCCTCCAGAACCAGGGCACCAGGGTGTAAAAGAGGTACCTCAGACCCCTACTAGGAGAGGTGTGGCGCAGCGGCCAGAGCGGCTGACTCTGGTGCGTGGGGCTCGCGGTTCGATCCCTGGCGGCAGCTCTGCTCAGCTTCATGTGATTCTAGGCAGTAGCTCACTTAATCTTCACAACGGCCCCCAGCACCTTGAGATCCTCAGGGGTGATTTTTAAGTAAAAAAAAAATGTTTTAGTGTTTTATATAGCGCAAACTAGACCCGAGACATCGGGTATCAGAGCGCTTTACATGAGCACCAGTTTCGTTACATGAGGACACATTCATTTTTTTTTTTTTTTTTAGGCACGGGGAGATTAAGTGATTTGCCCAGAATCACAGGATGTTTAGCGTCGTTGCCGAGACTCTAACCCGGTTCCCCAGCTTCGAGGTCGACTGCTCTAGCCGTACATCCTCTCCCCAATTAGTGATTAGTTTTGCGCTTTACAAATACCGAATTTATTTACTCTTAAGTACACTTCTGAACCTGTGGATACTATGCCAGGAAGAAGGACCGCTGTCCTGCTAAAAGGACTGCTACTCTGTTGGACTGCTACTCTGAAGGAGCTACTGACCTGCTGCCCTCTTGCCTGGGAAGGAAGAACTGTACCTGCAATGTCATCTGGAACCCAGGACCCCCATAGTGATTCAAAGGGCTAGTCAGCTGACTCCTGATCTGAGCCTTGGGATATAAAAGGTTTCCCTACAGCTCCTTGACCCGTCTTCAGTGAGCTCCTGATGCCCAAGAGCTGTCCGTCAGGCCCTGGACCATTGGTGTGGCTCATTGGGCTTTAAATCAAGCTTTTGGGTTCTTCACGACCGCGAGCGGGCCAGTTCCTACCGGAACTGCGCCGCTCGCACCAAAAATCTGTGTGAGACGCCGCCAGTCCATCTCTTTGCACAGCCGCCGACACGAAGCACCAGCCCGTCCGTCCGCGATGCCCGTCCTGCACTAAGCGCTGACAGTTGCCCACGAAGCTCTTCTTGCTACTGGCGACCCTCTCCAATGTAAACAATACTCTTGGCACAAAACTTGAGAAGGTAAAACTTCATCGAGGCTGCTCTGGGACTGTATCTGCCCTGCACTTTATTGCAGTCAGCCTGAACCTTTGACTTTGATCTGGTCCAGCGCGACCAGATAGCGGCGGTTGGCGCTTTATGCTTTTAGGCACTTTATTGCAGTTTATTCTTTAAAAATTCGTAACTGCAATTCTACTGATTGTTTTTTTTGGGGTGGGGAGTTATCTTGTTTTTTTTTATTTTTGCTCTATTTTTCTAATCTGTTGTGGGATATTTTTGTGTGATTTTTTCACTGTTGTACTGTTTGAAGTGTTGCACAAATAATTTACACATTGCCCGCTTTGTGCCAAGCTAGCATGGGGGTTGAGCACAGGTTAATTTGGGGTTGCTTGTGCCTTACCCTGACCAGGATTGTGGTTTCTGCGACAACCAGGAGTCACACTCCAGTCAGCCAGTAACCCAATTTCTAACAACCAGTCACCTGGGTCAGGTGGTGTCAGTGGGCCTTCTCATTTCAGAATCAGATTCGCCTGTTGGGGACAGATGCAGATGTGCGAATGCCTCTATGCCGTGTGTCTGTAAACAAGGATAGCACAAATGGTAGCAACAGAAAGGGATCTCGAGCTAGTGCCATGTCAGTGAAGAGTTGGATCCTTCTGCTGTGGATATTTTGATACATTTAGGGTTCCTGGGATGGATTACAGACTTAAATGTATTACATGACAAATAAGCTGACATCCCTTTTTATGGCTGGATTGACAGGCCATGGCTAATTCAAGTTTTTTGAAGAGTTGATAAAAACCATTTCACTATAAGTACATTACATAAATACAGCAATAATCTTTTAAATTATTTTACAACAATTAAAAATCAATAAAATGCAGAATGACATTGTGTCAGGTAAAAGTAAGATGCCTACTTACCCTAGGTAAGTCAAGGTGGGTGAACAACAATGCAGTTTTATTATCTACACAAAACGTATTTATCCCCAAAACATATTGGATTCATATGCACAGGGGGGAAACACCACATATTCAAGATAGCTCACAGAAAGCCCAAACTTCTTCCACCTGAGGTGGCACTGCGAACAGATCAGGAAATATTGGAAAACATTGGTAACAACAGCAGCAGAAATAACAGAGCATAGGTAACGTGCTGCCCAGAAGGTTTTCTACTGGGTATAATAGTGTGACCAAGGAAATGGCTCTATACTGGTCAAGAGAATTGCCATTGGCTGGAAAGCACAAAGCGCGCCACTAATAAAAATGTGTGTATGGGATTTGCAGGGATAGATAGCTGCAGAGTTGGAGATGCTGGATGCAATACAAGCACAAAGGAGAAGAAGAGTGGAAGTGGGAATGTAGGTCACTCTCATGATTGAATTTCTTAAAACAAGAGAGAAATGGTTCCTTGAAAATATCCTAAACACTGGCATCCCAGAAACCCCATCAGACACCCAATGAACAAAGCTGAGGTCTCCACCCGTCCCCCACCAACCTCTGAACCCACCCATCTCACCTCCACTTTAATGGAAACACTGTTTTGACTGAAAATCAGGAAAGATTAAGGCTTAGTATGGATCTCTGAACTCTGGCCATAGACACTAAAAGTTGCATAATGCATTATGCTTGTTTATATAGTAAAGATACTCTAAAGACTGTTGGGAATGGATGCTATCAGAAACTGGGAATGAGGTAATAGGGTGATGTCGAGAACACTGTGCGCTAGACTGTTACAAACTGTAAAACAAGAAAGAGTGTTTTTTTTTTAAGTTGGTAAAACCTGTTGGACTTGCAAAGGTAATGTTCTCAGCAGGACTAACCTGGCCCCTGTATCCGGCCTGCACTCCTTTGCGGTCGGCCTGAATTTCTAACTATGTCTCAATCAAGCGCGAACAGGTACCCACGGGTAGCGCTTTCTGCTTCGTGGCATAGTTTTTACTTAAACCTTTAAAATTACATTCTCCGGTCCTACTGATTGGATTTTTGTCGTTTTGATCTCGTTTTGTTTATTAAGTTTTACTCTATTTTTCTAAATTGGTTTGGGATGTTTATAGTGTGGTGTTTTCACTTTATTACGGTTTGTGTGCTGCATAAATACTTAACACAGTGCCTCTAAGTTAAGCCTGACTGCATTTGTGCCAAGTTACCAGAGGGTTAAGCCCAGGTTACTTGAGGGACTTTTGTGGTTCACCCTGACAAGGATTGCGATTGTTGTGTGAAAAGGGTCTTCACCCACACTCCCCCAATCAAAAATCCAATTTCTTACACCTCACTGAGCTGCCTAGATTTCTTGGGTGCTGCTTGAGTAAGTAAGTAGTGGGCTTATAGAGCGCACGAACGCCGAGGCGTCTTGGCGCTATAGCAGGAGACTGGTTTAGCAAAGGAGGAGTGCCTTACTTCTGCCTGGTGAATAGCCACGTCTTCAGCAATTTCCTGAACCGAGGTCTGGAGGGTTGTAGTCTGATGTCGTCTGGTAATTCATTCCATAACTTGGATGCACGATATGTCAGGCTTCTACCTTCCCATCTAGCCCTTTGTATTCTAGGTATCTGGACTAGACCTTTGTTAGCAGATCTAAGATTAAGCCGAGGAATGTACTCACGGAATAGTTTCTGTAGGTCTGCTGCTCCTCCCCCAAACCGTGCTTTGTGTAGCAGGGACAGAGCCTTAAATTCAATTTGCTGTTGCACCTGCAGCCAGTGAAGTTTTTTAATGCTGCCAGAAATGTGATGGTACTTTGGAATATTTAGCAGCATTCTAACTGCAGCATTTTGAAGAGATTGTAGTTTGGACAGTTGGCGCTTGTTCATGCCCAGAAAAAGGGCATTACAGTAGTCAATCCTTGAAAGGATCAAAGCGACTACCACCTATTTCCGTAGTTCCGGGGAATACAGGGAAACATTTTACGTAGGACTTTTAGTTAAAAAAAAAGCAAGCCGATGTTAGCTGATTAATTTGGCCTACGAATCTTAGTTGATCGTCCAGCAAGATTCCCAAGTTCCATAAACATTCATTATTTTATAACATTCATAAATGTTATACAAAAATTAGTTACATATCTGAGGAGTTAAAACAGAATAGAATCGCTTCTGTTCTGGGTCAAAGATCTAGTCTTCTGAATGAAGGTGTTAAGAGATGGATCATTTCAGATTGTAAGACTGCTCAGTGGCATATAGCATGCACTGTTCCTTCCTGAGCACTCCTATGGGCCCTGTAGTTGGAGGAGTTAGAAGTATGTTTTCATGTCTTTCTTTCTCCGAGATGAACAGTGCAAAGCACTGCCTTGTTGGCATTGATTCAAAGTAGTGGGGTTTGAGTGTAACCTTGAAGGTAAGTTTGCATCACAAAAGAGAGAAACTTAATTTTGCTGCACACCAAAAAGTCCTATTCAAATGTCTTTTGGCCTGATTTATCTTGGTGCTATACATACTCTGACACAACGGCGACGCAGTATACATACCACCAAAATATTGGTCTGCCCACCAAATTTATATTCAGGCGGACCAAAGGTTTAATCACGGTGGAGACTACTCCGTCTCCTCCTTGATTAAACCCCTTCGACAACCCTGTGGAGTAACATCTGTTCGAGGGCAGACCTGTAAGTCCACCAATCTAATTCAGATGGGCGGAATTAGAGGTCAGTTTTTACTGTCCATCAGGAAGCCCTGGTGGTGAGGGTCAGTGAAAACACAAAATGCTCCCCTCGCCATAGGAGATGACTACCATGGTAGATGGAGCATTTTCTTTTTCTTTTTTTTCAAAACGAAAATCCCATTTTGGAATTTTCTTTTTGAAAATAAAAAAAATAAATCTGTTTGTGCAAGGCTCCATCCTGCTGACGGAGCATTGCATCAAACAGCAAAATGTATTGGCATGAACCGCTGTGACAGCGGTTCCTGCCAATGCTATATAAATGACCACCAGCTTAGCGGTCATTTATAAATCTGCCAGACGGTCCCTACATTTGGGTGACAATGTAATTTACTTCATCGCTCTGACAAAACAACGAGACATCCACCAGTATATTAATCAGACCCAAGTGTGATTGGCCTTAAAGTGAGTCATAGTGGTTTTATGATACCCACTTTCCAGATATCCAGGGTGTCCATCGCTCTGGTCATTTCTGATTACCTGTTGTTTCCGGGTATTTATAGTTCTTTCCAGATGAAGGACCTTGACGTACTCGTATAAAACCAAAAGCAGAACATCTTTTCCTGGTATACCAGCGCCTATCTGTCGCAGAAGAATTGGAGCCGAATTTACCCAGAGTTATTGATGGAGGGAGATTGAAGATTGCATTGCTTACCATCCATCCATTTGAAAACTTTACTCAAACATGTCTCATAGGCATGTCATAAAGAGGGCAGACATCTGGGTTTAATTAAGTCAAAAAGAGTCTCCATCGATGTACTTGTAAGTTTGTTTGAAATTGTAAGTAAAGTAAAAACAAGCAAATCTGCTTCAGATTTTGAATACACAGATGTATTACATAAGTGTCTCTTTCCTGCGGCCAAGTATCCAAGCATTTGTATGTGGCAGTAAAGTTAATTTTTCGAAATGTCATCTCGTTTTTTTTTTTTACTCTTTTTAGACCAAGTGTCACCACGTTGGATTTTGTATTGCTTAATGAGTACGGGAAAGGGATTGCCCAGGAGGCAAGTTTTCTCCATACTGTTACGATGCATGCCAAGGAAAGTGGTTTTGAAAATGACGAAGTGTTGTCCCTGCTCTTGTATGGCATTCCATTAGTATGGACAGGGCCACAATATCACCAGCGGTAGTGCTATGTATATAGTATTTGTATAGTGTAAATCTAGTGACGAGGACAGCGGTGCACCAGCAGCTCTCGCACTGATTGGCAACAGGGATGAAGGTTTGTTTTTCTAGACTGAGGTAGTGGGATCATCATATAGTAGAGAGGCGTAATATTTTGCCTCCACATCTAATTGAGCGATTTTACGATAGTTGCTCGCGACTGACATGTGGCTCTTTTTGTGGAGTGAACATAAAGTGGAGCAATTCCACGACTACCGAAGACGTATGACCTTCATTGAATGAAAGCCTTAGCTATTGCACCCAGAAACCTGGACCTGACTTAAGCACGCTTGAAAGAAGGCTGTGCGGGCCAGAGGCACCACCTGACCTTCCATGTCTTAGGGTCTGTCTAATTTGTTGACCTACTGCACAGCAGCCATCTAATTGGCTAGTAAGAGTTTCAAAAAGAGGAAACGCAGACATTGTTAAACCTCAATTTGAGGAATTCTTCACTCTTGGCAGCTCCCCACAACTGACATTCCAAAACTAGAGTGGGATGACATACTCCACTCAAGCTTTCGACTGAACCCTGTCCCCCTCCAGACTCCTCATCGTCCCACTGGCATGGTACTCCTTAGACAATCATTTCTTCCCATCTTTGGCTTCACACATTTCACATTGTGCCACCGGGTGATTGCAGCTTCAGCCTTTTCCACTGCTCCTATAGATCAGGACCAGGCGTTTGCTCAACCCAGACACAAGACCTACTGCCTGAGGCATATACACTAGTTTCATGCTTTTATCTCAGTCAAACCCCCCAGGAGAAGGTGTTACTTTCCAGTCTGACATAAATTTAAAAATTTGGGATATGTCATAACATATGTAGGGAGCACCTCATTGCGTTGACACGCGTGTATATTGAATTTGCTGGTCCAGTTTTAATGTACCACTGAATGCTCGTAGCCCAAGTGAGTGGAAAAAATCTAATGATCTACAAGCCAATGTGTTTTTCCATTGGGTTTCATTCTAAATGTTGTGGCGTTCCTCAAAGCTTTCTTCTTGTCTCCAAAAATAAATAACAAAACAAAAATAACGTTAAAGTTTAAAAAAAATTTTTTTTAATGATTTTATTGAACAATCCACAGCAGTGTACATAATACAATGTCAATAGCGTTATAATAAGGCGAAATATCAAGCAATCTGCTAGATATAAATAAGGATAAACAAGGCATGAGAGAAAAAAAATAACCGTTTGAAATGCAGGGGAGACAGCAGCCACATATGGAAAACACTCTATCGGCATGGGTATAACCGCAGCAAACATTAATCCAATTGAAAAAAAGGGATTATAAACATATCCTACATTACACTTCGAATGTCATATCACAAATTAGAAGACCTGTTCCAGTATAATAAAAAATTTAAACATTGTCAATTCCAGCATCATCCCGTGACAACAAATACTGTTTGTACAGCCCCCAGAAATTCTTGGGGCGACTACGCGGGGGCATTAACTCACTATATGTTTCGGACTGCGTATTACAAAAAATCAAATTTTTTTCCCACTCTGATTTGGAAGGAGGAGGTCCGCGCGCCCAGCGCATAGCAATTCGCCTCTTGGCTAGGAGAAAGCCCAATCCCAGCAGCTTCCTGATACCTTTAGGATGTGATTTAGTATAACCCAACATGGCTAACAATGGATCCGAAGTGAGCGGAGTACCTACAATTTTCCCTAATTCCATGAATATCTGTTCCCAAAAAGCAGCAATACGTGGGCATGCCCATGCCATGTGAAAAAAAGTCTGCACCACTTGCCCCACAGCGCTCACATCTGTCAAACTCACTGAAGCCATACCTGTGAAGGCGGGAGGGTGTATAATACGTTCTATTCAGAAACTTAAAATTAATCAATCTATGCCTCCCATTTAAAGACACTGATTGGGTGACCTCGCAGCAGTACCTCCATACACTATCAAGTCTGACTGCCACTGCGCTCTCGGCGGGGAGTAATTGGCGCGGCAGTATTCCTGGGACAAGGTGTATATGTTAGAAATCAACTTATACGGGGTTTTGGCACGTAGAAGGTAAGTGAAAGACGAGAGAGCCACAGGCTCTAAGTATTCGTCGCCCAACAGCGCCCTCAAGGCATGTCGTGCCCTGAAATATTGAAATTGTACCAAGGAAGTAGCACCATGATCAGCGGCAGCTACCTCATCCCACGTCTGGACTCTACCTTCAGAGAAAAAGTCACCCTGTTTGTGCTCCGGACATTTCTGAGCGCTACCTTCACAGCAGCTTCATTACCCAATGAAAACCATTGGCACCAATCCAATGGAAGTAGTGGAGAATAAAGCAGAGTGCCTGCCTGTCTTTTAACTAGTTCACTCCAGGCATGAACAACTGAATTTACAGAGTCGAGAACGCTATAATGTCTGTTGGGAGGCTGAGTGAGTTGCCGGGGAAGTGGGGAAGGGT
Source organism: Calotriton arnoldi (assembly GCA_963921515.1). Taxonomy (NCBI): domain Eukaryota; kingdom Metazoa; phylum Chordata; class Amphibia; order Caudata; family Salamandridae; genus Calotriton; species Calotriton arnoldi. The sequence continues at coordinate 689,436 of CAWUFW010000279.1, forward strand.
CAGAGGCAATACTCTCTATGAGGAGATGCGGTAGAGTGTGCGGTCCATGACTCCAGTAATAACCATGCGAGCCCTGAGCTGCTCTGTAGTTAAGCTCTAGGTCTGGTGCACCGGGACCTCCCATAGAGTAGGGAAGTGTGAGGGTGTCCATCTTGACCCTAGGAGACTTCCCCGCCCACGCGAGTCTGACCATCAAAGCATTGAGAGTTTTAAAGAAATGCCGAGGGATCACCATAGGTATGTTCGTGAAGAGGAACAGCAGTCTAGGCAAGACTATCATCTTCATCAAAGATACACGGCCTACCAGAGATAGTGGTAACTTGATCCACCTCTCAATATCGCTCTCCAGCTTATTGCCCTACCGTAATTGTCACGCAGCACTGAAGAGTCAGTGTGCACTTGTATGCCTAAGTATCGGACCGACTCAGTGGTCCATTTGAGAGGGAAGTCCAGGTTGAACGGGACCATCGAGGGGGTGAGAGGAAATATGATAGCTTTATCCCAATTAATTTTTAGTCCCGATAGACCACCAAATTTTATAACATCTCGAATTAGAGGGGGAAGATTGATGACAGGATCCCGGGCGTATATTAACATATCGTCGGCATAAGCAGACATTATCAAATTATAGTTAGGGAAACGTATACCACGATGCCCGTGATATTCCCTCAACGCACGAGCTAAGGGCTCCGCTACTATAGCATAAAATAATGGGGAGTGGGGGCAGCCCTGCCTCGTGCCCCGGGATATGGGAAAAGAAGGTGAGACACTATTATTAATTTTAACCCTTGCTGACGGCTGGTTATATAGTACAGAAATCAGACCTATGAAAATATCTCCCAGCACCATCCTACGTAGCACTGCCATCATAAAAGTCCACTCCACAGAATCAAAAGCCTTTTCGGCGTCTAAAAAATAGCAGCAGCTTTAAGTTCGGGTTTAACGTGCTGTATGACACCAAATACGGTCCTTAAGTTTTGAGTAAGCGTACGACCCGGGACAAAGCCTGCTTGCTCCGGGCCAACCAATGTAGGGAGAAGAGGGGAAACTCTATTGGCAAGAATCTTAGCAAATATTTTTGTTTCTACATTTAAGAATGAGAGAGGTCTGTAGGATGCACTCAATTGAGGGTTTTTTTCGGGTTTTAATAGGGTGACTATGAGCGCCTCCCTCATTGATTGCGGCATTATACCAGTTTCTGCAATTTCCTCAAATAATTTACTAAGGTGTGGGAGTAAAAGATCTATGTAAGTTTTATAAAAGGGAACCGTCAGTCCGTCCAACCCCGGGGCACTACCATCGCGCATAGAGTTCAAGGCAATGCAAATTTCAGTTGCGTCAAGCAGCCTCATGAAATATTCTCTGTGTGAGTTAGTAAGCCATGGTAGTTGCACATGCTCCAAATAGTCGAGGACTGCGGACTCATCAACAGTGATACGTGAACTATACAGCTCACTATAGTACTGGCGAAATGCATGCACTATTTCCGAAGGATCTGTCAGGATGGTACCATCTCCCCTGTCCAATCCCGAAACCCCCCTTGTGTCCCTCTGTCGTCGGGCCAAAGCAGCCAGCACGGCACCCGACCTGTCGCCCTCTCCATAGGATTTAGCAATAGCATATTTCCCCATGTGTTTGACCTCTGCATCGGCCTCTGCACTGTATTCCTCGAGCGTTTCTTTCATAGCCTTGGCTATCTGGGGATCTTTGCACCCCTGAGGAGCCAATTCCAGTTCTATGAGTTTTTTCTCTAAAGTGGTAAGCCTACCCCTAATCGAGCATATCACTCCTGCATGCTTGCTAATAGTGACCCCCCCCCCCCACTTATGTATACTTTGAATGCCTCCCAGACTGTGGTGAAGTGCTGAACGGAGTCTATATTACTAGCAAAGAAGTCAGTGATGGCGGTGGCTAGCTCACCTTTGAACGCAGTGTCAAGTAGGGAATATAGGGGAAATCTCCATGTAAACGGAGCAACAACCCGTGGCGGCATCTCAACCTCTAAGATAATGGGAGAGTGATCTGAAAAAGTGCGGGGCATGACTTCGCAGGAACGAACACGGGAGAGGAGCGATCTGTCCAGTAGTATGTAATCAATCCTCGTGTGTGTGTCATGAGGGCTGGGTAATGGGTGAATCCGCCTACCTCCGGGTGTCTCGCTCTCCAGGCATCTACTAGGTCTAACTGCAAGGCTATATCAGTGATGGCTTTGGCTGCAGCGGAAATGCGGCGTCCTAGTCCACCCGGCTTATCTAGGATGGGATTCAAAATACAATTCAAGTCACCGCCCCATAACTGAGGCATGGACGGGCCGGTGGAAACCTGGGCTAGCAGTGACTGGTAAAAGGAGGGGTCATCATAATTTGGGCAATATATGTTAACAACGTGAATATCTATCCCAGAGCCGTGACACCTTGAAACAGCATATCTGCCATTAGGATCAGTTTTAATAACTGTCATGGAAATGCCTGATTTGGGATTAATCCAGGTAAGGTCACCCCTGGCATGTGATGTAAACCCCGCAGCGTGAAATGTGCCTTGTAACCTCCTGTTGTTGAGAAAGCAATTATTAGGGGCTAAATGGGTTTCTTGCAATAATGCGATATCTATATCGTGACGCTTAAGATAAGCTAGTATTTTACGCAGTTTCCTGTAATCATTTAGCCCCCGGATGTTCCAGGTAATTAGCCTAATTTTCCCTGGCAGGCGTCGAGGAGTGTCGTCTGACTGTTGCTGTCTACTCATACTGGCCTCTGCGAGCAATTATTTGGGACTGCTGAGTAATTACTTCGCACATCATAATCATGTACACCAACCGTGGATACAAAACAAAATCCCAACCCTCCCCCACCCACGCAATGCCTTCCCCAACTAGGCATATACGACCATATCCCCACCCTACAGAGTAGCTCAAAATAGCACAATAACAAGTAAGAATAGTCATAAAACAAAAAAAGGAGACAATAAGACATCCTGGGGGTAACCCTTGGAGGCAGATGTGGCCAGGCATAGCCGTATTCAACAAACAAAAAAAAGAGGGAGGGGAAAGAGAAGCAATGCCGTCTAAACAGAAATGTCTCACCCCCTAGTGAAAAAACCGCCCACAACCTTATTCGCATAACCTTATTCAGCAAGGTGTGCATTATACTTATATAGGCTTAACACTGTCCAAGCTGGATTCTGTGGAACATTGCAAGGATTCGTGGGATAACCCTCAGCTGCAATTTGAAGAATATAGCTAGAACATCACTATTTCAATAGTTTCTAGTGTGATAATTGAGAACAGACCAAGAAAAAATAACAAAGGCCACTAGGTTACTTGCGTCATCAGACAAAGTCAATCGTTATCGTCCAGGTTACTACTCGAGCCGGCTTCAACTTCTCCAGTGTTTGAGGGCTTCTTATTCCGCTCCACCATTTTCCAATCTTTGAGAGCTTTTTGAAGGGCCTTAGGGTCAGTAAAAATCTTTGCAGAGCCATTAACCATAACCCTGAGTCGTGCTGGGTAGAGCATTGCATATTCGATATTTTGTTCCTTTAACATGTGTTTCATTGGGACGAATAGCCTCCTAGCCTCCTGAACTCTTAGCGTGAAGTCTGGGAACAAAGAAAGAGCAGAGCCTTCAAACTGCAGCTCACCTAATTCTCTGGCTTTCTTGAGAGCTGCGTCTCTGTCACGGTAGTTGAGTAACTTGGCGATAATGGGGCGCCGGGGGGGCACCAGGAGGAGGGCGAGGGCCCAGGGAACGGCGTGCACGCCCCACGATGAACATAGGAGAAAAAGTCTCAGCGCCCAGCAAGCCTCTGAGAAGTTTCTCCACGAATACCTCCATTACCCCAATGGTAGTTGACTCCCGAAGGCCCGTAATGTGCAGGTTACTGCGCCTGGACCTAGCCTCAAGGTCCTCCGCCTTGTCTTGGAGAATAGTTAACGCTTTATCCATTTGCTTCTGTGTGCTGTTAACCTCCATCTGTGCTTCCTCTACCTCAGTGATCCGCCGCTCGGACATGTCAAGGCGTTCTGTGTGTTTATCGAGGCGCTCGGACATACGGCCATTCTGTAAGATAAGGAGTCAATCTTACCATCTGTTGCAGAAAGGCTTTTCTGGATGGTTGCTAGGATATGCTTAAATTCACTGCCCGAGACCTCAGATTCGTCACCAGATGCAGGAGCGGACGTCCCGGAGGCTTCGTCTCTGTTTCTGGATTTCCGTAGTTCAAAGTTCAGTTTGGATTGCGCTTCGTCCAGCTTGCCCATGTCGCCACCCAAAGCAGGGAGGGCACCGCCTTTGATTAGCAACTATCAGGAGACAACTTCAGGACATCTAGCGGAGGACTGACGCGATTGTATGAGTGGGTAGCTGAAGCCCACTCCAAGAGAGCCTCACACCCAAGCACAGACTGGGAACGTCGTCACCAATGCGCAGCAGTAATAGCAACTGTCGTGGCTGGAAGAGTGCTATACCGCCTCCAAAGCGCTATAGGGCCTGCCAGTAGACTCTGCAGCACGAAATGCGCCCTTTGCAAGGGTACTCAGTGACACATAGAGGCGCAAATGCAGCTACCTTAAAGGAGCGGTGCTGAGGCGGACAGTGGATCCGGTGGTGAGGAGAGAGACAGCACACCGACCCCAAAGGTAGAATTCCAAGACCACAGACCGAGCCTCCTCAGCCTGTCAATCAGTCCAGGAGCAAGTCCGGGCCCAAAGCATCAGAGGCCAGGAATGCAAACAGCCTCCAGAATATCAGGCAGGAGAATAAACACCGGCAAAAACCAGCAGAGGGAGGAGGGGGCCAGAGGTCAGGTGTAGTCCAGTAGGGTAAAGAAGCAGAGCCAATGCACTCACCACCAGTACTTGTCCTCAATGAAGCATCCAATTGGCCAGCTTTGAGTGCAGCCAGCACCCGAGTGTGCCCTACAAGGCCGGTGCAGTCATAAACGCATATCAGGCCCCGGGCGGGTGCAGCGTGGTGAACGTAGCAATGATGGAGGGCTGAGCGTCTCTGCAGGTCAGGCAACAACTACGGGACCGGGAGGACGCACCCAGCATGTAGGCCCCAGCAACACCACGCCGAAGCAGCGCAAGTGCCGTCCAGGCGCCAGCGGGGGAGCCGTGCTACGACCACAGCCCTCCAGACGATCGTGGGTCGATCCAGCACCCCTGCTTTTCCTAACACACCGCGGGGGAGGAGCGCGCCGCCTCCCGCGCCGCAGCAGACAGTAGGGCCCTCCAGGCCAAATACCGCTGACGCGGGGGCAGGCAACAACGTCGGGAGGTCCCCAGCAGCTCTCTGCAGTCGCAGCGTGGCCGCACTCCAGAGCTGGTTGCAGGCAGCTCCGCCCACACAGAGATGAAACTCCGTCACCGGCCGCCGCAGCTCTCCCTCGGTCAACGTCGCGGGGAAGGTGTGTACGGCTCTACTATGGGCACCGGAACATAGCCCCAGCGTTGGTGTACCCCTCAGCTAAAATGCACGCAGCGGGTCCTAGGGGAAGTGCATATGATACTGGATAGTTAAAGACGGCTCAAGGAGCCGATCTAGTACACAGCCATTTTGGAGCCTGGCAAGCTCCGCCTCCCTAAAAAAAAAAATAACGTTAAAGTTATAATTGCCTGTAACAGTTGTTTCGAAAAGCGGTTAATATAAACATTTAGGATTAAAATGCAATTCACCCCATTGACTAAACTTTCAAAATTGACTATTAAGTCCTGAACAAAAGAGACCGAAAAAGAAATGCTAAAATTACTTACCGGTAATTCCATTACTCTGAGTCATTTCTTCCTTGCTCCAGTCATCACTCTGAGGAGTGTTTGTCTCCTCTGACAGATCCAATATAGAACTACTTTCTTATTTCACTTCCTAAAGAAAGACATACCTTAGTATATAAGACCACTACTCCTCAAAGGAAATCCTGCCATAATAAAGCTACTAAATCTTACTCACTCGAGATTCCTCCACCCCAGGGAGGGTGTGTCCTAATGACTGGAGCGAGGAAGAAAGGACTAAGAGTAATGGAATTACACATAAGTAGTTTTAGTATTACCTCCTAGTCCACTACCTTGCTACAGATATTACTCTATGTGGCATACCAAAGCTTTGTGTTGACGATCAAAAAACACAAAATACATGAAAAAATATGCCTCCATGTAAAATTTATAAAATGTATTCATGTACATCCAACTGTAGTTAAACGCTCTGTACCTGTGCACCCGAACGTACGTTAGAATTAAATTCACGAGAAATTGTGCCATCATATTGAATTCTGTAATATTTCACAAATGTTGTAGGAACTGCCCAAGTAACCGCCCTGCAAATTTCCAAAGAGGAAGCCCCTAGGACCTCCACCTATGAAGCCACCATAATTCTGGTTGATTTCCCTTAAATTCTTCCTGGACAAGTGAAACCTCTTTCACCATATGCTGCATGGATGTGCCCGGATGAATCTCAAGGTAATATGGAACCGTCAGATCAACCTCTGCATCGTCAAACACCGTTGAAAGGCGCTTAAAGGCCAGTCCCGGTTGAGTACGAGGACCCTTTCCTGCTCTTGAGGCAGTGTCTGTGAAAGGTTCTCTTCACAATTCAAGTCATCAGGTAAGTCCAAGTCAAAAAAGACACATAAGATGTCAAAGCGAGACTCCTCTGCCTTGCCACTCTCATCCAAAGAAGTCCTGAGGAAGTCAAGGTGCCTCAGAGTCACCTCCACAGCTCAAAACATTGCAACCTGAGGCTCATTGGCGACGGCAACAAGTTGAAGATTCTAAGAAAACCATGCTGCACATCTTCAGCACACTTTCAGCTTCCTCAGTTTCACCTTTGGGCCCCAAGGATAGGAGAAGGTATAAAGCTACCGTCAGCAGATTGGTCCTTGAAGCCATCTGCACCTCTTGATTCTGCTGCAGGATCTGCCCTGATTCCAGGGCGGACACCTGACCCCACTTAGAATCTGGAAGCACAATCCAAGGCGGTCTCTGCTGTGTCTATGCTGGCACCGGTGCTGCAGATTCCAGAGGAAGAACCCATTTTCTTATTAGACTCTGAAGTGAACCCAACATGCCTCGGCAATAGTTATACGCTCTACAACCTTTGATGCAGCCACACCAACCTCATTCTAATCTGGACAGAACACTGCCACTACCTAGAACGCTTTAATTCACAATTTAATACACAGTCGACCCAGTGATACTGGAGATGACGGGGATGATGAATCCCATTATTATGATGAGGACAATCTTTTTATGAACCTTCAGGATTGCAGTGTGTTAGACATCAAACTGGACACTGGATTGAACTCTACCCGTGACCCTTCCTTAGAGAAACAACTTCTTTTGCTGTGGTGCTCAAATACGTAGCAGAGGTTTCAGACCTACAACTCCTATCTGTTGAAGTTAAAATCAGTTTCCTGACGGAAGGCCTGCATCTTGTGCAGACTTCTACAGAACTGATTCTACATTTTTATGATACCCATGAGCTAAACCTTGCTTTTGCCCACCAGTGAATAGACCAATTACCGGAAGACATAGGCCTGCCCCTGGTGATCCTTCTTTGCCATGCAACACCCTACGCCTTAAAGCTTAGTTCACCCGGTAGGGAATCAATGTTTTTCTCAACCAGCCTCGCTTTCCCATTAGTCAATGCCAGCTGCCTCCTTGGGTAATACTGGCATGTGTTATGGACTATAGTCTAGTGTGGTGATTCGGTGCCACGTGTGGATGAGATCCACAGATTTCTCAAGTAACATTCAGGCGTCACTAAAGAACATGACATTTGATGGCACATGTCTCTTTGGAGATAAGGGACACTTGGCCATGAAGCGCTTCAAGGAAAGCAGAGCCACTGCATGCCCCCTCAGCCTTTCCGAATCCACACGGCAGTATCTCCAACAGTTTTGCCCATTTTTGAGGCTTCTGAAGGGGGTTGGTGCAATGCCAAAGTATAACTCCACAGAAACAAACCCCACCGTCCTTTTGATGGATCTGGAAGACATTGTCCAGACACTCAGGGGCAGTGCACCTCTCGGTCCACTGCCCCTCCCGCTACTGTCACCAAGCATGTTAAGCTTGCCCATTGTGGCACATGCCACCCAGTTGGAGACAGGATAAGGTAATAAATCCATGGGTGGTTGGGCATCATATCTAACAGATGGGTGCTTCAAATAGTCCAACAGGAATATGCCCTACCATTTCTTTCAGATCTGCCTCAGAGCTACAGAGGAGCTGTCGGACGGCCACTTGTCCAATGTGCAACAGGAGTTCAAGGATTCTTTGGTCATAGAGAAGGTCCTAGCTTTGGAATTAAGGACTCGATGTTGGTCCCATTATTTCCTGATTCTGAAGAAAGATGGATGCCTTTGTTGTACTTTAGACCTTCATCCTCGAGTTTTTCTGCACCCCAGGGAACAGGTAACGTCAGCAATTTCGACCGCTAGAGTTCCCAAGAAGGCTCTCTCTCGAGCAAGCATTTTGCCTAGAGTGGAGCATGGACTGTTGTATACCTGGCAGCCGCTACCTATCCTGCCCCTAGTTCTGAAGAAGATCAGAAATGACAGGGCCCAAGTCATTCTACTGGTTCCAGAAAGGGCCAGGAGAGTGTGGTACCCAGAACTTCTTGATAGGAACATCTGTCCTTCAAACAGGCTGCTGCTTCGGGGGAATCTTCTGTTGCAGCAGGGCAGGCCCCTGCAGCCGGGCCTGCGCAAACTATACTGCCATGTGTGGAGGCTTAGCAGCAACAGTTAACTGCCTTTGATCTCCCTCCCAAAGTAGTGGATGTCATTCTAGTAACCAGGCATCCATCGACGAAGAATATTTTTTTGCCGGACAGTGGAATACGTTTGTTGCATGGTGTAATTCTTGACATACAGACCCATTACAGGCAAAGTTGTCAGATATGTTACTTTTTGCGCTTTCTTTAGCCCAGCAACGGGTTGGCCTGGGCACAGTTAAAAGTTATTTGTTGGATTTTTTGGCCTTTTTGTGTGTACTGGACCAACTGTCCTTATCCAAGTCACCTGTTATGCTTTTTCCTAAAGGTATGGTTCATATCTTTCCACCAAAACGTTTTGTGATGGGACCTTAATTTGGTTCTTGGGTGTATCCCGTTTGAGCCGATGCACAGCTGTCCTTTGCGTCTGAATCTCAAAGCAGTCTCATAGTAATACCTTTAGCTCGTTGCATGAGTGAGCTGCATGTTCAGGTTGTTCAACCACTGTACACCACCTTTTTCCGGTACCAACTGGTGTTGTGGTTTAGGGCAGCATTTTTGCTGAACGTTGCGGCACCCTTTCTTGTCTGTATTAAAATCTGCTATGCGCTGGCCAGTGAGCAGCCCCTGAAGAATTTGAGGGCTCATTCAACCAGATTAAAGGCTGCAACCACTATGTTGGCACACGGAGTGCCTGTTCTGGACATCTGTCATGCCACAGCCTGGCTGTCAATTCACACGTTCACGAAGCACTACTGCCTTGATAACCAGGTCCAGCAGGACAGGCACTTTGTCCGATTGGTGCTGCATAACGTTTTGGGTTGAGCCATTCCACAGACCCACCATCTTGGGAGATTCTGATTTGGTATCTATTCACAAACTGAGGAATCTGCGGTTAGATGTATCCATCAGATAATCAAGTTACTTACCTTCAGTAAAGCTTTTTTTTTTTTGCTGGGCAGATTCCTCATTGCCGCCCCTCCACCCCGTTCTGTGGAATGGACTCTTTTTGCCATCCATAAAAAGATTTAGAGATTTGCACACTTTCACATCTGATCAGTTAGTAAGTTATGAGTCCGTCAGCAAGGACAGAGTCAAGAAAAACACTGACACCAGGGAGCAGGGGTGATGCACATATTTGGCTCCTGCATCACTTTCTGGGCGGGATGAAGTTGACGCGTAGCCACACAACTCCACCTGCTGATGTGCAGGAGCAATGCTGAGAAAAAGCTCTGGATCCAGTATACCACCTGGGGTTATTCTCAAGGGGAGGATTCTGTGGTTAGATAGAGTATCCACCAGAAAGAGCATTACCAAAGGTAAGTATCTTGTTGGTCAGTGCCAATTCCCTTGAAAGTCCTTTTTTCTAAAGTCTCAACCTCTCAGTTCCCAGGCCATCGGCTGTAACTTGGTGTACACCCGCTCTGTCAACACCAGTAGAAATTAGTGGAGGTGGTGATACAGGAATTATCAATTGTAGCCCCTTCCCCATCAGACAAAGAAGAGGGAAAAGAAGGAAAGGTGTACAACAGAAACTGAGGCAATTGGCAAGACGGTTCATCTAGTCCCAAGCTCCAGCTATACAGACTTGTGAAAAAGCAAGTTCTCCTTCAATGCAAAAAAGATCCATCTTGGGATAACCCATCCGCTGACAAATTCTGCTGAATCCTCAGCTGGATGGAATCTTCAACAGGATATAAACAAAACTCTTTGGAAGTCTGAAACACCCCTGAGTCTTTCTGCCACTACATTCTCTACCCCTCTGATATAGATTGCTGTCAGAGAATGCAATTCCTTTCTGCCCAACTGAAAATCATCACTTCTGACAGTGCCAGAGATGTGGTTCTTGTTTCCCCCCTGTCTTTCGACATTACACTTGGTAGTCAGATTGTCTGTTTTTATCACTAACCTGGAACCTCGAATCAGAGGTGAACATTTCAGAAGAGCTAATCTAAGCACTTCCAGTTCCTTTGAATTTGGGGAGTGATTATTGTCTAACTGAGACCATCTCCTCTGAATCTCCAGAGTCACCCTCCACCGTGCCCATGGGGTTTGTCATAATGATCTTCGCCAAGGGCAGATAAAGATATATTTCTTTTCTTAAATTATCTGGATGTAGCCACCACTATTGCTCCCAACTGATAGTCTGATTCAGGAGAACTGGGGCCTCTAAAGTCTTAGAGGATGATTCCTTAATTTTCAGAGGACATCAATACTTGCGATAACCATATAGCCATGTCTTCCTGAGACAGACCCAAGCTACCCAGGACCGGTTTCACTCTAACTGGGGTTCATGAGACAGGTATAGCTTTGTTCCAGAGACACAGTGTGCATGGGATCCAAGTCTGGGCATACCCGTCCCACTTAGAGAGGCACACTAAAGTATACAAAAAGTGATGAATAGAATGCGTGAATTATTCTCACCCACTAGTAATCACTAGGGATCACATCCTATTGCATTGTTTTATTTTGCACAGCATGCCATCTCAGTTTGGACCCAGCTATATGCAAATCAGCCGTGACACTGCTCCAATGGGAACAGTCCAGCCCGAACTGCCAAGCCAGGTCCTCCCTGAACCAGAACATAAGTAACCCAGGACCAGTTTCGCCCTAGTTAGGACTCATCAGCCAGGTATAGCTATACCACTGGAACCAAGCTAGACCTGACTGATCAGAGCAAAACCGGTCTGCATCTGTGGAAGGCTCCTTGGGACATGAAAGATCTGCCATGGTGGCAACAATTGATAATGGTGGATCAAACACAAGCAGGCATACACATTTACAGTGGCCTCCTTGAGGTGATTCTTTTAGTGTGGATAAATAGGGCCATATCACACATTTTTCTCTTAGGTACTTTTTATTTTATATATTTATTTGAGGACAGTTGGCTTGAAAAGGCTGTTGTTTCTAAATACAGCTTACAATTCGCACTGATTGGAATTGGATTGTTTAGGTTCCGTTTATCGCTCACAAATAAATTGTTGCTAAAACTGTGGACAATGGTCGATTTGCGCCATTCCGTGGCTGCAGCATTTTCCTCATAATTATACGTATTTATCTGCATCTGCAACCTAATTTGCAGATTCCACCAAAAAGTGTGGGAATCATTATTGTCATGTTACCTATGGCTATGTGTTGAGGAAAGGGCAGGGAACCCTTATCCAGAGTTTGAGGTGAGCTTTGGTGGCAGGGGACAGTTGAGGAGAAGCAGGGGAACAGGAACTCAGAAAATAAAACAACCTGCAACAGCTGACACACCTCTGCGCCCACATTGTGCAGTGCGAACCATCTTGTGCAGCAAGTACTGAGCAGTAGAGTTCAGGTGAGAGAGTCAATATGATCGGAGCAAAGAAAAAAACAAAATTGCGACTGCTGACACAAGATGGCACCCACAGCAATAACAGAAGGGACAGGCAAGGGAACGGCGAGACAAATAGTCTATGACAGGGAAAGCAAGGCAGCCAATAACCTGCGGTCAGGAACCAGATGTCAGGTGCATGACCAGAGCTTAATTTGAGCCTATGGTCGCAGGTGGGGTCCACCGGCACTCTTTTTTTGGATACCAGCATTTATTTTTCCTCATTAGACTTCAGCCTAGAACAAGACAGACAAAAACATAAAAGGGGAAAGAAGGAAGAAGAGAAGGATGGAAAAAGAATTACAAAGGGAGAAAGCAGGGACAAAAAGGAACATTCAGGAATGAAACAGAGGGGCAGGGAGTGTCTGGTGAACCATGAGATGGAATCAAGACTACACATCCTTGGTATTCGACACAAAGACCTTATGCAGTGCTGGCGGCAGCTGAGCAAAAGTTTGAGCCAACACTTATTATTTTACAAATTATGCATTGTGCGGGACTGCATTTAGTATTTTCTGTGTTTACTGGACATTTTGTTTTGTTTTGCGTTTTGGACCCTTAGCAGCTCATAATTTGTAGGAAGACCACCGCAGCGAGATACTGAAGCTGCGGGAAGCTATACTTAGGGAAGAGCAATATGGTCACAGGTCCTACCTAAATCCCGAAAGAAGAAAGTCCAAAAGGAATTGAAATAAATAGATAGAGACCGGAGAGAACGATAAGGGAAGACCGTAAATGATAAAGAATAATTGTACAATCCTGAGAGTAAAGAACTTACCTGTGCTCTTATTCTTTCTGAGGGCTTTGGACAGGAAACTTTATCTATAAGAGAAAAGACCAAAGGGAGAAACCATTACAGCCTCGTCAGATTATTGCCGATGCCGACCCCAAAAGAAGCTGTGAAAACAAAAGAAGATGAACTATATAAGAAAGAGACAAGATTATTGCTAAGAAAAAAAGGTCCGACTGAGCTCTGATACATAGTGTAGTGGGTTGTCGCTTATTAAAACAGCGAATTCGGACAACGCGCGGTGTCAGAAGTGGGATAAGAACATTGATAAAAGATGGAGAATATCATCCAACAATTTGTCGAAGGGCAGAGGAAGTTAGAATGAGCCCAGACACGGAACTCAGTGTTTTGCATGACTCCCTGAAAACCCCAGTAGAAGAATTACATAAGGTTTCAGAGGGACAACTTCAGCTAGCCGCGGGAATCAGGGGTCAAAAGACAGATAAACGATATAAAAAAGATACAACATTATTGCTAAGAAAATAATGGTCCGACTGAGCTCCAATACATAGTGTACTGGTTTGTCGCTTATTAAAACAACAAACCCAGACAACAGCTTCGTAATTGAAGGATTTGTATTTTAGATTAGATTATTTCAAATAGAATTGCCTTTTTTGTGGTTTTTCTTTGCCACATAGTACACAGTTCACCTTCTCACTCCGAACTCTGTATCCCCTCCAGTAACTAATTTACTTTGTTCTTGCCTTTGATACTGTAGAGCACCTCACTGACCTGTGGTCAGGTTGGGCCTTTACAGATTCCTCAGGCATCCACACATGCCTTTCTTTCACCCCATTGAAAGCCTATCCTTGACAGTGCATTTCAGTGGGCAGTGCATAGATTGTACAGGGCACAACACTTAAGTGTGCCTTAATTATATTTCTTAGAGTGTATCCATTTGAATGACTCCGTTCACAGACATGACATTAGACACAGAAAACTGTTAAATGGTCAATGAAGGATGCTGAAATTTGGTTATCAATACATTTACGGTAACCACCTAATATTTTTGAGTAAAACACTTCTGTCAGTAAATCAAAGGTTCTGTGTCCTTTACCTGAATGTATGGAGATTTCCTCTAGATACCAGTTAGATCTCAGAACCACGGGGGTTCCAAAGACCCTTTGAAAGACCAATCAAAGGCTCTGCATTAGTGCATCTCTTCTTGTTAATTATTTACAGAAACATTTGTTTTTACCAGAACATCCTTTGCTAGAGAAATAGGAGCTTGTGAAGAAAAGATAACAACTATTGGCAATTAATTAGCCAAAGGAGAAATGTGGGCTATAATGGTCAGTGGTTCTACTAAACATGCGCGGACCTTAGTTCTTCAGATTAGGATCCTTGATGGAAAGTTAGCTAGGTCCTGTTCTATAAATGTTTCATGACGTTTTTGGAGGGCCCTAACTTTTAACTGCAGCTGGAGTATTCTTTCTGTACACATCGGTGAAAAAAGTTGGCAGCAACTAATCTTGCCTTTAGTAAATTCTTATTATGTGGTGTACGTGTAATCAAGCATCAACATTTGAAAATGCATATATGTAGGCTGCTTTCTGACTCCATGAAGTGCTCATTCGGCAGCATCAAACGATACAATATGAAAAACTTTTAAAAATTAATCTTTGCAGTTCAGAGCGGATTGACTTGTCCTTGGTGAGCCACTTTGTATTCATTTGCGGACATAAGCAAATACAGCAGTAAAGTATATGACAACATTGAAGTGACTGCCAGACATTTCAGCTGCATCCACACCCTTTCTCAAAGGTATTGCATAAGGGACCTCGTGTGATGCTTATTACATCCATCTCGGATAAGTTATCCAGCTGTCCAGATTGCCTTTAACGCTAGTACAACCTGCGATCACTGAGTTCCACTTTCACAGCCCCTCTGTGGAGTTTTGCACACATCGCTCTTGTAATTCATAAGTAAAACTCAGATGGACCATTCAGTTATCTGTCTCCTCCATACTGCCTTGTATTCGAGTATCAGCCATCTTGTAATGCCTAGATGGAGCACCATTGTAGAAATACAGAAGCTCGGGTCACTCTACAAACCAGCTGAGACTACATCCCAACCCCAAACTCTTAGTACCTCAGTGACCACCATCTCCGTGATATAGATCTTTCTCCCACCAATGAGCAAACAGTCACAATAACTAGCAAAGGTAGCAAGGTCTCACAACATTCCTTATGCAATGCTCTTAGCAAAAGTTATCCTAGCTGCTTTCACGCATGTTGGGAGGGAAATGCGTCTAGGTCAACATTAAACACACACCTTAGCAGTCCGCAAGATCAGACCAAAGCTGATACAGTGGCCTGTCTCATGTGCTGAAGATCTGATTATCTGGTAAGCCAAGCCTCATCTGTAGAACCGAGTTCATCGCAGCCAAGCACCTTCTCGGTGCCTGTGGGGCAGTAATGATATTCCTAGGACAGAGTCTCACAGGTCATATATTTTGTTATATTTAGAACCACAGTTCAGTCGACAGTTATCCAATCTTTCTACTCTTTTTATATGGGCTAATCTCTGTCCAGCAGCATATTCGCCCCCAATTTCAAATGTAGATATCCGCTATATTTCTCACAAACCTATCCATCTGTGTGTGTTGGCCATGACACCAATTCAACTAAAACTGTATTTGCTTAAAGTGGACAGTAGTTAGGACAGAGATCGTGTTGGGTACTCGGAGCGTGACTGTCACAAGTGTGATTCTCGTCACAGCTCGTGGTTGTCTCGCTCAGTGCCGTGTGTCATTGCGTTCTTTGCCTTGTGGCATTTTTCAAGTGTATAGCGTGTTGGGGGAGTTGTGACGGGTGAAGCGGTTGGGGCATTGAGAGACTGGACTCTAACTTGTACGCACGGAATAAACTTCTCCGCTATTCTAGCCCTGCGTGTGCTTCCTGATATTATCCCTTATCTTCTTTACACTGGCGACGAGCGGGCACGGATCCACTGCCCTTACATCACGCTACCTTGGATTATCACGCTACCTTGGAATTCTTTTTTTTTTTTTTTATTTCATCTCCTGCGGATAATTTACTTGAGAGGAGATTCAACCTATTTCACTTAAGTTTTAACTGTCCAACTTATGGTTTCCGGATTGTCTGCATCGAGGATTTAAGCTGTGTACATTCGCATACACTGACCTGCATCGATCTCCATCGAACCGCCATCGGAACCTGGAACGTAAGTCTTCTTGGAGCCATCACAGGTTTCGCAACACTGCGCATGCTTCGTATCAACGTATGACATCATCGCGCTTAAACACGCCCTTGCGTGCATCGTTAAAAAAAAAAAAAGAAGTCATTTTTCAAGTCGGATCGGAGGTCAGATTTCAGGTCCCATTTCAGGTCGGATCGGAGGAATCACATCAGAGAGAACCTTATTACATCAGCGCTTGTACATCGGTGACAAGCACACCATTGAAGGTACTGTCATACTCCAATAACTGCATCATTTGTACATCTAGTACAAGTATATCTTTAAGTCAAAATTTTTGGAGGAAAGGCTAGTGATAGTTACAATTATTTGTTTATTTTTTCTTTTATAAGTTACTCCTACCGTCACACCGTGTTATTATTTTTGGACCATCTGTGTCTACTATGTCAGGTATTCTACCTCCTCCTTCTTTTCTCAACGCTCCAGGTGAACCTCCCATGGCATGGGAAATTTGGGAACCAGTGTTCTTGGCTTACGTGGAAGTGTTAGAAGGTAATGATTGTGAACCAGAAAGAAAACGTTCTCTTTTAAAACATTGCTTAGGGGGTATTGGATTAAAAGAATTTGCTATTACCTTCCTTACTCAATCCTGGCAATATTAATGTTTACCAATATGCTTCTTTACAACTCAACATTCGTTTTGGTAAGAAGAAAAATATAGTTATGGAGAGATTTATATTTTATTCACGCAAACAACATACTGATGAGTCAATTGAAGACTTTGTTTCCGCACTTAGGTCTCTAGCTGTTTCCTGTGATTTTGAGCATATATCGTATGAACAAGTTCTTAGAGACCAAATTCTTATGAGAACAAATAACAAAAAAGTACAAGAAAGGTTATGGACTACGTCTGATTTATCTCTCAATTCAGCTATTGACATAGCTAAATCTATTGAACATTCAGAAAAATTTGTCAAAGAAATAAGAGGAAATGATAAAGGAGATGTTTTTAATGTCAACAAGGATAATAAGGAATATGACAAACAAAAAAAATTAATTTTCGTAAAAATGATTTCACCACAAGATCCGAAAATAGACCCAGATATCCAAATGGTGAGAGAAATAATTCACAACTGCTCTGTTACAGGTGTGGAAGTAATAGGCATCTAGCTAATTTCAAAATGTGTCCGGCCATGGAAAAAATGTGCACCAAATGTAACAAGAAAGGGCATTTCTCCAAGTCTTGTAAGTTTCCCCCCAAAAAAGTCAATTACATACAATACCTGGAAGACGGCGATGACCCATATGATACCGTAGAGAATGAAATTAATACTGTCATCAATATGTGTAATCATACAGGTTTCTCTAAATTTCCATCCTGCTCCATTTCGGTGGATAACGTAAATTTGCAATTTTTAGTAGATTCATGTTCATGGTACACTATTATATCCTCTAGCGTTTTCCATAATAACTGGCCTGATAGAACCCTTTTCACACCTGATGTATCACCTAGTGGCTATACGGGAGATAAAAATTGAATTAACGTTTTTTTTTAAAGCCCACTTAATCTTTGCAGGACGTCATGCATTCAGTAAAGTTTATGTTGCCAAGTCTGGACATTCTCTATTAGGATGGCCCGACCAAGAGAAGTTAGGAATTAAACTTGATCCCAACGCTGATCCTCCTGTTTACTCCATCTCTCCTCAAAAAGTAACTGATCAACTTAATGGGAACTACATTAAACAATTAATTGAACAATTTCCTAATGTATTTAGTGGGAAACTTGGAAAATATCAAGGGTTTGAGCATGTAATAAAGCTAAATGAGAACGCAATACCAGTTCGCCATAAAGTAAGAAATGTACCTCTATCATACAGAGACAAGTTAAAGGATATGCTTAAAGAATTATGTGAGAAGAGCATCATTGAACCCATTGAGTCATCCCCTTGGGTTTCTCCCATTGTTATTTCTGTTAAACCTTCTGGCGAACTGAGACTCTGTGTGGACTTGCGCAGTTTAAACAATGCCATTTGGGTGGATGCCCATCCCCTGCCCAACTTACACGAACTGGTATCGACCTTAGCAGGTGCCCAAGTATTTTCATGCATTGACCTGGCAAGTGCATACCACCAGGTTGTATTAGCTGAAGAATCCAAGAATTTGACAGCCTTTATCACCCCTGAAGGTCTTTTTAGGTTCTGTCGTATGCCTTTCGGCCTTGCCAGTGCAGCCTCTGTCTTCCAGAGATTAATGAAGGACACCTTGGAAAGCCTCACGGGTGCCATCGCTTTCCAAGACGACATTTTAGTATACGGCAAGGACAATGATGAACATGATCTTAACCTGAGAAAAGTCATAGCTGCCTTGTCTCAAAAGGGTCTTACTCTCCGTCTAGATAAATGCAAAATTAAAGCATTGGAAGTAGAATATCTTGGACATACCATCAGTAGAATGGGGATCAAACCAAAACATAAACATGTTGAAAGCATTGTCAATGCTCCTGTTCCGGTTTCAAAAGATCAGCTTATAGCTTTCCTGGGCTTAATTGAATTTTATGCAAAATTCATTCCTAATTATTCTTCAAAAATTGATCCTTTCAGATGTCTTCTTAAAAAGAATGCTAAGTTTTGTTGGTCTAATGAGATGTCCCATGCTTTTGACAAATTGAAAAGTTTTATTGTTAATGCTCCATGTCTTAAACCATTTGTATCTGTGAAAAGATGTATTATTATGGTGGATGCCAGCAACACAGGACTTGGGGGTGTGTTATTACAGAGAGATAATGGTAAGGAATGGATTGTTGCATATGCATCTAGAGTGTTAAAAGATTCGGAGAAAAACTACTCTGTTATTGAAAGAGAACTCCTAGCTTGTGTGTGGGGGGCTGAACATTTTAGAACCCAAAAAAAGTATGGGTGAAAATCAAAATTCGTCTTGTGTAGATTATGATTTGATTCTTAACAGGGTTGAAGATTACAAAACGAGAATGAAGGAACTCTTGGAGAGAAGACTAGGCAGTGTGAGTAAACGAAGCGTGGTCATTGGTGATCTCATACGCATAAAAAAAAAGGAAGGAGTTTGTAAGGGCTCTCCCATATGGTCGGCTCCAAAAAGGGTCATAGAAACCTTTAGGAATGCTGTCAGAATTGAGGGTGGGAGTGTTTGGAATCTCAACAGGATATCCTTGTTTAAGAATGCGGTAACTACGCATGAAGATTCAAATAGTAATGTGTTTCTTGATGTTGGGCCCAGTGATGAGGTGAGAAAACATAATCTTGCTCTGACTAACCATGATTTTGTCCCCACCAGAGTGACGCGTGATCATCGCCTTCCTGCCAGATTCAAAGATTTTATTATGAAGTAATGTGGTTTTTTTTTTGTGTGTTTTTTTTGCTTTTGTTTTGTTTTGTTTTTATTTATTTATTTTTTGGGCTAAATTTGATGCTGTATTATATTACCTCTGCACTGTACTGTATTACTTCTTTTCTTCTTTTAAAAGGGGGGAGGTGTGTTGGGTACTCGGAGCGTGACTGTCACGAGTGTGATTCTCGTCACAGCTCGTGGTTGTCTCGCTCAGTGCCGTGTGTCATTGCGTTCTTTGCCTTGTGGCATTTTTCAAGTGTATAGCGTGTTGGGGGAGTTGTGACGGGTGAAGCGGTTGGGGCATTGAGAGACTGGACTCTAACTTGTACGCACGGAATAAACTTCTCCGCTATTCTAGCCCTGCGTGTGCTTCCTGATATTATCCCTTATCTTCTTTACACATCCTTTCATCGCCTTAGCCTCAGTGCCACGTCACCTCTTGCATAAATACAAATAACTAACTAAAATGAAAGCTGTGCCCCGACTGACCCGACCGGAGAGGAGCACAGGCAAGAAAAGCCTTTACCTGCATCGTCCCACAGGGATCACCATCATGTCCCTAACTTTGTAATATCTACATGCGATCTTTGTTTTGTAAAGTACAAATTTCTTTGCTCCACCTTGAAACCGCACAAGGGTCTCAGCTTAAAAGTGTATAGAAATGCAGACTTGTAAATTGGTACTCTTACTTCATTTTATTTGTCTCCTGTGTTGGATTTATTATGCTTTAACCTGTATCTGTGATGTTTTATTGACATGTTTATTGTTTGTGTATTGTATGGCATACTTTTATTGCAATATATTGCCGAGTAAAGATATTTTCGATTTGACTTGATAAAGGTAATTGAAAGCTGAGATTAAGACGGAACAAACTTGTTCACACAGACAAGGTTCTTCTAAAAGGTGCAAAGAGGAACAGTGGCCATAGGTGCTTAACTTTGGATTTTGCTATACCCAGAATTTAAAACTAGCAGCATTGATAGCCTTCAGCAGAAATAAAAATACTAGCGCCTTTGTGTGTTCCTTTTACTACCAGGAACTCACCCCCTCCTGTGAGGGACAAAACCCACCAACATGCTGTCCACCAACCACTGAAACCCAGCTGTCTTCTCTCCATGGGTCTACTCACAAATACTAACTCTCCCGGAAGGGAATGGTACGATGGACTGAATGTCACAGCGATGAAATAGGCTTTCTTCATACGCAATCTCTTTTCACAACAAACAAATGAACAGGATACGTCTGATGAAATATTCTTAATGTATTGATTGCTTGCGGGTTCGGGTAGATGGTTAGATATCCTTGTGTCAAGTCTCGTTCCTGTTCAACTTACTCTTCTCATCAGCCGTTACTAGGAGAAAATCTGAGTTGAGAGGCCTGTGATCCATTGATGCTCAGGCCTAAGTCACTCAAGTTGCTACCACTGATACAGGAAGACTGCAGGTTCCTCTAAAATTGCCCACTTGTCCCATCCGAATATTGAAAGCGCGTGGTGCATTTGAGGCTAGTCTGGCCCCCTGTAATAAGCTTGTTGTTACTGTTTTTCTCCTCAGCTAGATCTGGCCCCCTGTAATAAGCTTGTGATTACTGTTTTTCTCCTCAGCTAGATCTGGCCCCCTGTAATAAGCTTGTGATTACTGTTTTTCTCCTCAGCTAGATCTGGCCCCCTGTAATAAGCTGGTGGTTAATGTTTCTCTCCTCAGCCGGTCTGCTTAACCACTTCTTTGATGTTTTTGTGCAGGAGGCCATGCTCCATCAGTAGCTCCTGCTGAAGGAAGTGGTTACAGATACTTTACATTATTTGCTGGGGCGGAGGAGTGTTTCACCACACCATGCACTTCACAGAGCCTTATTAAAGTTGTGACTGTCCTGTTAGCCCACCCAATCCAAGAACGTTTTAACTGCCTACCCTTCTCCTCTGTGGCAGGGCCACCCACAGCAGTGGTCCACCTGAGCCGCACTGGCAGCAGGACATAGCTGAAGGATAGTCCATCATATAGGCGTCTTCTGCTGTTGTAGTGATTGAGACCAGAATGTGTAGTCAACGTCTGTGTTAATGTGATGTACCTGGGAGGTGGGGGATATGCTGAAGCCAGCTCCCAGCTGTGGCTGAAGTGGGCCTGCTTCCCCATTCCATAGCAATGAGAGGCAACTAGCCATGTACTGTGTACATCTGCCTGACCGTGATAAGACAAACCCTACCAGTGAAATAGCATTACTGGCAGCATATTTGAAACACTAGTCTTGAGACTATAATCCTGCTTTATTAGCAGAGAGGAGTTTTTGTCCAGCAATATTCCCTGGTATCTTGTGAATACTACGATTACTACCTAAGTTTGTGATGTTTTCTGCATGTGCCAGTTGCAGGAGAAAAAATGCACAAGTGAAAAAGTGGGGAACAAACCTGTAGGCCAATATTTACATTAAACTATTTTTGGGGAATAAAATCTTTGCACGACCCTAGTTATTGCTCTCGCCTATTGCAAATGTTACTTCCCCAGTAAGAGGCCTTCGCTGTTCTCCTTTGCCACTCTCCCAAGAGCCAAGATCCCTTATTGGCCCTTGTGGCTACTTGAGGTTACTAGGGTAAGTTTTATGTTGACATGTGCTGGACATCTGGGTGATTGTTGTTCTTAATGATTAATTTCAAGAACCACTTAGAGACACACTCAAGAAATGAAAGCACATAAAAACACCATAAAAACTTTTCCTTCTGACACTGAAAATAAACTTTAAATGTGGTGGTCGTCCTTGTGGTTTCTCTGTTTGCCTGTTCCCCAGATGAGGTTTCATGTAAGGTTACAGTAGAAGGCCGTGTCCTGCTGCGACTGCTTCAGATAGTAACAGTCAGTGTGTTGGTTGCCTAATGGTTGTCTTTCTGCACTGACTGAAATATCAGTTTCCAAAGTAATGGAGTAAGAGATTGCAAAACTTACATTTTTATTGGAGAATCCTTCCTGTTACCAAACACATCAACATGAATTTAACCAAGCGTGGGTGAGCAAATATGTATTTGTGGGGCAGCGTCTTCAGGAGACTTCAAGGAGTGCTCTACGTTAGCACCCAGTGGTGCTCCTTGGGTTGCATTCACCACCGCCCTTTTTAGTAGTGACATCATGCTTCAAGCGAGAATATTGCATTATTATTAATCCAGTACCTTTGGAGCCCTTACAGTCACTGTGTTGTACTAATATTGCACCCACATCAGGTTTAGGTCTAACTATGTAATGGAGTGACCAAGGGATATGGGATGAGAATCCCCAGTTGTCATGGTTACAATGCCGCAGATGTTAGGGGGGGCCTTAGTGCATGTTTAAGGTTGCCCCTATCACTCAGTCATTCATTGGTCTTGGGCTCAATGGGGCCCCCTGAACAGTTGGGCCCACCCCTACAATGTGGGGCCTGCTAGGAAAGCAGAGGGGCTTTCCTGAGCGTTTCACTATTTCATGCCGTTGCACACATTGTGCAAGGCATGCAACAGCATGCCTTAGAGGGGAGGGGGCCCCCTCCAAAACAAGAAACCGTTCCCCCACACCGCTGGGGCGGCCTCCGTTACGCCCCTGCCATCACTCAGTGATTGTCTGTATTGAACATGATCACTCTGCTGAGAAACCCCGCTACCTTACCAACCAACTGTGTAAACCTCAGAGTACGCAAAGCCTTCTCACTCTTTCCTTTAACTACATTTGATCATAACTGTAACCGTGAGCGCCCAGCAATGAGTGTGTTGAGACTGCGGCGCTCACCTGAATGCCTGTAAGGAGCTCTGCCACAGGCAGCCCTGACCCAACAGTACTGCTGCAAAGCCATTGAACTCTCCCACTGGCCTCAGGAGTCTGCCTCTAGGATACATGCATCTGGGAGAGGTGTTCCACTCCAACCAGCCTCCTGCTAGGACGCTTTAGCCACTTCCTGAGGACAACCTTCACCAAATCGAGCCCACCTATTGTTAAAACAGAGAACTCATGACCAGCTTGTTGTCTTCGCATATGCAGAAATGAACGTTGGCATAGATTTATTTCTGCGTAAAGCGTCACCGGCACGTGACAGCTGCCCCCTCAGCTGCCTCTGTGGCTGATAGGCTGGCCCTGGAACATACGAGAGAGGGACTTACCACATGAAGAACACCTGTCTCTAGACACATGAGAAAAAACATTAAAATATATTTACGAACTTCACAGAGAAAGGATGAGATTACAGCACAGCACAACAGTTGAAGATTGTACTTAAGATTACTTAAACCAGAAACAGATCTGTCTTTAAAGGATTTTTGGGGATAAGCTGCTAACATTTTCTGCTCATGTTCAATGGCAGGGATT
This sequence comes from Calotriton arnoldi, assembly GCA_963921515.1. Classification (NCBI taxonomy): domain Eukaryota; kingdom Metazoa; phylum Chordata; class Amphibia; order Caudata; family Salamandridae; genus Calotriton; species Calotriton arnoldi. The sequence continues at coordinate 713,130 of CAWUFW010000279.1, forward strand.
CATTTTTTTCAAACCATGTCTTCATCTTAGTGACCAGAATCTGGTGCAAAGAAACAGAGTGCAAAATCTGTGCTGGTTCTTGAACAGAAAATCTTTGTTGGAAGAAAGTGAATCCCTTGTTAGAAGAAAGCAAGTCCCTTGTGCGGTGTCCCACTTAACGCATGCATTGCCCTAAATGTCATGTGCTCTTAACTAGGCGGGCGTTCAATGAACGAAGAGTTTGCCGCTGTTGGATGCAAAGACATTACAATTCGAGTAGTTAGTAATCTAGTGAGTCCAAACATGCATTGTCTCCTCTCGGAGCCAAGGCCACAACTGCTTGAACTGTAGACTCTGATATATGAAACCACTTTCAACAAGGGTTGCCTTGCCTTACTAAATGCACTTCTCACATACAAGGACTCCTAAAACTGACATAAAGAACATCACATCAAAGGTTATCTCACCTCATTAAAAGCTGTCCACATCTTTGAAGGACTCATGCACGCACATATAAGCTCTTCAAAGGCTGCTTGACTTCTTTCTGAGAACTCAAACCAAACACTACAAAGTTTACCTGCATTTTCAGAAAACACTTGTGCTTATAATTTTGCCTAAATCAGTGTCTCAAACATTTTAGAACCACAGCCCAACTTTTAGAATGACAAACGTTTGTGACCCACCTAGCTGTAACAGACAAGAGGTGGGCAATTTGTGTGTTCCTCTCTAACAGAAATTTTTTGCAAATGTCACAACCTTGGCCATATGTCTTTATCGGACTGTGGCTCACATATCTATCTGCCCATTGAAGTGGCCGGTGGTGAACTCCACTGGAGCTGGAACGCTTTTCCGAGTAAGCTGCTGGCCCTTGGCATCTGTTCACTAAAATCACATGGCTTCTAAAACATCTTGGTGTAGATACCAGAGGTTTTAGAAAATTTGGAAAACTTCTTCCGCAACAGATTATGGGGTAAGGCATCATATCTATTTTTGTGTTAAAACAAGACCCAGCGGTGCATCATATATATTGCAGTTTTATGATGGAAACACTGCCCAAGGGCATTGGAGCGCTTTACATGAGCACCAGATCACATTACATAAGGTCAGATTCATTTTATTTTAAGCAAGAGAGATTAAGTGATTTCCCAGATCCAAAGTTGGTAGTTCTGGCTGTTAGGCCGCATCCATATTTCTCAATTTATCTGTGAAAGTCATACACGAGTGGGATGATTGTGTATGATCACGTATAGTAAGCATATTCGCTGTTGAAATGGCTGTGGCAAAAATCAGCAGCAAAAAATACTGGACAGTTCACCCAGAGTCTTGCTTGGGAATACTTGCAAGGGTTTGTTTCCCTCACACTTCAGATTTACAAAATAAAAGTGCTTTCCTAACTGTTGATGTATTCTGAAATATGCATACAGTTAATGTACATGTATTTACATTTTGTTGTTACAAAAAATGATATCCCACGGCCTTTTCTTTCCAGTCCCTGAACCATATCGAGATTGTCACATAATTCACTTAAAAAACTGTTTTCACTTTATAGTCAGAGAAAGAAAGTAAACACAAGTCCCTGTGTTAAAAGAAAAAGCAGCAAATTGTCAGAAGGCACCTCCTGATATTTGACCTCTGACTCTGAAGTACAGCAAATGTGACAAGAATAATACAAAATGTAAAGGCCTCTTTATTTCTCTGTGAACCCAGCAGACATCGGCTGGCGACCACAGTTTGGGAAACACAGGTGTAAATCGACACTCTACTGCCAAGTTTAACTCCAGTAACAACAGTCAAGTCCATCACATGTTCCATTACATCGTAAGAATACCGTATATGGTGACCTCACATACCATAAAAGAACACATTTATTGCTCGGGATCACACTACATTCCAGAGCATTGCACTTTAAAAGTATTTAGTAGCAGCAGAGAATGTATCTTCCTCCAGCAGGTTGCACTGTAGGTATTATTACAGTTCTGAAGGTTATTTCAGACTATTTCTCATATCTCTTGGGCAGTGACCTTCTGTTGAGCCCCACACATTGCCTTTTAGTTCTGTTCTTCTCCGTGATTCCACCTCCAGCCTTAATCTACAGGAAAGAAACAACCCAGTCATTTATCACTGACGTCCTCTTTGAAACTTGATATGCTAAAAAGTTACCTTTTTTGCCGGGAAAAAATCCCTTTCACATACCGTGAGCACAGCATTAAATTGTACATTTACCAGTTCTTGTATCTGAGTGACAGGTTGTATTCTGTACATTTGCAGGATGTCTTTGATAATTCACTTTCACAAATTATTCAAAACCTGGTAAGCACGAACAGTGACCTCACCAAGTATCTCAGCGATGGCGATAAGCAATATAATTAAGATGTGACAAAGTTTGACAATATCCATGTAGTTAACAGTCTACAAAAGTGCATGTGGGTAGGTGTAGCTCAAAGAGTTCCATCGTATGGCTGTAAAAAATGAAAAAGTTCACTCGCTGTTTGAAGAAAGATTGACTAACGGAGGTCGATCTTTGTCTGAGGATGGGAAAATAATGGTGGAATGTAGACCTCAGGAAGGAAGGGCCCTTGTGAATTGCTTTGTGGCACAAGCATTTCAAAATAATCCTCCGATTGAAAGGAAGTCAGTTCAGTGCCCCAAGATGAGTGGGGATGTGTCCAGAGCACTGTGTGCCAAAGACAAGTCTGGCTGTCATGTTCTTCATGAGTTTTGAGTTTCAGTGGGGGATATTGTTGACACCCGAGATATGCATGCATTTCTGTAGTCTACATAATCAGATGTAAGAACCTGAATTATGGATTTGTGACAACTTTCAACCTTCCAGTTGAAAAAATTACAATTTTGATTCTATTTGTTTGGGAATAAATAAAATATTTCATATTTTGTGTATTTGTTTGTTGTGCACTTTTCTCGATAGTAGTGTATTGTTTTGAGGTACAAATCCTATATGTTTGTTGGATCGCAGTCTCCACCTGCCACTAGTGATTCAGTAAGGGTGCAAATAAACCAAAGGGTTAGGAACCTCTGGCCTAGATGGTGCTGTCTAGGTAACCTGGGCCCTGGACTTTGCCACTGTAAGATGTTTTCAAAACTATCTGTCTCCTCCTGCACACTGGGTTTATTCTAGTATTTGTTTCTAAAATGTAACGATCTCATTCATTTTAAGGCTGATTGGGCAGATTGGTCTGTTCTTGCTTACTGGACCCAAGAGACGGTTTTTCTAAACTGCTTTTGGGATGTCGGTGAACTGACTTTCACATCACCAGCTTCTGTGACATCCCTTAAACTACGGTTTAGTAGGAGTTTCAAGTTTGCGTCCTTTCAAACACATCCCGAAAAAGTGGAGCTGTCACTGAAGCACTAGACATCCACGAATTGTTACACAAAAAACAGGAGCTCTTTGTGATGAAAATATACGAAGCGCTAAACTAACATTATTTCTTGGTGTTCTGTATCGCTCAACTTGGGGAGCTGAATCACTCTTCTGATGGTGTGTGTCCCATCCTCTCTAGTAATCTAGGTAATTTTATTGATATGATCAAGAGTTGTGCCAACTCCCAGCGTGGTGACCTAGTTTGGCTGTAGGTTTAGAGTTCATGCTGAAGAAATAGTTGTCCTTTGCAGTGGATAGACGTATCATTTGGTGAGTGAGATGCAAGTGCAGATATGTAGATTAGCAAGTTGTCTTGCTGCTGCGTTCTGGACTCTACAGTCTGCTAAGCAGTTATACAGGGGCTCCATCTTATGTACCACTGCACTGTCTAGACGGGAAAACACTCTAGGCAAGGTAATACTGGACATTAGAGGTGACTTGATCTTAAAAGGCCTCTTAGAATCCTTGATACCAGTGGAGGAGTGTGACAAGTTACCAACTGTTGTGTCTCAGTCTGTACCATTATACGTTCCAGCTTACCCGTTGACGTTCTATGACAAACTTCATTCTACCTTCAAGACATTCATGCTCACTTACACACATGCTTCCTCAATGGTAAGGATATAATGGCCCATGTCAAAGAATGCTGCACAGCGTGCTGGAAGAGTAGTATTAAGAAACATTTGCAATTTAATTGTTCTTTGTGCCCGCAAGGTCTGGGTCTCTGAATTCAGGCCCGCTTCGAAATCTATCACACCATAGAATCTTAATATCTGTCAATACAGGCATGATATTTTTATTCCTGTGATACATTTTATATTTTACTGTGGAACACTTAATATAGTTTGATAGTTTTTTTCCTTTTTGTTTTCAACAATGTGAGTGAATCATGTTTTTCTCCTTGCTCCTCCACAAACCGGTCCAAAGTGGACAAGGGAATGCAGCTACCATTCCGTCTGCGCGGCCAACGCAAACCTACACCTACTAAATATTTGTGCTCCAGTTAATCCCACGGAGATAGACATTTCAGTTGAGTTGCAACAGTGACATATTTCTGTGGGAGTGCTGCATTCTAGATCTGTTTTTTTGTGAAACATCAAACCAAAACAAAAAGTAACCACATTTGCCTTGTGAGCTGTTTTCCTATCGTTCCTAAGTTGTGATGTATCCTCTTATGGATTGCTTGGTGGGTGCTGACACAGTATTTCTTTTTATTTGAGTAAGTTCAGTATAATTCTAGCCTTAAGATTCAGCTTCACAGTAGATATGGTGCAAACAGGTTTATTTCTCTTCTAACTCTTCCCTTGAAGAGCAAAGCCCACGACTATTTATACTGGTCTGATGTCACTAAACTCATGCAACGCAGGGAAATAATGGCCTGGGCTGTCCTGTCCTGCCTTTGGTTCAGTCATCATTTTGGAAATTTCGCACAGAAACTCAAGAACAAAGAGTGTAGTCTGAGGACACACTGCTGGGAGGAAAGATCTATCAACCATTGATAAATACAGAAGTTAAATGGTCATGTTTCTTAGTAGAAATGAGGTTGGTAGACTGCATTGGAAGTCTTGTTAGGGAGGGTGATCAATAATGTGGATGTGAAGAGCATATTCTGTCAATTATATCCACTCTTCTGAGATCAAGTGAATGAAATAAGTGTCTTGTCTTTATAACAGTTCCTTACATTTAGGAGAACATAACGAAACTGTCACTTTTGTGTACATTTTGTGCATAATCCCATTAATGACATCTTCATATCGGGAGCTATTCATGAGCAAGAAGGTCTGACACCCACTGTTATCTTCTTATGGTAAGCAAAAGCAAAATATGCATGTGGATTTGGTGTGTTGTGGTAGAGTCCTCAGTGGTGTTTGTGACCAAATTAAAGGTTTTGGGAGTTTTATAAATGACTCGAAGGTTTGTCTGTAATTTGACATACATTCAGTACCATGTGGAGAACCTGGTAGGCTTTTGCTAGCATGATCTTTTCCGAGCAACTTATAAGAGCTAGTAGGCCCGTATTGACCCCCAGCTAGTGGTTATTTAATTCAGTGCTGTGTAGGCTTGCTTTTAATTTTGGGAACAAGTGTATCAGTTGCAACTGAAGTAGAGTCTAATAGTAGGGATACCTGTAGGGTAGATATTCATAAGCAGCAGTGTATAACTTTCTTGCCTTTAGATTGCCACATTAAACATATATTTTTGTGTATCAATGTCTTCCACCAGTTTGGTATAGGAATGATAGTGGTAGATTGAAAGTTGTAGTTGAGCCTGGCGTCTCTTACCATTTTGTTTGCTTGTTCCCTGCCTCATAGAGACAGTTGTAGCTCCATCTATTGCATTGTATTGTTAGCAGACTTATCAGGTAGGGGTGTGATGTTGTCAGCAGCCATGTTGCCCAGGTCTCACTTGATCTTAATCCACAAGTACTTATGGTTTTTAGGTACCCACAGCCCTCAACTTGCCTCTTTCCTCAGCTGCCCGCTGCCACAGGAGGCGCCCACGTCGGCTACAGAGCGCCCGGAGGCGCATATAATCAGCACGGGACTCCCGCTGCGCGCTAGCCCGCAACTTGCCTCTGCCCGCTGCCACAGGGGACTCCAGCCCCCAGGAAACACCGTGCCAGGAAGCGCCCACGTCAGCTACAGAGCTCCCGGAGGTGCATATAATCAGCACGAGACTCCCGCTGCGCGGGCGTGCCCGGGCCGCGCCCGGACCAAGGGCAGGCCCAACTGTGCCCGTCAGCGGCAGGAAGAGGCGGGGCAGGGCCACCTCCTTTGGCTCTGCAGTAAGCTGGCCCTTTTTGGTACAGCTGGTTAAATCGACCTCCATTGGTATTTACCTCCCTTATTAATGTTTATTTTATTGAAATTTGAAGCTGTATAATTTAACTTGAATATTGTCAGGTGGCCATTCGCCCTCCCTCCTTTGTCCCTGCGGGTCTGGGAGTTCGGTGTGAGCTACTGAGTGTGTGAGTATTCTTCCCCAGAGTGTAGTGGTTGTATACAACTATCCGAGGGGTCCTGAGAAAGATGGGTAAAAGAAAAGGTTACGATAAGGCTCAGGGCATGGATAATCCTAAAAGGAAAAAGAAGTCCCTTGGTGCAGTCTGCCACAAGACTATGGACCGAATCGAGTCAATATTGACCGAGTGTCAGGAAATAGCTGCTGTCGATCCATCGAGCTCTCCTACTCAGGCGGGCAACACAGTTAGCTCAGCTATAAATATAGGCGAAGATTCTGTAGCTCTGAACCCCATCTAATCCAAAACATCACAAGGGAAAAAAACAGGCAAGTTAATTCCACATATGTTTAATCAATGCTCTAAAGGGAGGAGCAATGGCCTGGTAAAACGACTTCCCGATTCGGAACCTGATTCGGCTGTATCTGTACAACGCACTGAGATGAGTGGGTCCCCTAGTGTGGCACATGCTATTCAAGTCGAGTGCCACAACAGATGTGATGTCCTTGTCCATGAGGAGATAGGAGGCCCAGGAATTGGACTAAACATTCCCGAAGTGCCTTGCAAAGTCCCTGCTTCTGAGGTGTATGCATTGAAGTCGTTGATTGAGTTACTGAGAGAGGAGGTGGTTGCCCTCAGAAGGGGGGTTGCTACCTTAACTGAGAGGGTAGCCTGAGGGAAGGGGAGTTCCATGGGTCCCTTTCAGCACCCTTACCAGCGCAACAATCTACAGTAGTGGATAGGGGTATAGGGCCTCACCTATGTGGGCATGCTAAGCCATCAAATAAAGTTGCCCCTCCAAGTATTTTATGCCAGCCCTCAGATTGTACTAGGAATCACTACCCAAAAGCAACAGATGCAACAGCAGTAAGAAATAAACAGCTGGGAGCCGGTTATGTGAGGGCTGGACCTAGGGTCCCAGATAGAGGTGAGGTGACCCTAGATGAAGGATACACTCCCAGGTTGGGGAGCAGGGTGACACAGGGGATGGGGTCAGTAAGGGACGGAGTTTACATGAGGTTGAGTGACCAGGGTGTTCAAGACATGGTTTACCTCACTGAAGTTCCCAAACTCTCTTGTGCTGGGTCCGAAGACCAGGATTCGTTAAAAAACAAAGTTATTCACTGGCTGAGATCCACCCGCCACTGTTACTCTATTATTAGAGATGATATTAAATATGTAGGAAGATTTAGTCCACTCGGGGCTGCCAGGGACATGATTGAAGTTAGATTTTTTAATAAGGACATGGTGTCTGGGCTATTGGCGATAGATTCTTGCACTATTCCCCCTGCAAATACTTCTATCTCTATTAGGTATAGACGCCCATTAAAGCTGGAGTTAGTGCCCTATAGATCTACTGGGGATAGACCATGTACCTGCCCTTGTGGAGCAAGGAACAGTCAAAGGTGACTGCAGCCCGGTGACAGAATGTCTCTTGAAAGAAACTCAGGATACCTAGAACCCTTGTTGAGTACGCCGCCATCAGAAACTCCAAACACCAAGAGGTCTAGCATATAATATCGAGACTTGCGGTGAGCCTCCCACTGCTAATGTATCTAGTGGTATATCTCCTAAATGTGGCACTATAGAAGGTGAGGCATCTGTTTTCCCGGTTTTAAGGGTTCTAGTGTGGAACATGGCAGGGATTTCAAAATTGCTATTAGATCCAGATTGGTGTAGTTTTGTGGACACCTTTGATGTAATCCTGTTTCAGGAAACATGGAGTATGTCCACCCCTTTTAGAAGTGGCTTCTCTGCCTATGCCATTGATGCTACTAGGAAAAAGCAGGATAGACCCTCGGGAGGCTTAGCAGCTTGGGTGAAAAATGCTCTAGGGTCTAAAGTCAAGCTTCTTCATGTTGACTCACAGGACATTTTAGCCTTTGAGCTGACTTTGTATAGTGGCTGGAAGGTTAGCATTTTTAATGTCTATAATGAAGTAGACCGAGCCCTGGAGGAAACAAATACGATTCACATATTAGATCACTCTCTGGCCGAGTATTTGGATAGTGCTCCTGTATTAGTGGTAGGTGATTTTAATTGCACTTTTGAGCCCCTTGCCCCTCCAGACTTGACTGAGGATTGGGATCGCGAGTAGTCAATTCCACCTTTAGACCTACCGAAAGTGAGATGGACGAAGAGAGGAGGCCAGGTGCTCGCCCTTACCCTACAACATGATTTAAGAGCAACAAATGGGAGAACTAGGTCTGATCCTAATGGGGACTATACCTTTAACAGACCTGGTCACACAAGTAGAATAGACTATTGCTTAATTACTTCCAATCTCTGGCCCCTAGTGGATGATATGGCAGTGGTGAAAAGACTCGAGAGTGACCACAATGCCCTTGCCCTTACTCTTATTAAACCAGGCACCCCACAGATTGACATCAGGGGTTGCCCTGAGGTGGGTGTGCTCTCTGTCACAAATAATCAAAGATCAGTCAAGTGGGGTAGGGTGGAAGAGCATCCGGTAGCCCTAGAAGCAGTTAAGAGTAAAGCACGGCAGTTGATTAAGGAGCTAGCAAAACTCCCCGTCAAGGATGCTGCCGAGAGCCTGGGAACTTGCCATGAGTCGTTTTTTAGTGAGATAAGGAATATGCTTAGTCGGCCTCATAAAGTGCGGGAAAGAGGGGGACACTGCACAGACCCGATGCAAGACACTAAGAGCGCCTGGTACAACCAGGATTGCGGGAAAGCAAAGGGGGCGCTTATTAGTGCAGTAAAACAAAGGGCACGTCCGGAGATTGTGATTTGTAGAGCCAAGTATAGACAGGCCATTGATAGAGCTAAAAAGGAGTGGGAGGGTTCTCTTTGGTCTTCCCTACACACTGCACTGACCGATAAAGACCCCAAGGCTTTTTGGAGACAAGCAGTATATTGGCTTAAGGGGAAAAGACCTGCCCTGGAATACACCGTCCAGCCCGAAGAGTGGGTCGCTTATTTTGGCTCTCTTTATGGTAATGGCAATCATGCCAGTAGTGAGATTAGTGAGATGCGGGCTGAGATCCTTGGTGGGGAAGGTGAAACTCTGGTTTTCTCAATGGAGGAAACCCAAATGGCGATCTCATCTTGTGTGCCTGCGCGAGCCCCTGGACCAGACAGAATCCCCAATGATCTATATAGAGAGGATAAATCGCTCTGGGGTTTGTACATAAATTTGGTATCAAACCTGATCTTGTCTGGTGCTCCCATACCATTATCTTGGCAGATTGCAGAAATAGTGCCTATTTACAAAAAAGGGGACAGAGCCAAGCCGATGAGCTATAGGCCGATAAGTCTTATTGACTCCCTTCAGAAAATCTTTTGTAAACAGGTTTTAGGAAGGATACAGGATTGGATGACGGAGTTCCAAATCTTGAGTGACTTCCAGGCGGGTTTTCGTACAAAAGTCAGTACTCTGGACCAGGCCTTCTGCCTTATTTGTACCTATTGGAAGGAAGTAGTTGTCAAGGGGGGGAAATTATATGTGGCCTTTGTTGACTTGCGCACAGCATTTGATCTTGTCCCCCGGGCCAGACTCTGGAGAGTATTGAAAGAGATGGGTCCGCCGGCAAACCTTTTAGACATTTTAATTAGACTATATGCATCTACCACAGCACAAGTTAGGTGGGGCGCAAACAACCAAGTAACAGGAACCTTCCCTGTACAACGTGGAGTGAGACGGGGATGTGTGTTAGCCCCCACTCTTTTTACTCTTTTTATCAATGGTGTGGTTAATTTTTTAGATAGGGACAGCTGTGATACCCCCAAAATTGGTGTAAGAAGAGTGCCTGCATTATTGTTTGCAGATGACACACTTTTAATCTCTAAATCTCTGCAGGGTCTTCAACAACTCTTGAATGATTTTATAAGGTTTTGTGATGATAGGGGTCTGATTTTAAATGAGGCCAAAACTAAGTATATGATTTTTAACAGAGGAATGAATAAACCCTCAAAAAGATCTGTGTGGGCTGGTAGCACCAAACTGGAGCAAGTTGAAGTTTTTGATTAGGTATCCGTCTGACCTCATCGATCCACTGGGGTGCTCATATGGAGAAAGTAAAGTTACAACTAATTCACCAGTGTACCCACATTAGTAAAATACATAGGAAGACGGTTTCTCGCCAAATTGTTCCAGCACTTGAAATTTATAACACCAAGGTCCTGGGGGGAGCACTTTACGGTGCAGAGTTGTGGGGCACGGGTAACCTATCCCCCCTTACAACTGTTGAGAACTGCTTTCTAAGATCACTGGTAGATCTCCCCTCTAGTTCCCCTTTGAAACCCCTGTATATGGACCTGGCCCACAGACAGCTGAAACACAAGTCGAACTATAAACTGCTAATGTTCTGGTTAAGGCTATGGACAGTGGAAGAACTTGAAACCTATCGAGAGGCTCTGTCAGATCTCTTGAAATTCCCTAAGGCATCATACGGGAACTATTGGGGAGGTTGAGGATGGAGGTATTCTGGTCCAACCCAGAAAGTATGGTGCAAATTCCGAGGGCAAAGCTGAAAGAAATGTACTGGGAAATGACACTTGCAAAGGACCTGGCAGAACCAGTTCCTAATTTGACTGACTAATGATTTTCTGAATTTTAAATCTGTTCCATTGTTTGAGTCAAGTATTGATGAAAGTGTTCCATTCATGGCACGTAAACTTTTCTTACAGTTCCTTTATAAGACTTTGGCCACCAAACTGTTCTGTTCTAAGTGGTGCCGTAGCGCCCTTTCTGATGATTTGTGCCCAGCGTGCAAAGTCTGCCCGGAATCCATTGTTCATCTACTTTTCTTCTGTCCACACTATTCATCTTTGAAGAAAAAATTGATATTCCCGTTCTGTAGACTTGCAGGTCCGGGTCGCTATCTTGAGGTGATGAGAATCTTGTGCACTGACACTCAAAGAACAATGGTTTTTGGCCTCTCAAGATTCTGGTATGCATTGTGGATCAGGCATGGGAAGTTATCTGCATGAAGCACTTTATTCTTTTCGGAGTTGTTGTACCTTGTATTTTGCACAACTATATCATGAAATTGTTTTTAATATATTTATCTGCAAATGTTTTATACTTCTGCTCTTATACACTGCACTGACACTTGAAGAACAATGGTCTTTGGCCTCTTAAGATTCTGGTATGCATTGTGGATCAGGCGTGGGAAATTATCTGCATGAAGCACTTTATTCTTTTGGAGTTGTTGTACCCTGTATTTTGCACAACTATTTTATGAAATCGTTTTTAATACATCCATCTGCAAATGTTTTACACTTCTGCTCTTATACTTTTTTGGATCTGTGTGATCGAAATAAAAGTTATGATGATGATGGTACCCACAGCGACTTTCTTTTATCGTTAATCATAAGTAGCACCCCGCTTATGTCCCAGATTACCTTGTATCCAGAAAAGTCACAGAATAGTGCTCTAAGACTCGTGAGTTATGGAATGGATGGCTTGCCAGACTGAGGCCATTATCAATGGCTTCGTAACCACAAGAGGGGTAATCTTGTCTTCTGCATCACTGTATCTCAAAGGTGTCAGACAGGAAATCACCGCTTTTATTACTTTGTGATGACAAGCCTTGAGCTCATTGCTAAGTGTGATTCTCCTATCCAGCTTTATCATGTGATGAAACTCCAGTTTCTTTCAAAGGCTTCAGACATTTCATTGGAAGAGGCTGGAGAGACTGTTGAACATGGTTACCAAGAGATCTTGAGATATTGTTATTGAGCCCTACAAAGCACCCCACTGGCTGTGGAACCACTGAGCCTTGTTAATGCAGGGAGCAGTGTACTAATGCTTCATGTCTTCATATCAAAAGGCACCTTGAAAAGTCCAAGAGCCTCTTCAGATATGAGTGAGGGCTGGTAAAGGCTTTTAGGATGGGGCTTTTCCTAGGAGTTGTTGGTTAACAGTTCATTGAAAAGATCCAAAAAAGGCTCTTTAGCTCTTAATAAATGAAGTAAACACTTCAACAAAGTGAAACTGACAACCAGGTGAGTGCTATGTTTGGCAGAGCAGTACTTTAGATTCTGTTCCCTTCCTGTGTTTTCTGCACTTCGTTTCACACCCCCTTTTTAATATCTTGCAATTTTAAAAATACATGCACTGTGAAGAATTCAGAAGAACAAGTTGTAGACCTGTCCACTCCCTATTACTTTGGATCTCGAGTTCTCGCCTTCATCTTTTAAACAGCTATGACATGTATTCCTACTTCTTGTCTTCTTCTGGCCACATGTATTTGAGAGTCAAAACAACATTTTCCTGTTTCTGAAAGTCTTCAGTACTTGTAGGACAATAATCAAACGTCCATAATGTTTGCCCTTCTCTTCTAAATGTTTAGCTGCCATTCACCCAATAATAGGCAAGCATTTGAAATGGTCTTATGCATATTTGAAAAAAGGCTTCTGAAAGTTCAATGTTTTATTAAGTGTATTAACTTTCGCTATGAAGTTGTTCAGTCTCAGCTTGCCTCTGTGTAAATTCTTCGTTATTTATGACCTATAGTGATCAGGTGTTATATACCGGCTTGGTGAAGCTGTGCTAACACCTTCTGTCTTCTTCTCTGCAGCCCGGAAGTTAAAGAAACTGGGAAATTTAAAGATCCAAGAAGAGGGTGAAGCAGGAAAATCCCCAAACAATGGGGACTCCATGCAAGACCAGTCCTCAATGCTGGGCCTGTCTCACCTTGAGAATTTTAACAGCCAGCCTATTTTCCTCAACGTACTGGAAGCCATCGAGCCAATTGTTGTTTACGCTGGCCATGACAACAACCAGCCGGACAGCTTTGCTCAACTGCTTACCAGTCTCAATGAGCTGGGAGAGAGACAGCTGGTGCACGTGGTCAAGTGGGCCAAAGCTCTACCAGGTTGGAAATATACACTCTTTATTCTAAAACATTACGTGTGGAGCCAGAGCAGAAGGGGGTTGAGCGCAGTGAAGAGCTCCTTAAATACATGGGACTCGAGAGTGAGCATGTTCAGGTCCCAGGATAAGTTGCCAATAAAATGCTTGATGGATGGGTGGTGGCAGGTGAAAAGGGATTCAGGTGATTGCAGATCACTTCATAGAGAGGGAAAGTAGATGGACAAGAATGAGTATTGCTCAGAATTAGGAATCTCTTAGGATTTGGGGACTGATGGATGGGCTGACGTGAATACTGCTGAGTTTGTGAAGAGGGTGTGGATGGTTTAAACAGAATATAGAGAGGATATTATGTGCAGGGGGTAGGCTCCAGGGTAATGGTCACCAATGACAGAACAAAGGTGGCAAAGGAGCATAGAAAGCATTGATTGAGGAGGAGGAATGGGAGAAAGTAGAGATGAAGGATTTGCTTGGGGCATGTTTAGAGGAGGAAAGTCGAGAAAGTAATGGTATAATTGTGGTAGGTAAGGCTCATATAAAAAGAAAGGAGCATGATAACACAGTGTTACATTTTTTGGTGCACTGGTCATAACACTGCTTGTCCCTTTGAAAATAGGGAGCAGCACCAGTGTTTCTACCTGAAGTGGTTAAGAAAGGAGAGGGAAGAGTCCCCCTCTCTAATGCTTCTGCATCAATGGCGCCGAAACATATAAGCTGGTGGTGGAACGGGGTTTCATGTAAAGAGAGTGACTGCACTTGAGTTCTTATTCAGATCAGTCTTCCCACTCCCAGGGAGCAACAGGTCTTATAAAGGGTGTTCATTGTCTAAATACCCTGGGAGGTCTGCAGCCACTTTGCCTCCTGCCACAGATGATGGCAGTGGTGTATTGTATTCTGGTGCTCATACTTACTGACCCGGTCTTGCTCGTCCCATCACCAGGAGGGTAGCAGCAGGGCTTGCAAAACATGTATTCATAATAATAATAGAGCTTAGGAAAGGTACAGTAAGTAAACACATGCAATTGTTAAACATTCAGAGCTGGTCTGCCGTCAGTTCGGTAGCTCAATTTAAATAGCATCACTCAAAGGAGTGGAGGTGATGCCATTTGTTGAAGGGTAGCAAATAAACTTTTCTGATCTATAAAAGGTACATGGGTTCTTGCACTTCCTCTGTCCACATGAACCTGCAGGTTGTAAAGTCTTCGTCAAGGTTTGTGGAGGCTCTGAGGGTTCTCTACCACATCTTCCTAGATGACGTGTGGTCAAAGAGGGACATAGAGAATTTCTCACTTGTCTCTTGTTCAGCAACTCCATATCCAGGTTTGGACTCACAGCAACTCCACATCCAGGTCCGGAATTGTTGACCTGGGGCACCTAAAAGGCATGTACTTTAAAATATCTTGCTTTTTCTGTATTTCTTTTTACTGGTAAATAAAGCACTACGTTTTGGAGAATAATATTTAAGGGAGTTTTTGAGAGAGACACTGGTCATTAGCTGTAAGTTCTACGAGCAACCGCCATAGGTATACAGCCTGTTGTTGGAAAATCAATAGTCTTAGGCCCTAATTCATAGTTTGTCAGAATGAAGGTTTTATGTATCATACCTGATGAATAATGATACCCTGGGGCACATTATTTATTATGTGCGATAAATAGAGTCCTAGGACAAGTTTTGGGTGATTTGCAAGTTTAGCACAACAAAATCTACATGGGATGGTAAACAGTGGTGGCTGCTCGCATTGCAAAGTGGCGGGGCAGCGGGGATACAAAAAAACATGGAAGACAATTAAAAAATATAAAACTGTTCTTACCTGCTGCTCCGGCGGCCGTCGCTTTCCTCCTCTCTCCTGATCCTCGACTCCGGCAGTCCAGGCCTGGTGCACACTGCGCAGGCTCCCAGATGCCAATCCAGATGCTTCTCTCATGCTGGGAATACTATTACCCAGCATGAGAGAAGCGCTGGGATTGGTCTGAGTGGCCTGGTTTGGTGCTCAGACAATGCCTGGGACTGTTCTCCACCCTGCTGTGTAACACAGCCTGGGTTGGAGAAAGGCTAAGTGTCCATGTCCGTTTGGCCATCCTAAGACGGCCGTCCAAATCGACATGCACACTTAGCAATGCCCATTACTCCTCCCTAAAGCTGAGGATGGCCCCACCCTGGCCCGGCTGGTTCTGGCTCAGTGAAAAATAAAATGATAATAAAATTGTTTTATTATCATTTTATTTTTCACGTTTGCCTCTGCTGGCTTTCAGCAGTGGGGCGACGCTCCTCCGCCTTAACGGAGGAGCCGCCCCTGATGGTAAAATCCATACACTTTTCCCCTGACACATTCCTTCAGATGTGACCAGGTGTGGTAAATTCCACCCACCTCACAGTCAGGCCTTAGAAGAATATATACCCAGTGTAAAACAGGACAAGAGCTCTTTGAATGTAGGGCACGTCAGAGCATTGACTAGAACAGGGATAGTCTAGGGAAGGTCAGTGGAGTGCGTGATATGGAGTTGAAGAGATGGGATGGTTGAGATACTGGTTGGAAGATTGTGAATGACTTGTAGTAGCTGGCACATTGCAATGGATGCCTGCATGAACACAGGGCATCTGATAACGTGCATTATTGGCTCTGTTGTCTGTTTCTCGGGGGCGAGAATAAAGTTAATTTTCTGTTGTATTTCTTGTGATCTTTTCTAGGTTTTCCGAATTTGCATGTGAATGACCAAATGACAATAATCCAGTATTCGTGGATGGGGCTGATGATCTTCGCCATGGGGTGGAGATCCTTTAAAACTGTGAATTCCCGAATGCTCTACTTTGCGCCCGATCTGGTCTTCAACGAGTAGGTTTCATTCATTTCACATATAAGCCACCACAACAGCAAAACATGTACCCAAGAGCGTCAGCCCTGCTCCTGTGCCTGTGATATTACTGATGGTGCGGTCTGTGAGTAAATCATACACGTGAGATGGGATGTGAATGTATTTGTAGCTTCTGAACATGATTCATGAAACAATATCACTAATATTTGTTAAACTGCTGCATTTATTTAATTTCATGCTCCGAGACATATTGTGTCCTTACAATAGGAGTTGTTAAACTTTGATTCTGTTGCTTTCTGACCACCTTTTGAAAAAAAATAAGATTAACTTTAAAAACTAACATTCTGAAGCCATCAAATCGATTGTACCACACCATTATTCTAAGCTTCCCTTAAATTGTGTGGCTCCTGGTGGCACATGTTTAAAGCTGTTAACAGTAGTGTAGCTGCTCCTGCTGTGACTGTGCAGTGCATTGTGTTTTGAAAAACATATTTTGTAGGAAAAAGTGCAGCTAGGCTGAAATGCACACAATGAAGTAGGTAGAAATAAGATGGTTGGGGACTAGCTTATGTGTCCCACAGGTGCTGTGTTGAAAACTAAACCACTATAACTTGTGCAACTATTGGGTGTAAAGTAACCCGGTCAGAGACCCTCCAAAGAGGGCTGCAGTTCACAAGAGGGTCCTCCACAACCCCAAAGTTGCGGCTAATCATTTTGACTTCTCCAAAGAGGTCAAGCCAGGGCAGATCTGTAAGACTTGCTTTCTCTTTGCCCACTGGTGTTCACAGCTCCTTTGTGTTGCTTGTACAAATTGCTAATCTCACAGAGGGTTATGGATGGGTGCTTGCTGCACAATAAATTGTCTTCTCCAGGGTTCTCCAATGTCAGTCTTGGAGGGCCGGATCCATGCCAGATTTTTAGCCTATCCACGTTGAGATAAATGTAGTTAAAATCTGGCATGGATCCGGCTCTCCAGGACCGACAGTGAGCGAACCTTGTTCTAAACTATGGCATGGACTACATGATATCTGAGTTGGATGTTGTTAACATTTGTTATTACCCTGAAAACAGTAACCACGTCATGGAGCGGTTAAATATATCTAAAATATTAGCAGTGAAATAGCTCAGCTGCGACTTTCCCTGGAGAAGCCTCTCTTGTGCACCTGCTCATTCAGGTCCCATTCTTGATACAACCATCTCAAAGCCCTCAGAGGATCAGGATCCTACTTGACTCACTGATAAGCAGGTGCAGGAAATCTTGCACACAGAAGCGTTTGTGCCCTCGAGCTCTCCAGATTCACTGAAGCAGGTCTTCCATCTTCCCAGTCTTCAGTGACAAAAAAGGATTTGAGCCTTAGTAATGTCACCCTTCTAAAAAAAAAAAACACTGTTGTGGATGATGATGTTGTTCTGCAGAATTAGAAGTCCGGAAATCTGGACGTCAAAACTAGTGGCTAGTACTAGATGATCAGCACCACATATAGCCAGGATTAAAGTTTACGTATTGGAGTACTGAAAAAATAAACAATAAGTAATTCACATCACCTAATTAATTGTGGGCCATTATCCAGGGGCGGCTCCTCCGTTAGAGCGTCGCCCCACTTAAAATCTCCTCACAAGACCAAAGATGGAAAATAAAATGTTAATTTATTACCTTTTTTTTTTTATCTCCCGTCCCGAACAGACCGCCAGGATGGGGGCGGGACCGCTGCTGAGTGACAGCAACAGGGAGGAGGATGGGCTGTCTGCACTGTTTAGAGTGTGCATGTCTTTTTGTTTGGCCGTCTTGCGATGGCCAGCCACACATGCGCACTTTAAACATCTCTCTCTCTAACCCAAATGTAAGACAGCTGGGTTAGAGCAAGTGCAGGCCTCCAGGGCGCTGTGTAGCACCGAGTGAGGCCACTCCCTCCATTCAGGGTGCTGCTCTCATTATCCCAGTTGTCGTAGTGTGCTAGGGATTTACAATTGTTCTTCTCCAGTTCACGCCCCTTCAACAAGCACCGTCACCAGAGTATTAAGCTGAGGTAGAAAGCTTATTTAGGTGCTTATCACATAGCTGGCAGCCCCATCACTCTCTCTCTCGCTCTACATCCATAGAAGAATAGAGACTGAAGGTGAATGCTAGAAAGCTTGGGAGGTTGAAGTTCTTTGCACCACCCATTAGTGATCTCTCCACATTAAGGCTGTGAATGTGATTTTTCGCAAGCCGGATCGGCCTGAGCGTGGCCAATCCTTCTGGCTCAATGATGGGCACTGATCCCTTTGGCAGGGAGCAGCACTTGTTTACCTTTCAGAAAAGAGATCTGGCCATGATACAGACTGCCTTAAAGGAAACCACTAAAAACCAGCATATACACAAGTGTGCCAAGGTTACCTTTGACAACCAGGAACGAACATGTTAAGCTTTTAACAAATATATATGTGTGTCATTTGTAACTTGTTCAGGTATTGAAGTTGTTGACAGACACTGCACAGTTATACTTCTGACAACCCCCCTTGTGGTTTCCGGATTGTTCTAGTTGTATTTAGTCAGGTGCCCGTTTGAACCTCTATCCGCTGGAGTCACTTGCCTGATGGAATAGATGGGTACTTCTTTGGTACTTCTTATTTCCCACCCTGAGTATTATAGTGAGTTACATTCCCTGTAAGCTCTAGAAACCTATATGCTTTTTCTTTTTTTATGCTTTTTAAGATCATGTGGTCCTAAACACCCATCATTTCTTCTTGTCTATAGCATTACTGGATTTCCACATTTTGCTTTGTTGACATCTCTTCAGAAAACTTGAAATATTCAGTTTTTTAGGCCAGTTTGTAGGACTCCATAGTTGGCATTTCTGCAAGTAGGCAACAGCAGACAGCGCAGCCGACCTAAGAAAAATGGAATGGAATGCAGCACAGAATAATTACCAGCAGCTGAGATAAAGTCAAGTAGTCCCTTCATCACTCCTTGTCCTGCGACAGCAGAGAGCGTGGCCTGGATGTGGTGCCCTGGAACAACTCTCAGCTTCCTTTCCTTGATCCGTTTGTCTCGCTGCCTTTAATGTAAGGGAATGAAGCCCAGTATATGGAGGGATGTACACGTGCATTATCAAAAACAGATCACATTTTCAGTTCCTCCACAGGGTGGTATCAGATTTTGTAGGTTGGTTATAGGAGCAGTCCATGAATTAAGATTATCATTGTTACTGCACAAGAAGTTCGTACACTTCAGTAGGGTCTGTAACAGTGATGCGCAGTCTTGGCTTTTGTTTGCAGTCTGCATGGTAATGAAAATGGTTTATTGATGAGGCAAACAAAGAATGTTAAACAGAAATATGAAACTGTATCTGTCTTCCCCAGGTACAGGATGCACAAGTCCAGGATGTACAGTCAATGTGTGAGGCTGCGACACCTCTCCCAGGAGTTTGGGTGGCTCCAGATTACCACAGAAGAGTTTCTTTGCATGAAAGCATTGCTTCTCTTCAGTATTAGTAAGTGGCATGGATTTCATTTAATTTTTGTTATATTTATGGATGTTTCCATTTTATCCAAGCGATATAATATTATCTTTATGCAACTTGAGAACACAATGACAACAATTTAATATTCAAAAATCTCCCATAAAACGCTGCCACTGACAGAGATGAGCCATGTAAGGCAGCTGTGTGTGTATGTGTTGATACATGTGGGTGTATGACTTTATATGGTGCGCACCGAGCTCCAAAGTAAGTGCTTTTTAGGTCTCGCCTACGCAGCGCGCATGCGCTGCTTAGGCAAAAAGACCTTTAGGAATCGCTTCGGCTTTTCAGCCAAAAGCGTGCACGCGTTCCATTGCCTTCAATGGCAACGCGTGCACATTTGGCGATTCCCTTGCGGGAGCGAGCAGCTGGCGCCATATGGTAGCAATTATCGTGCCTTGCTGCTCGCTCCCGCAAGGGAATCGCGCAGGCCCCCTCCTCTGTCCCCTCCCTCCTGCTGCCGTGCGAGGCGCGCGCGCTTGTTTAGGACTTGTGCCCTGATTATCATCAAGTTTTCTTTAGGGAGGTGGGAATGATAAATACCACGAGCAAAGAGCATGTTGTGGTTTCGATGTATCATTTGTACTGCACATCATACTGATACTGGATATCATCCCCCATTTTTACACATCATATCAGCGAGGCTCTCGGTCTCATGGCACCAATAAGCCGAAGTGGCTTTCACCGCCCGGGGCGGGGCTTCCTGTGAGCGCTCCCGCGCGCCTTCTCGGGCCTGCACTGATCACAACCGTGGAAGGCAGAATATGACACGCGCGTCTGCGGCTCTCAATGAGTCATCTCCCCCGAGCGCCTTGGCTAACAAAGCACAAATAATTGATGAATAAAAATGAGGCTGAAAGAGATGAATTGCTTTCTGGCGAGGTACATGCTGCAGAGCCGCAGCTACGAAATATGTTGTCGCCGAGGCAAGGTTTGATTGCCGGGGGCCTTTTTCGCCTTTTCTTCCGCATCCGGGCTCAAGTGCCTTTGTATGCCTGAGTGCTTCTCGCACGCGGACATCCAGTCCTGCCGATAATGCAGGCAGATTTGTGTGGAATGGTTTACTCGGACATTACACTGAATGCATTATACTGAATGCAGCCATTGGTACACGATGGCCTTCCATGATGGACGTGTCTTGCATGCCAGGCAGCAAGCAGAGCTGGCAGCACGTGCAGGTAGAATTTCAAAACCTAATATGAGTTTAATTCAAGCATAACCCATGTTCCAGTTAACTAGTTTTTATTTTGGTCAAGTTGCTGTCGAATGTTTTTGACCATCGAGGGTATTGCTATAAACAGAAGGTTAATTGCATCTTTGAAGACATTATTATTGTTATTATCATTATTATAATTATTACATTTATAGGACACACGTTCACTGCAGTATCTCGGCGCCAGCAGCAACAACAAACAAGCATTGGCATAGCCAATAGGTCTCGCCTTTGGAACCTTATTAGTATTTAGTTATGCAGTACAATATCCTTGGTGCAACAACATCAACTCTTGCATGGCTAAACACTTATAAGGTCCCAAAGGCGAGACCTATTGGCTATGCCAATGCTTGTTATAATAGAGGTGGCGTGCATTGCGTTCAAGAGGTG
The DNA here is from genome assembly GCA_963921515.1 of Calotriton arnoldi. Lineage (NCBI taxonomy): Eukaryota > Metazoa > Chordata > Amphibia > Caudata > Salamandridae > Calotriton > Calotriton arnoldi. The sequence continues at coordinate 734,205 of CAWUFW010000279.1, forward strand.
GAGGGTGGATGAAGATGAGGATGAGGAAGGTTGTGAGACTGGGTAGCGGGAGATTTGCAATAGGATCCAGGACGGGGTCCCTGGTGGGGTGATGCGAATAGAGAGTCAGATATTTCAGGGAGAGGTGTGGCGCAGGGGCCAGATTAGCTGACTCAAGCGTGGGGCTCACGGTTCGTTCCTTGGCAGCGGCTCAGCTCAGCATCATGTGACTCTGAGCAATAGCTCAATTAATCTCCCCGACGACCCCCAGCGCCTGGATACCCTTAGGGGTGATAAGTTTGCACTTTACAAATATTGAAGTATTATTTTTATCTTTGGAAGCAGATGTGCATTGCAGTGGTAGATGGATGTTGAAGTTGAAGTTGGGTTGGGTAGGCTTTGGGAAAGGCACAGAGGAAGAGAGCTGTGGAACTTCCGCTGGCTGGGGCTCGTGGATGGGGAAGAGGTTGGGGCATTCCTTGTTGAAGCAGAATGTAGACTGTATTGCTGTTGTGGAGGGCAGACAAATGTGTGTGGGGGGGTAGGTTTGTTAGGAAGGGACAAACCGAACTGTAGGAAGCCGAATGGCGGAGCTCTGTTGTGGGTGGATGGAGCTGCGGTCAGAGTTAAGTTGGATAATTGCATAGCATTTAGGTCATGAGCAGAGATAAATAGGGATCAGCAAGAAATCCAGGTGACCCTTGCCAAACACCCAGCACACAAGCAACAGATACCATCTCCCTAGAAGAGCGACACAGAGAACGTCTTCTTTATATTTTACTGTCATGACCCTCACCTGCCAAAACCCTATCTCATAAATGCCCAGAAGACAAGGGCTGTGCCAAAGAGCACTGGATTCAGTTTTCAACATGATTAAAGAAACAAAACTTGTTAAAAGACTGTCTGCTAGAGATGAAGTGTCTTCAGCTTGTTTCCTACTATTTATAGACTTGTCAACATCTGCTTACTTTGTAAGTCAGCTATCCATAATGATGTTTCAAGCTGTGTTGTAACCAATAACCAATGTTGTGTCCTCGCACAGTAGAATGGACACCTAAAGTAACCTAAACCTTGACAAGAGTTAGTTACTGGACATGAACACATGCAGGAAGGACCCTGTTTAGACATTGTTCAGAGTGCAGGGTAAGGCTGTGATGCCTTAGCCAGAGCAGTTCAAGATGAGGAGTCAGTACCAGGGCACACTGCAGCTCAAGATCAAACAATATATTTTTAAATAATAAAAATGATTCCAAGTAAAAATAATTTCCCAAAATATGTATAGAATAAAAGATCATGAGTGAATTCACAGATAAGTTAAATATGTTTAACTGATAAAGCTGAGTAGATAGATCCTCTTCATACCAAATATAATAATACTCTTGAACCCTCCCCCCTCTCATCAGGCTTTCTTGCTTTTAGCATGCCTTTTCCATCGTATACATTTTGCTGAGCTAGAAATCTCTGTATGCGAATCAGCATTTGCTTTTTTCTCGTTAAGAGCCCTCTAGGCATCCTGTAACCTCCTTCATGAATGTAGGAAATCGAGTAGACATTTCAGTAATCTGTCATGAAGCGTGAAAATGACAGCTTTGGTCTCAACAAAAATAAACATTGTGCTGTCAGTGCAGAGCAAGTGTAGTCTGTTATCAGTTCTTCTTTATAAAAGTGAATCTCTCCAAAGCTGTTTACAGCTTGAAAGGCTTTTCATGCTCATCACTCAAACATCGAAATCATAAGAAAGCATAGTCTCAAAAATGTCTTTCTAATGGATACTTCTTTCATTCGATTCCTTAACTTATTAATATTCCCCAGGCACCAGACTGGATCACGAACGCATCATTATTATCTCTCCAGAGACACCAGGTGAGGCCGCGTGGCTTGCGCCACAGCTTTATCAACCCGAATGTGACATTATCATGGAACATATTGGCACAGACTGGAGCACTGGCGTCAGTTCCTGTTTTTCTGTGCCTTATCCAAACGGGTTCAGAGCTCTCTCAGTGTCTCACCGATGAAATTCCTCCGTATTTCTTCAGTGATTAGGTCGAATTGTGCCTTCTAGGATCGAGGGTTCAAGTCCTTTTCATGGTGTCACAGTAAGAATTTCTTTATTGGATCCACAAGACATCTCTGTGTGGTGTCTTGGATCTAACCATGACCCCCTTTTCCTGTGACTGTTGCTCCCCAGTGCATCTGAAGGCCATCAGGGAGTATGAGGCAAATATTTTTGACCTGGTCATTTGAGGATATCCCAAAGCATTCCCTATGAGTTACCTTGCAAGGCCAAAGCTCTCCAGGTGTCTTCGGATTAAAGCGGAAACCTCATCTTCTTCTTAGATGAAACGGTCCTGTGTTCTAGACAGTTCAGAGCCTTGGCAGAGCCAATCCTATACGCTGAACTCTTCACTATCTTTGTACTTGATCCGGTTCTAAAAACCGTCAATCTGAGATTCTGCCTCACTTTAAGGAACTTGCACTGGCCTTCGGCTGACCATGTTGGAGATCTTGGAGGTGATTTCTCAACCTTCTGGGATATGCCCCAGGAAGGGATAAGATGCCACAGGTTCTCCAGCTTTGAATACTCTGGGCCCAATGCCACATGATCCCACACCGACCCTTTCACTGTTACAGACGCATCCCAGACAACTGATTTTGGCACCACTTTTGAAACCTTTGAAGTCGGCTGACATCATTTCAGTAGGAAAGGAGAAGGTTCAGATCTGTTTTACTGTCAAACTCTTGCCATAATCCCTCTCTAGGGCACAGAGATTTGCCTATATGGTGAAAAAGTTTGAATTGGACTCAGATGCCTCGGAGATGGCCAATGAGGATTAATGGTGCAACAAGAAAGATGTTTCAGAGGCAGAGAACCTCTTTCCACCCTGTAGCACATATGCACAGAATCTATCTGACTTACTGTTAGAAATGGGGATTCTGGTTGTGTAACTCCCTTACCCTGACTAGAGTGGTGGGTTCTGCCTGTCTTAGCTGCATACCCTAGCCAACCAAAAGGCCCATTTCTAACATTGATGATCAGCGGTGAGGATAGGACTTGCGTTTGTGCAGTACCACCGTGACTCATTGTTGCACTACAAACTCTGCACTAAGACCAGTATGCAACCACATACAGTTTCTTGTTCTTCGATTTTTTTATGTGACACCCCTTGAAAGTCAATCATGTCTTACCTGGATGACCCAGAAGTTGTAGCAGAAACTGCGTTTAGTTTTGGGAGCTTGTATTCCTATACTGTGAGTGATTTGAACCAGTTCTGTAAGGATCTTGGTCTTAATATGAAGAATTCTGCCTGGAAGGAGGAGCTGCAGGATGCCTTGATGGCTTTTTGGAAAGCCAAACACACTAGGGAGAGTGAGGAGCTTGATCACGGACCACTAGTAATCGCAACACCTTTCCAGAAGGTGACATCCTGTAAACATCTGGACTTCCTTCAGAAGGAGTCTGTTCTTTTATCTCTGTGGTACAAAAAGCAGTGGAAGTCTTCGTACGTTTCAGTTTCTCTTTTCCCTTTCAGTGGCTCTTTTGGAGCCAGTTTTTGCTGCCCTGGAGAAGCCATTTTCAGGTCCAGCAGTCCACAGACTGATCACACTGGGCCATAAACCTGTGCTTGCCTATTTAAAAATTATTTTCCTCGCACTGGTCTCTGGCGAGTCATGTGGTAAAAATATTATCTGCTAAATCAAACCAAAATGGCTCCTATGACGTCTCCAGAACAGGAGTTGAAAAGTCCTGACACAACGGACTAAAAAGCTAGTGGCTGGGATTAATTCAAGCACTCCATACATCACCTCCTTGTTTGTTGCAGTTGATGCCCTTAGTGTGACGGGTATGCCAGGATGTGATTTCCGTGCTCAATGCACCATAGTATTCAAGTTGGACCCTACTGTAAAGGCCTAAATAAGCCAAAACGGTCTGTGTTTGCTTGTATTCCCTTATGAATGAGCACTCACCTAACAGTTCGGGATGGACTGTTCCCAAGACTGATTGCATGAGGCAGGCCTCTGCCTAGAGTGGACTGGTGGGTGAAAATGATGGATGGAAATGCTGCCCTAATGATTGCCAGTGGCTGGGATTAATTCAAGCATTACAGCCATCTCCTTGTTGTTTGATGCATATACTTTTCAGGGCTGTCTGGAATAACCTCCATGGTTAATCTGCACTACTCAGTCCTATCTCATGTGGGGTGTTACTTTACTACTCATACGGTGAAGAATCTACAGGAATTTCACATGAAGGCTCTGTTAGACCTGCCATCCTTTGGGTGGTCTTCCTCTAACTTTTTGCCTGCTTACCTCCACTTTTTGCTGTATCTTTTCTTTGGCCTTAGGACTCCAAGCACTTTACCATTACTAACCAGTGCTAAAGTGCATGTGCTTCTCCCCTAAACACGGTGACATTGGTGTATACCTGATTGGCATATTTATTTTACCTGTAAGTAAGTCCCTTGTAAAGTGGTATACCATCTACGTAGAGCCTGTAATCTAAATGCTACTAGTGGGCCTGCAGCCCTGGGTGTGCCTCCCACACAATTAGGCTTTCAAACCTGTCTCAGGCCTGCCATTGCAGGGCCTGTGTGTGAGCGACTTGGCATTTAAAACCACTTCCCAATTCTTAAACTCCCCTTTTATTACACATAGGTCTCTCCTAAGGTTGGCCTTATGTAGCCCTAAGGGCAGTGTGGTGTGTAGCACATGTACTTTTAGGTTTTACATATCCTCGTTCTGACAGACAGCTAAGTTTGTTTTTACTACTGTGAGGCCTACTCCTCATAGGCTAGCATTGGGAATTCCTCAAAACACTCTTAAGCTGTAATTCCTGATTAGAAAGGAGTAGCTGCATCATGTTTCATATCTTTGGAATGCTAATGATAAATCCTCTTTAATGGTAACGTTGGTTTTAACATTACTATTTTAGGAAGCTACACTTTGTGCATTCCCTCTAGACAGCCACAAACACAGGAATGGGTGGGTGTGCCTCATCTGGATTCTGATAGCCTTCCTGGGCAGGAAGGGGGAGTGGGAGCTGACATTTGCATCTGAATAGGCAGTGTCCTGTGTCCCACACAAAGGGCTGATTAGCCCCCCAAAGGTAGCCTGGCAGACAGGGCTGTGATGAAAAGGGACCTGTGCACTTCAAGGAGCTGTTTTGAAGTCACCCCCCACTACAAAGGCACATTTGGGCATAAGTACTGGGGCTCTGCCCCTACTACTGGACCTGTGAAGAACTCTGCCAGGAGTAAAGACTGTTGTGCTACAAGGATTGCCACTCTGCTTGACTGACTGTTCTAAGGAACTGTTTCACTGCTGTGCTGAGCTGCCTTGTTGCCTGCTGATCTCTGCCTTGCTGAGGACAAGGACTGGACCCATCTCACTTGAACCCAGGGTGGTCCAAGGACTTGCTGGCTTGCCTCCTGTTTTCTGAAGTCTCAGGTTCATAAAAGACTTCTTGCAACTCTGCTGGGGCTGCTAGACTCTGCCATCTGTGAGCCCTACTCTTGCCTGAGGTGCCCCCTCCAGCCCTAGGCCTCAGAAGTGGGTTCTCCACCTGTTTTGCTATGAAACCGATGCATTGTCACCTCAGTGCTAATCGGAAACGAAGCAGTGCGCTTCGACGCAGTGACAATCCGAAGATATCCCTGCATGGCTCGATGACGATGCAGGACTCTACCACGCGGTTCGACGCTGCACTGATCCGAGGTCCCGACTGCGACGTTCGACTTGAGCACAGGAGATCAGGGTCCCGACTGCGGGGCTTGACTTCGGCGCATCAAACCCGGCTGTGTGAATCGGAACAAATGCATTGTACTCTTGATGACAACGCTTTGCTCCATCCAAGGTACTTTGTAAGCTGGACCTGTTTGTGTTCTGTAGCTGACTTGCCCTCTATCGCGGTCGGCTTGAACTTTGGATTTACCCCGGTCTAGCGAGCACTTAAGTTACCTTTTAGGGCTATTGACTTCTAAGCCCTATTTTTAGTTTATTCTTTAAAAATTCACTTATTGGATTTTGTTGTTTTGGTCTTGTGTTACTCAGATAAAGATTCTCTAATTTCTTAACCTGTGTGGAGATTCTTGTGGTGTTTTCATTGTGTGTGTGTTGCACAAATACTTTACACATTCCCTCTTTAGAGAAGCCTGACTGCTCTGTGCCAAGCTACTAGAGGGTGAGCACAAGTTATCTTTTAGTGTGTATCTAGCTTACCCTGACAAGAGTCGTGGTTCCTGCCAACCAGAAACCCCAGTTCTAACAGGCACAATACTACATAGTACAGTAATTCTTTAGATGCCTTATACTCTGATGTGCCTCCATGTGCTTCAAGTTAAGGCTCTCGCTAGCCACTACATACTCTTCTCCTTCCACTCTATGGGCTCGAAGTTTTGGTGGTGTAGTCTCTAGCTCCTCTGTCTTGGCCTCTGAGAGCTAAATAGCCTGCAAAGTCTCTACCCATTCCTTTGTGGCAGCGTAGAGCCTTGATGGGCCTCCAATGGTCAGGTGAGTTCACTGGTAGTGCGCATGATCAAGTGCACACCTTGTGTCAGTCCTGCTCAGGTGTGGTATCTGTAGACCACACGGTGAGTCTTAGGAGGATTGTGGTATGGAAGGTGGCTTCTAGCATTGGCCTTCTTCTGGGCACTGGTAGGCCTCGCAGTCCCAAATCGTGGGTGAGTACTCTATGAGTCACGCTTAAGCCTCCCGGATGGAGGAGGTTCAGCATTCCTCTTCACTGGATGCTGGGTCTGGCTACAACCTGGTACTTCTAGGCGCAGTTGGTAGCATGATGGCAACAGCCCATATGTGCGATAAAGTCTTCAGCGCCTTGCTTTTCATGTGCTAGTTCAGGACATTGTGCATTGACGTGACTGCCTTGATCTTCAGAACAGCGTAGTTTACTTGCCTTCTTGAGGGTCAGTGCCAAGCTAGCCACTAAATGGTGAGGGGTGTACCCCTGGTTGGCAGTCTTCACATTCGGGTCGGCCTGGTCCACAATCTGGCAGCATTGCAATCATGCCGTCTGGGTCAACAGACACGCAGTGGGTGCCACAGGGAAAATGTTGATCCCAGCTTCAGTTGGGACAAACAGTATTGCACACTTCAAGTACCAGGTAACAGCAACTTGGATGACACGAGAGGCCAATCGGGTACAATTAAGAAGAGGGACAATCTTTGTTCAACAGCTCTCTTTTTGTCTAGTTTTGGTGACATTTTTGAATAAGGGATTTGGTAGTGAATTGTTTTAATGTTTTTTCAGGGAGTACATCTTTAAATATAGTTGACACTATGCGGTGTCCCATGTTTTTACTGACACTTACATGACACATTAGATCACCTTCAACCAACCCCCCAATCCATGTAATGGTTTTTTTACCCAGGAGCACATTTTAGAATCTAAAATAAGTAACCAGAAAAGATACATGCAGTTCAATCAGATTTTATTATCGTATTTGCAAAACATTTCTGCAACTCCATAGCTCGGAAAATATTCCCAGTACAGATCGCAGCGACCCTTCCTTTAACAGCGGCAGCGGACCTTTCTTTAGACACCCCACATCCAAGCAAAGGGGCGTGGCCTCTATTAGCGTGAAAATGCTTTATGGGGCGCTTGAAAACAAGCATTTGCAATACAACAGGTCTCGCATTTTATAAACTTTGACCTATCGGTATTGTAAATGCCAATGCCTTTTATTATTGTAGGTTTTTTAAACACTAAATAAAAGGCATTGTCATTTACAATGCCAATAGCTCAAAATCTCGTAATTGCGAGACCTATTGCATTGCAAATGCTTGTTGTACTTAGCATTAACTTTAATCTTTGACACAATGTTGGATTCTTTTGCTTCTGTTTTCAAAGCATTAGCACACCTACTAGAGGTTTTTGCTCTTCGAAACGATTGCCCATACATCATTTAAACATGCATCACAATTCACCCTCAGACGTTCTTGGATTGCAGGGTTACATGCATGCATAACCATCTGATCCCGTATTAGATCTTCCTGAAAACCTCAAAATGCACAAGCGGTTGCTAACTTTCTTAACTCGCTGACATAATCCTCAATAGATTCATGCTTAAGTTGTTTGGTTTTTTTTAAACTTATAACGTTTTACTCTTATGCAAATCTTGAAGCGAAATGCTTATCTAAATTTTAAATGGCTATACTGAAAACAGGGAGCAGACAGATAAACGTCCTCACAAGCCAACCGTCTCACGCTCTCGGCAAGATTCTACTTCACCCTACAAACATTCTAAATTCACACCATGACTTAAGCATTCTAAAGAAATAAAGACCCCATAGCACATGGTGAATAAGATCCCAAGGTGTTCAAACGTATTTAATGCTGTAATCATCGCTATCACCAGTGCTGTTTTGCTTCCTCTCTGCACAACTCATTGGGGATTGTCGAAAATTCTCGGAACTGAAGCTGCCACACCAGTCCGCAACAAATTTACCTTCGTGACGTCATATCCGGGGAAGATGAAACTGCATCTGACACGGTATACCACCAGCTAGTGGCCCAGGACAGCTGTTGCAGAGGAAAAAAGTTTCAAGATCCATCAACAAGCTAAAAGTAATTCTTTGTTACCAGTTACCGAGCGACATGCTCGGCAGATTTTATTGCCCTTAAGTTGGCAAGATCTTCCTCAAAAGACAACGGACTTGAGTATTAAATAGGACCTTTGAGTTTCATGGGATCCCGCTCAGACTGGAAGCCTCGACTAGACAATCCGACAAAGTGTTGCATAGAATTTTTTTGATATCTCGAATTGCTTCCAAAATTAGGGCTTTGGTGGTGAGCAGACTTGATTTGTGATCACCTAGACTGAAAAATATTGACGGTTAACAGCTAGAGATCCACTCTGACCTGGGTAGTTGAGTGGCCGGTGGAACATGGCGCAAAAGGTAGAGCATTGAGCCACATCAAAATACCTTTAAAGTTTCCTGGTCATAGCGCACAGCCATAGAGTAGAGCTGGCATCGTTTGGGGCCTCGTCATTGGAGCCACAGTGGGGACCTGGAGTCCATCATTAGAGTGCATGTTGGGGTGCTAGTTTCCCGTTTTTAGATGTCTTGTAAGACCGCACCTTTCTTCTCACCATACCCCTCCTAGTTGTAAACACGGGCCCATTCTAAATTAATGGCCCCTATTTCTGATTTGTTGGGTGAAGTCCTCTTGCACGTAAAATACAATGATTTTAGTTTTGGAAGGACTGACAGCTGATCTGTTTGATTACATGGTAATGCGCTGTTGTAAATGTTTCTTGGTAACTGCAGCAATAAAATCATTTAAAAAGGCAAATGTTGAACTTTAGCTGATGCCAGCACAGTGCACAATGTCCTAAGAAAAATAGTGGTTGGGGAGCTACTTAGTGTATGAAAAATCACAGTGGCATCTCAGGAGTGACCTCACAGTAAGTATTGTCGCGCCTTTATAATGTACGTCTCTATGATATTTCTACTTATAATGTGGAACGGGTATACTTTACAAAAACAACAAGCTAATATAATCATGCAAAAACGTGAAAAGAACATGTTTTGGTTTGTTTTACTTTTTATTATAACTATAATATATGTTTTCCACATTCCAGTGTGTAATTGAGCTCAGAAATGGCTGAAAGAGACACTATTTTAAACAAACGTATTGTACATTTTAAACTGTGCCTAGAGAGTAAACAAAATGTGCTTGGTGTGTGTTTTTTAACAGTAAAACTTACTGTTCATGCGTGTTTGCTTTCTGCTGATTTTGTGCCCATCTTAAAAGCACAAAAGCGCTGCATATTTGCAGTTCTTCAGTCGACAGAAGGATTGATGATGTAAAGTTCCCTGTTACTTCTCTGATAAGAGATTAAAACAAAGCCCTCTACTGGGACCCTCTCACACATAAAAGGGATGCTACTAATGGGAAGAGGGGTCAAAAACACCTCTAGGCCAGGTTACACGTGCACAGTAATGTAAATGCAAGCAGCTGCAGTGTTGAGGCACACGGTGACACCTCTCGGCCTCTTATAAGGGAACACAACAGTGGTTAATTTGTGCCGATGTTTGCCAGTGCTCGGAACCAGTACTTAATAATTAACATCAGCACCTATTTGTGACTGCTGAACATATGGTGGTGCTGTTTGCCTATTTTTGAGCAGAGACCATATGAAGATCACTTAAAATGTGTATTTACCTTAAAAAACAATAATACCAGGGCATTCCAGGCCATTCTTACTTCTTTGGTTGACCTGGAATAGTCCAAATTATCAGTTTTTGAAGTGTGATGGTTAGTAGATAGCATTTGTGCTTGCATTTTGCAGTGTAGGCAGGGGCAATAGGTGGTGCAAGCTGCAGTGTCCTCATGAGAAATATTTGAGCCCTGGCACATCTGGGTTTTTTAACAAATTAAGCACCGTAACAGAGTACCCTTTCTGAAAATAGTGGGGGGACTCTGACCACCAGCGTCCACCCTTGACTTGTGCCCGCATTCTGAGTCGTAGTACTATGGGGAAGTACACTTCATCATCTTTTTCCTTTGTGTTTGGTTTCCAGTTCCCGTGGAAGGCCTGAAGAATCAGAAATGCTTTGATGAGTTGCGATTGAACTACATCAAGGAGCTTGACAGAGTGATTGCCTGCAAGAGATCCAATCCCGCCTCCAGCTCCCGCCGCTTTTACCAGTTAACTAAACTGTTGGACTCCGTTCAGCCAGTAAGTGATGACTGACATGCATTATACATGGAAGTATAACATGGTGTCACTGACACAATGTCAAGAAAAGGAATGATGTCTTCTTTCCAGGGCAGAAATACAGGAAGGGTCATTGGGGGTCTGTGCAGAGGGTGGAAACTGTGATGTGGACAGTGAGCAGCCACTGTCAAAACTTGGTGGCCTCAGTGTGCAGTGGGGCTAGTGAACATAGTGCTAAGAAACAGATGCAGAGAGGTGGATAGACAGAATAGCAGGAAGGGGCGGGGACAGCCTGTGCTGCAGGTTCTGGGGAGAGGATGTTGCCTCAAGGAGCAATGCGCCTCAGTGGCCCCATGAAGTAAATATATCAGTGGCACCGACAAGAAAGCGCCTCAGTGGCCCAAGAAGTAAATATATCAGTGGCACCGACAAGAAAGCGCCTCAGTTAAACAATGCTGTAATGATCTCCAGTCACAGATGAATCGGTGGGTGAATGTGCGAGCTCATTGATGGATGCATGAGTAAACAGAGACTGGACGAATCCATGGGTGATTCGGTAGATGAATAAGTGATTCCGTGAATGGATAAGTACTTGGATTGAGGGATAGGTATGTCCGTGCATGTAGGTGTAAGACTGAGTGCTCTTGTGCTTCCATCCACTTGCAGCATAGAGTGTGTTGTTCACCATCAGTCGGCAATCTTAAATGCCTGCTCAGATTTGCACCATCACTAAATCCTTAGTTCACGTTCAGATCTTCCCCATTTCTTAGTAAACCAGAGTGCATGTACACGATAGGATGTGTCCACGAGTAGAACAGGACTATGTATGAGATTATGATGGAGCGGGCTACTTAAAGCAAGTAACATAATGAAGACACTGGAGTGTTCTGCACATGAGAACACACCCATGACTTGCAAATCCATATACATATTCAACAATGTTCATGGTACTTGAACCAATGAAAATCTCGTCATCAGAAAGAGCAACATGGTTTAAGAAAACACCAACAAAAGCAATTTGCTGCTTTTGGGAAGGAGTTGGGAAACAATTACAGCTAATACGATCTAGTCTGAATTTCCAGCTACCAGATAGAGCTTGGTGAAGCTGGGGAGCTGCTAGGGATGGGGCAGGTGGTGTTAACATATAGACGTAGAGGGAACAAGAGAACAGAACTTTGAGTGGACCATTTGTAGGGAAGAGGAACATGGCACTGAAAGGGATGAGGGCACAAGAGACCGGGATGGAGAACCCCTGCAAGAACAGATGTTAAGAGTCAGAAGGTAAGGGAGGCGGGATGTCTGCTGGTTGAGGGAAGCATCAAACAGAAAGAGGTCGGACACCTATATTCAACCTATAGAATGAGCGATGAACAGTATATGGGCATAGCCTAGACGTGCACCCTCTGGCTGGTAGGTTGAGCTAGTAATTGCAGGACATTCTCCTCGGAGAGCCAGCTCAGCAGAAGGGCAGTGGCGCTATGCTACCCTGCGGTAGTGACCGCCTGGGTTCCGCTGTGCTCAGGAGCACCCACAAATTCTGCATCACTGTGGGTAACCCCGAGCAGCAGTAGTGCTGATCAACCATGCATGTTAGGGCTTCCGCACTCCAAGGCTCCTGTCTCCATCCTTGTGTTCGTGTTTCAACGCTGCCTGTCACCGGGCTGTCTGCGTCTGTTCATGCAGCACTTCATGACTCAAAGCGTAGCCATTGGGTTTGAGAAACAACTGAAGAATCGCAGTTTCAGAGATAAATGAATGAGCAGTCACTGCAGGTGCAAGAATCACAAAGCATCTGGTTGGTCAAAGAAAGTTTCTCACCGAAGCTGCTATTATGAGCTTCTGAAACTTGTGAGTAGGATTTGACAATTGTGCACTACAGAATAAATTTGTGGAGGCTAGGTAATCACATACAGACTGGTTTAGATGCCTGAAAGACCTTTTGTCATCAATTCTTCAATAAAGTACACAGAGAGAGTGGACTTTCAGGCAGCCCCATTCAGCCATTGGTTTGTATGTGTTTTTCATGGTTTACCACTTCTAAGATGGAAAGTCCATCTAGACCATGATATTTCGTGGATGGTTACATTCTCCCATTTGTTTCTCATTTGATGATGAATCGGGCTCAAGTAGTCCTTTTGTTAGGCTGGAGCTAGTGTATCTTTTTTGACGTATTTACTTTGCTGACGCATTAACAGTTTAATTACTTGTCTATGATTTCTTTAGGAAATGTTTGCTGTTTGCATACCTTAGCATAAGACCTAGTGCTATATTTTCTAATCAGCCTTGTGCGGTAACATATTTTACCCTGTGTGTTAAAATGTTTTACCTCGTGGAATTAATATATTGCCTTCTTGATAACATGTTATTGGATTTAAATCTTTTTTTATGATCCCAAAGTGAAGATGTGTGTGCAAATAGGCTTTATTAAAAATTCAACAGAAATATTGGTCATCTGTCTAAAGTATCTCCTGTGTAATATTTTGCTGCGAATGATTTATTTTCATAGCACTTTTCTTTGAGAGTGCATCTTAACTTCGCTAATGCAGTGTGTTCTGGAAAGGGGCCCTGCTCCTAGCTTCCATTTTGTTGTAGTCCACGACGTTGCTTCATTAAGGGATTCTTTTTAGGACAGCTGAAGGCAACACACACACACAGGTCTACAATTACTGCCCAACATTTTCCCTAACAAAATGTTTACATTTGTATACAGCATAGAAATGAGTAAGGGAAAAAAACAAACTATGTTTGCTGTTATATTGGTTAGTATGTAATATAAACGGTAGATAGAGATGATCGTCTGCTGTAGGTTTCTTTTTGCACATTTTATTCTGTAGTATTTTGGGTGTTGGCTATAGACAGCTTTGGGTGCTATTAGGCACGCCTGTTGTTTATGTCACAGCCTGTAACTTTGCAAGTATCTTTAAATAACCCTAAAAGGTAGTTAAAGCTAGACCTGTTACTTTAACTACGTGACTTAAGTTTAGTTACATTTCGTGTAAATGCCCAGAGCATTTATTTTGTTAAATGAAATCTTGAAATAAAAAACTGTGTTTCACTGTCACTGTGGCTTGACAATATCAACCATTCCTCGCGAACAGTAATCTTAAAATAACGCAGTTTGCACTGCGCCCCACTTCTCTTTCAAGAATGAGTAAAGATTGCTTTTTATGTTACAGGTCTCTGACATGTAAACTTCTCAAGAGTAAATAAATACTTTTCTCTCTTTTCGTCTGCCAAAAATCCATAGGGCCTGTTTGGACCATCCCTCATTTTGGACCAAACCCCTATTTTGTACCTAGCCTCCTTATTCAGATACTTGTGAATGCTGATAATATAACATAATGCACGTCTCATCATCTCTTGTGAAAACCTGTACTCGTACGTCTCTGCACACATATGTATGCTCCGTGGAAAGCATCACCCCCGGGAGGGACTGGGTCAGCGTCCCCAAAATATGGATATAAAATATATGGGTTCGTTGGTAGTTCCTCCTCTGCTCACCTACCTTCTCTAAAGCTGCCTAGATAACTCTTTATGCATCATTGTGTATGAGCCATAGTTGTGGAACTCTGAAAGTTGTGTACCTTTAATAATAATTGACCATTGACTTAGAACTAAAACCAAAAAGGCACGGCTTTGTTGTTTACTTTTGATCAGGTATTGTGTCTAGTACGAATTCTGCCTTCATTTAATCTCAATATGAACTTCCTGTTTCCGCAGATCGCCAGAGAGTTGCATCAGTTTACATTCGACCTCTTCGCCAAGGCCCAGATGGTCAGCGTGGATTTCCCCGAGATGATGGCCGAGATGATCTCCGTCCAGGTGCCCAAGATCCTATCTGGAAGAGTAAAGCCCATCTTTTTCCACAGTCTGTGATGCCCGTACCCAACCAGTGCCTTTCCTCCCACCGCCTTCTACGCATAAACTGTCCTGCCATGCTGCAGTGCCTTGAAGCCTGCTCTGAAGATTTTCAAAGAGATGTATCGGACTACTTGACACCCAGACTTGGGGGTGGGCAGGTTGGCGTTGAAGGAAGATTCATCCGTGGAGTGGGTTTAATAGACTTACTACCTGCAGTAGCTTTCTTCAGACTTTACACAGTAAAAAACTCCTTTCTAGGCTGGTGGCTCGACGATCACATGATGCTGGATCCGAGATGCTGTTTACTTCCTGGACACCGTGTCCCTCTGGTATAAGCTGGGTCTCATTCCGTCCTGGTGTCAACATGGTCACCCCATATTCTGCACTTACATCAGTAGCAGCAGTTTACTGGACGTCGCATTTGGGTTGTTTATTTCTTACTACCTACACATTTTGTGTTTTTATTTTTTTTTCTTTATTATTGGTGTCCGAATTAGCATATTGTATGGTTTATTGGCATTGATTACTCTGCAAAAATAAGGTGCCCAGAATGCACACAGTGCTTTATATTGTGTGTGTCCTTTCTAAGGTGTGATTTTCGGTTAAATCTGGTTGCTGTGAGTGGCTCGTTTCCTTTCCATTTCCAGTTTGCCCGAAGCTCTTTTTCGCTGCTTCATAAAGGTTGTTAAATGATTTATACAGATAGTGTGAGTTACTTTTCTGTACCTTGAAAGGTTGCTACATTGTCATCACTAATTGAAAGTTGACCACAGTCCCCAAAAGCAGAGGCAAGAAAAAAGGCTTGGACCTGTGTTAACCTACATATATATGTATGACCAGAACGTGCCTCGATCCAGGCGAATGAAGCGCTCTTATGGGGTGGATGCACAGTTCAGATCCCAGCCTGAGCGCCATCTCTTGCTCTAGTCCCCACTAAGGTTGCTGCAGCGACAAGGAACCTGCTAAGCATGACACTGGATCGGGATAAGTAAGTTACTCAAGTTGTACTCAAACGATGGGCTGATCTCAGTCTGCAACCGAGCGCTGAGAGGTCCTTCAACCTGCCACATAAGCATTAAGATTGGCTTGTGTTCTGCTTTGGACATCCCATCTGAGGCACTGGTTAGCCTGAGCACCACCTTGTGTGTAGGGAGGGGCTTTGCAGCATCTGGGAGCATCGCTAAGAGCAGCTAAGCCAAAGCGGTGTGCTATGCTGCCGAGGAGATATGAGACCATCCCAGAGCTGGACAGAACCAGAACCATCGCCCATTCGAGGGCAGGAGGCAGATGAAGAAAAACGAAAAAAACAGAAGCACATTGAAAAGTCGACTGATGTTCCCTAACTAAATTGTCCTCTCGGAAATTGCGTGTTAGTACTCGTCTCAAACTTGAAATGTGCATTTTTGGATTTTGCCTGAATGTATGTGGGATCAGTTGTCCAATAGATGGACGTTTCCGTAAACAGAAAGATACTTTGAAACATTTCTAAACTTTGATTCCATGCTTGGATTGGCGAGATAGCAGGTTTTGGCCTGCAGTTTGCAAAGTAGATTCTGTTAATAAGAGCAGAGTTAGTCACACATTTACAAATTGCTACTCGTATTAGTAAAGACGAGTTCCTCTTGTTGCCTCACTTAGGCGAGGTTTTTACGTTTATATATACCCTATCAATAATGTTTTCACAAACTCGATTGGTTCGCAGTGGACCTAAGTGCAGTCTAGCTTGCAACTTGTATGTGTCATTTGTTGTTCAGCATTATGTCCATTGTTTGTGTTTGTGGGGGGGCGGGTTGAGTTCCTGTGACTTACTGAAGGGCGCGTGCCCTCTTGTCCAGTACAGACTTGTCAACAAATCCAGCCTGCATGGTGGTCCATCAGCAGAAGAACCCTGACCAACTCAATGGTTACTGATCTTTATTCGAGTGGTACAGCCTCGGACTAAGAGCGTACCAAAGTACATTGTCCTTACTTTAGTCTGTTGTTTCTTTATCCTAAGTCGGGTTGTGAGATTGGGATAGAAAACCAAATGCCATTGGTGGTATTCAGGGAATGGTGTTAGGAAGTTGCTTGTTGGGAAGGGTTGTTTTTTGTCTCACACTATAGACTACAACCCTTTGACGCCATTGAAGTTGTATTGAATTTGCATTAAATGTTAAGAAATTCTGGGTTTTCTTGTAAAAACCTGCATCTACAGTTAAATGCAAGCGGGATTTGTGTGGCACGTTGTGTGGATTTGTCAGTGTACACATTGGCATTTCTAAAACAAGGCAGGGTACCACTGTAAGACCAACCTGTCCCCACAGCTTCAACTCTGTTTTCAAACAAATCATCCATGGTGTTTGTAAAAAACAATTATGAATGCCCAAGCAATAGCAAGGCGTGTGTTACCTCTGTTGGGCGGCATAACTCTTATTGTAGAGGAGGTCAAACCTCTGGCACTTGCATTTCGAGTGCCGTTTGGGGAGAAAGACATCTTCACTGTGGGAAGATTGAGTCCTTCGTGAGAGCGTGGTGTGTGTGCTTCTTGAACGTTGTTTCTGCAGCAGCTGCAGGCGGACGCCAGTTTCTAGGTCCCATCAAGTGTGCTCGCTGCTGTATCCTGTGCTGTAAAATCATGTGCCCTGCCACCCTCTCTAGCCTCCTCCTCCACCTCCACAATCTTGACATTCTTGGTTTCCATCTATAGAACATTTTTCAGTTGAGTCGGAAAAGTGTGGAAAAAAACAGGGGTTACATTCTGAATAAATCAACTCTTTTATTGTGGATTGTCGACTTCAAAGTTGTTTGTACATCTGTCCATGTACATGGGTAAGAATTTAAAGAAGGACAAAATTACAAGATCATGTTGTGTACTCGAATATAAAATATAACCTATCAAGCGAAATCTGTATACACGTCTTCTGTGTATATTCATATGCATGTGTATGTATGCATTTATATTCATATATATGCAGATATGGAACATGTATTTGTATATACATATTTATGAATATATTCATATATATACGTATATGACATACATAAATACGCATCCCTGGTATGTGGTAGTTGATTAACACTTTGCACCTTATTGGCTCTCTTTTGGGATGCGATTGTTCACTTAATACACCCTTCTGATCAATTTCAGGCATTTTTCTTCATTGTTTTGGGGTAACAAATCGTATCTGTTTTCATAATTGAATGTTTTTTTTATTGTGTTATTTTGTTAGTTAAGGGAGCTAAATCATTGTTGATGTCCCGTATGCTTGAAATATTCAATGTTTTGTGTGGGTAAGGTTGTTATTTACCCGAGTATATTGAAAAAAGAAGTACTAATGATATACAAATGTACATTAGCACGACCCTGAACCTATTTAAGGGGCTGGGGTATTTTAACAAGCTCAAGAGCAAACATTGCAGCTTCGGTCCCTGGCTGCAGCTGATCCCGCTTGTCAGAATTTGAGTTATTTTAGTGCATATTTTCTGCAGCTCTTCAGATTGCAGCTATGACATTTTGACAATAATGTGGAATTAAATCACTGTTCCCTCAAGTCAGCTGATGTTTCTAATAAATGCTTTCAAAACTAGGCACAGAGCAACTGATGCTAGTAAATTGATGCGCGCAAGCAGCTCGCGAAAGTGTGCAATCAATCTACTGGTGCATGTGCACAGTGGGTCACACAAGCAGCTCTCGCAGTTGTAATCCACTGGTACATGTGCACAATGGGTCACAAAAGCAACCTGCTCAAAAATACAATGACTCACAGAAGCACCTTACAGAATATTCAGTGCAAGTACACAGTAGCTCACAAAACAAGTGTTGAATCCACTGGTGCAGGTGCACAATGAGTTACACAAGCAACGTGCTCAAGAACAGGATGACTCTTCAGAAACACCATACGCAGTTCAGTGCAAGTGCGCAGTGGCTCATAAAACCAACCTGTACAGGCATGCAGTAGTAGAGAAAAAGCACACTGGCAACCTTTAGAAGTATCGAGTGATTCACAAACCACCTGTGAAAGTTAGTGATTCACACTAGGAGCCCTAGCTAGTGAATAGGGGTTCACACAAGCTGCCTGTGCAACAGCACACAAAAGTATGTAATTATTCACTGTAGCAATCTTAACTATTACAAGGTAGTTCACAAAAGCAGTGACGGCTGCCGCAAAACTCAAGCGGGGGAGCGTGCCCCAGGACGGGGATTAGGGAAATAATCATTATTTATTTTTTTAAACTTACCTGTTCCGATGCTGCCGGCCATAACGGTGCTTCTGTTCTCTTCTGATGGTGCCCGACAGTCCTTGGGACACCAGCACAAGCTCCCCACCTAATCCCGGTGCTGCTCTCAATGGCATGAAGGCAGTGCCAGGATTGGTCTGAGCGGCTTGGTTTGCCATTCAGACCGTGCCTGGGAGTCTGTGCTGTTTCCCACAACCTGGCTGTGCAACACAGCTGGGTTGGAGAAACCTAAGTGCGCATGACGATTTTACCTGCCTAAGACGTCCGCCAAACTGTCATGCGCACATACAGTGTGCACTACTCCTCCCTTGCTGTCGACATGGCCCTGTCTCGCCCAGACTTTGCTGGCTCTAGAAAGAAATGGGAAAAATAAATGATAATAAAACCAATTTAGTATTATTTTATTTTTCCATGTTTCCATCAGCTGGCTCTCAGCAGGGGACGCTGCTGCACAAAAGTAAGTATGCAGTGATGTGTAAAAGCAGCCTGTGAAAGTAGTGATACAAGCAACCCATGTACGTGCACAGTAATTCACATGAAAGTATATACCTACTCACTCTAGCTTTTGGTGGAAGAAAGCAGAGAAAGCGTAAATATGATTTACACAAGCAGTTGTGGTGGCAAGTACATAGCGGTTCGGACAGAGCCTGTGCGAGGGTCTAGACTAGAGGCTGATTGAAGCAAAAGGCAAGAACAGGCTCTACAATCTGCTATAATCAAATCATCATCCTCAGTTTCACAGTAATCCTTCAAGGAGTAGAGAAGGGTAACATTGGAGCTTCACACATTCAGCCAATCAATCAAGCGCAGCTTATCTCCCGAGAGGGTATCCAAGCGCTGTGCTGTGGGTGGAAATGCCACCTTATTCTGAATAAAAAATAAAATGGGTTTGCTGTAAGTGTGAAAACTTGTGGGGTGAGCCCATTATGGGTGGCGCCCAGTGCCCCCTGCGGCTCCTCGGATTTGAGAGTCATCCTGGGGACCAGCAAGATCCCAGAAGCTGGTTGATAACAATGCTGTATCCCAGCAGATCACTTTTGCACCCAATCTAGTGTGAGATGCCGCTTTTTCTTGCGCAAGGTCCTTCGTTTTCTGCCTGTTTTTCTTCACACTGCAGTTGGATCATGTCAGCGCTCCTTGATTCTCAGGGTCTTTCTCCTGGCCCTCTCATGAGGTGAACATTACCATCTGCAGCTCTCCAAGGCCACTGACAGTCTTTTCTATATTTGGCTTTGGGAACAAACTGAGTGTTTTTGCACCCAGCAGGCTCCCTCGTTGTGCAGAAATGTTTTTTTTCATTTATTTACATCCCTTCTGTAAACTCAGTTCATTATATTCCTTCTGTTAAACGTGTTTTCAAAGTGCAAACCCAGCCTGCAGAAAGCAGGCTGCCTTACAGTACAAAAATACAGAAAAATATAAAATATTTAGCGTGGATACAAGAAAACAGACAGTGAGAATTATATGGCGAAACAGCAAAAATAATACAATGCACGAAAGATGACAGACAGACCAGGAAACCAATAAAGGAAACTTGCGTTTGGGGGGAAGCTTTGAGCCTGTGGACCATCGCTGCAGTGTTACATCGTTCTGTGCACAAACTATTGTTAAAATACCGCAGTTTGACTAAAATAAATGTTAAAAAACGAGTATGCATCTGGAAATGAAGCACCCACACAAGATAACGAAATACATTTTCCCTGATTTGAACTAGCTGCGTTGAGGCATCACTAGTCTAGGACAGCAATAAAAATACTACCTTTTTCTTGGAATTTTTTTCTGTATTTTCTCTTTTTTTTTTTACGGGTTTCTAAGACTATGATATTGTCATGTTATCCACGCGCCCCAATCTGCAACCTCTCTGGCCTGGGCCATCCCCCTCTTTCCACAGAGGCCTGTAGGGGGCTTGGATGTACCAGGAGGTTGCAGAGTTTTGTACAGTGCCCCCACCTCAGAGAAAACACTGCAGTTGGGACTATTTGAAAGCAGAGATACATGCATGCCATTCTGCCTTATTCTTGCTTTGTGGTAACTGCAGAGACTGAAGAGATCTGATGCATAGTCACTGTTCTAGAGATGTTGATCGCCATTAGCCTACCAATCAGTACCACAGGATGGTCAGTATCTGCGGTTTATGTGATTATATAAATGTTAAACTGCTTAAGTTGCGCTGCATCTCACTGTTCTTTCATTTGTTTTCTTGTATTTTCTAATGATTTGAAAGAAAACAACGAAATGAAACAAAAATGATATGGCTCGAACATTTATTTCCCTTTGCTTTGGGTGTTTTGTGGGTTAGGTCTTGTGCCTCCTGGACTTCACTGGATAATGTATAGCAAACAAAGCATTGTATGGTCTACCTGACTGCGACCATGAGCTGTGGTGTTCTGATCTCTTGAATATAAAGTCTGCCATCCTGGATATCTTAATCTAAAACGCGAATTTCTAGTGTCGATTTAAACAAGATTTTCAGAATAATCTTAAACGGAAATCACGTTCCATGAATACAGCCTTCATTGATCAAAGCTAGGTACCCAAAAGTTAAAACACTAGGGGTCAATTTTGGTGGACGGTGTTAGTACCATGGCTATGGCGGAGTACTTTACTCCCACCATGGCCAAATATAGGGATGTCAGCCGGCCTAGCAGACATCTCGTGATGGCTGTTCCAGTAAATGCATTGAAATTATGGCAGATGGCTCTGTCAATATGACGAAGCAATGTATCAAACTGTAATTTATTTTTTTAATTTTCAAATAAGAAAAATCAAAGAAAATAAAAAAAGAAGAAAATTACCCCCTTGCCATGGGAGATTTCTCCCATGGCATGGGGGTTATTTTTCAGATTCCACTACCGGTTACTGCCAGGTTTGGCCATGTGTTAGCCCACTCTAAATAGGGAGGGTAGATGCATGGCCAAACCTCTGACAGACCTTACTCCGTCAGCCATCGGAGGTGTATGTAGGCAGCAGCGATGGAGTAGTGTCTGTTAGCTACATACCGAAGATTCACCCGACTCAAAATGAGGCGGATGGACCTTCAGGTGGCAGAAAGGGTACTGTGTTCCGATGGAGTACCCTTGTCGCCAACATCTAAATTAGGCCCTAGATCCCTTGGACTTCAACGTTAATGCCCTACATGGATGGGAGATTTAAAGTACACAATCTGTGGGATGGTAAAATGGGCTCCTGGAACTCCTGAACTCAAAAGACTTATATCCTTGATCTCCCAGGGTCAAAGATTGAAATCCTTGTTCTCTCTGATTCAAAGTCTGCAGTAAAGGGTTTCTAAGACTAAATATTTGAAGTACTAGATTTCAAGCGTGACATCACAGCTAGCTGTTAGAACTTAGGGGTGTCAATCCTTCTACAAATAGATGGCTTCCCTTTTCAGTGCATTTAGTGTGAAGCTAATGTTCCTTGCACTGCAGTGAAAGCACGTTTTTACTTCTAACGGTGTTTCCACACTCCTGTTGATGTTGTACCAACAATGATTTTGCATATAAATGTGATTTTGTACCCATGTGTCTTTTTGCTCCTAAATGTAATATAGGCTTATAAACAAATTTTGACAATCTGATGATGTTATTCCAAAAGTGGCTTTGCACTTTAATTTGGTTGTGCTTCCAAATGTATTTTTTTTCCTAACTGTGGCTCCCTTTCCATGCTTGGTGATTTTGCAACAATGGTGATTTTGACCACAGTGTGCTTCCAACCAAATGCGGTCATACTGACGCACACTTTTTACACCTAATGGGACCAATTACTACCATATTTTTCCTCATTACTAATTGATTTTGCACCTCAGTATGATACCACACTTCTGCTGACTTTGCAGAAAGGGAGATTTTGTATCTGTATGTAGATGCCTTTTGTTACCAGATCTTTTGTAACAAATAAAAATACATGGAAAATAATACATGGAAAAGAGCTTTGGGCCACCCCCCCTTCACCCATTGCTTGCTTGACTAGTCGTTCTCATTTTGGTTCTGTCCTCAGCACTAATAGAGAGGCAGTAGGTTATGTTATGCAGATTTGTAGAGTGCACTGTCACCCGGGAAGGTATGCTGGCGATGAGCAAGTGTGAGTCTAGGTACACCAAGGCCTAGTGGGGCTACTCAAAAAGCCAAGTCTTCAGCTGCTTACGGAATTCAAGAAGTGAGGAGTAGGCTCTTATATGTAGTGGAAGGTCATTCCACACTTTAAGAGCTATGTAAGAGAAGGCTCGACCACCAGATTTGATTTTCTGTATGTGTGCGATTTCTGCAAGTAGGAGTCCAGACGAGCGGAGGTGTCTGAAAGGTTTGTGAAAGCAGATGCGATTGTTGAGGTATGGTGGCCCAGTGATATGTAGTTGCAAAACCAACAAGATGATGGATGGAATGCTCAAATTAATCTCAGCCACGGGGGTCCGCATCCCAATCCATTGTTTTTGCCCCCCATGCACCTCAGTTTGGACCCATCCATCTGTAAATCAGTGTTGACCCTGCTCCGTGGGGGAACAGTCCTGCCCAAACTGCCAGGCCAAGTCCTCCCTGAACCAGAACACAAGCAATCTAGGACCGATTTTGCCCTAATTAGGACTCTTCAGCCTGGTATAGCTTGGTTCCAGTGGCACAGTGAGCCCAGAACCCACGTCGAGTCATACCCGGCAAACTTATGACGGCAGTTGCAAAAACAACAAGGTGATGGATGGAATGCTCAAATTAATCACAGCCACTGGCAATCGCTCAGACCGCATCGCGACCCATCATTTGTCGTGTTCTGTTATCTAGTGCCTTGAAAATTAGGATGAGGTGTTTGAATTGTGCTCGTTTGTGAATAGGGAGCCAGTGAAGCTCCTTCATGTGTAGTGGGATGTGAGTGCGACGTGGGAGGTTAAGAGTGATTCTGGCCATCAAGATCTGAATGGGCTGCAGCCTTCTGGTGTGTTTATTGTTGATACTGGCATAGAGGGTGTTCCTGTAGTCCAGCTTTCTTGTGGCCAGGGCTTGTGTGACGGTTTTCCAGGTGCTGACTGGGAGCCATTTGAAAATCTTCCACAGCATCTTCAGGGTATGGAAGCATGAGGCAATGAGTGCACTTGAGTTGGGATAGGCTGGTCTTTCAGGTGGAACCCCTCTTCAGCCACCAGATGTGATTGTTGTGCCACGGATGTTGGGTTCCACCACAGCACTGTTAATTGCATTCTGATGGATACTTCAGACAGAAAATTCTTCACCTTTGAATCCCACAGGCACCAGACAGGATTTGGAATTTTTTCAGGCAAGGGATATGCACGTGACGCCATCAGACTCTGCAGCTGTTCTGTCTGTCTTTGGAAGTGTGCCTTGAAGCTGCATACAGCCACCAGCTGGCGCACTGTCTTATAGTTTATAGTTTGTAAAGCGCCAGAATCACCCCCAGTGGGGTATCTCCGCTCTGGGAGGCAGAGTAGCAAACCAGTGGAATTGGTTGCTGAATAGTTCAGTTTTAAGAAGTTTCCTAAAAAGAGAGAGAGATCCGCACACTTGCGAAGGTGCGCGGGAAGGTGGTTCCAGAACCGGAGGGCCAAGTAGGAAAAGGCTTTACCCCCAGTAAGAGATTTTCTGAAACGGGGAGTAGTAAGAAGAGATTTCTCCCCGAAGCGTAAGGACCTGCTCGGCTGATAAGGGATACGTTTTTCAGTTAAATAACTTGGTTCTTTGCCATGTAAAGCTTTGTGTACTATACAGCAGATCTTAAACTTGATTCTCTGGCGTATGGGGAGCCAGTTAATTAGACGCAGAAGGGGGGGAGAAGCCATCTGGGTTGGCATATTCTGGACCAGACGAGCAGCTGTGTTCTGAACCACCTAAAGTTTATTCAATAACGATTCATTAGCTGCAGCCAAAAGTGCATTACAATAGTCCAGACGATTAATAATCAGTGCCTGAACAAGAGTTTTTTGCACCGACAATGGGAGGAGAGGAAATACTCTACGCAAGAGACTCATCATATGAAAGCAGGTGCCAGTGGTTGGCAATACCTGATCTTTCATAGAGAGAGACTGATCAAGACGAGCACCCACATTTTTAACCACAGTCTTAGGGGGAGTGCCCAAATCTAAAGGCCAGCACTCTGAACACCAGACTGATTGGGCACTGCCAAAAAGCATAATCTCTGTCTTATCCGCATTCAGCTGGAGAAAATTTTCCGTCATCCAGGAGGACATTGTCTTCAGTTCCTCTTTTTCTGCGCCCTTTGATGCACATCAGAAGGTCCCGTCCCAACCTTTTCTCTGTGCTTTTCTGACTTCCAAAATTGGGTCCGACCTAAAATAGACGGAATATGGCAACATCGGGTGGTGCAGAAGTGCCGCTTTAAAGCATGCCCAGAGTTCTGGCGTGCAGACAGCGTGTCTGCACCTACCCATCTCCGCCCCACCCGATGTTGCCATATTCCTGTTTATTTTAGGTCTGACCCTGAACAACACACACTCAGTAGGTAGCACCGAGGGGCACAAACTCAGTGTGGGGTAGTTTGTCCACTATATGTTTTCTGTCCTGATGAAGCGCCACGGATCCCTATGACCAGAATAGGCGCGAAACATGTCGACACACTTGTGAAGGAGTGACCGGAGTCAGGTCCCTCCCTCGAGATGGTAGGATACTTCCCCCTCTTAAGTCTCGACACTCAGACTACCAGGGTTCCTTTAAATCCCTGAGGTAGCACTCACCTGCCATAGGTTTTTTATCCCTGGAACGGCAATCCCCTCATTAAAGTATAGTGCAGGATCTCCCTTACCAGTTTTAACTTTTATTCACACCCCACCACTTCACATCACGAATCACCTCACTTGCACTCATCATACGGCAGCCTCTAAAAAGATCTCTGCCAAAGTGACCCTTTAGGGGACCCGTACGGCATTGCAGCGCCGGCCCGACGAGGAGCACTGCCCTATGATGAAGCATGACATCCTCCAGGGGATGTGTGAGGGCAAGATAAAACAGTCCTGCTGACTGTCCCCATCCATAACTCTGGTCCGGGCACTCTCCACCACTTGAGATACCCTGCCTCTCCTTTTGTTCTTGGGAACATTAGCCCTTTGTTGATTCTTTGATTCATTATAGGAGCACAGGCTTTTGGACCTTTTAATCAAGCTCCCTGTCCCCCCTGCACCCCTTTCTCTTTAGCAAGGGGTCTTTTTGATACATATATATATACCTATATATATACATACATATATAAGTAGATAATCATGTGTGTGTGTATATATGTGTACATAGCTATATACACATATCTATCTATCTGAAAGAGACACTTAGTTATAGATTCCTTACCTTTAGAATTACCCCCAGGCGTCAGACTGGATCCGGATAATTTTTTCGTCAGCAGTACCCCTGCGCGTCGAAAGGTGGCGTCGGTCAGCTCTGCATTCGTCGTTGGCGTCGTGGTCGCCGGGATGACATCGCGGTAGCTACTTAAACCGAGCGCGCTGAGGTCTGTTCTTTCTTTTTTCGCGCCAGCCACCGCAGGTCCGGAGAGAGAGGTACCTCCAGTCACTTTTTGACTGACTTTTTTGCGACTTTTGTCGACACGGTTTTTTGAGTCTATCGACTCCTGGTGCACGCAGGGATGTCCAGTCGGCCCGACTTCAGGCTTGCGACACCTGTCGCAAGCTGATGTCGGTTACGGACCCGCACCACGTGTGCCTGTGGTGTCGGGAGTGCGACCATGATCCCAAGTCGTGCTCCGACTGCCGGACCATGAATCCGAAGTCTTTGCGGGAGCGGTCCCGAAAGCTTCTCGGCGCCTGGCAGTCCGCTCCGTGCCGTTTGAGATCCCGGTCGCGTGGGAGGTCGAGGGACCGGGCGTGGAGTCACCACCACTCATCATCGAAGTCTTCGCACTCCTCAGGTAAGTCGAAGCACAAGAAGAAGTCGAAGAAGCATCATCGCTCTTCGACTTCTCCCCGTCCGTCGGCCGACGCGACGAGGGATGCGGACGGTGCCCGTCCCGCAGCTCCGCGTGCGGAGCCTGAAGGGTCGACTCCAAGTTTCCCTCCTTTTCCGGGAGCCGGAGCGACCCCTACCCAGCTTCGGAGTTTCTACGATGCGATGCATGCCATCTTTGGGACTCGGCTGGGGGCCCTGGGCCTTCGACGCCGGCGGCTTCGGCCCGGCACCACAGGGTCCCCTTGGATCCAGGCCTGGATCCGGATCGGCATCGATCGACCTTGTAACACCTCCCCCAGCGCCGATTCCACCGGCACCACGTCCGCTTCCGACGCTGGTTGGATCCCCAGCCGGCGTTGACCCCGGCCTCCACCCTGACTTGGACACGGAGCTGGACCGACATCGACCGACGCCGGATTCGGCGCAGAGCTGTACTTTTGTACCTCTGTTCGACCCTGGTGTTTCCTACAGGCCAGATTGGCAACCAGAGGAGGACTGGGAGGGGTCTGTTGACCATTTGGCTGACCAGTTAGATGAACCGGACTGGAGAAAGGAGTTGGGGGAAGCCAGTGGTCTGGATACCTCACCAGACCTTGGCATGCTGTCTCCTCCTACCGTGGCTACGGAGGAGGGTGCTTCATATGCAGTGGTATTGCGTAGGGCGGCCAAGGCCCTCACTCTCGAGCTACCTACGGTGGCGGTCTTCGGAGCCCCTGCTGCCTTTCAATGAAGCCCTTACTGACATCCTTTTGGGCACCTGGTTCAGGCCCAACACAGGGGCTCCTGTGGATAGGATGATTGCCTGATGCCACCGCCCGGCTCTGGGCGACCCCTCTTTCCTCTCCCAACACCCCACCCCTGAGAGCTTGGTGGTCCAAGCCTCTACATCCAAAGGCGCATTCCCTAACGCACCACCTGATAGGGAATCCAAAAAGCTGGACCATCTTGGGAAGAAGATGTTTTCTTCCTCCAGCTTGGGACTGCGGTCGGTGAACACCGCATGTCTGTTGGGCTGTTACACCTACTCTGTGTGGGATACGGTAGGGCAGGTGCTGCCACAGTGCCCGGAGGAGGCCCGGGCCGTGCTGTCCCGTGCAGTCGCCGAGGGGAGAGACGCAGCCAAGTTCACCATAAGATGTGGACTGGACACCGCCGACTCGCTAGGCAGGACAATTTCAACGTCGGTAGCCCTTCGACGCTACGCCTGGCTGAGGTCGACTGGTTTTTCCGGGGATGTCCAGGCTACCTTGCTGGACATGCCTTTTGATGGCCGTCGCCTGTTCGACGACAAAGCAGACAACACGCTAGAGCGCTTCAAGGACTCCCGGGCTATGGCCAAGTCCTTGGGCCTCTCCACCCGCCCTGCGCAGTCTGCTTTTCGCCCCTTTCGTGGCTACGGAAGGGGTGTCCCGCCACGTTCCACCCAGGGCCACAGGCCGGCGCAAGCTGTCCAGCCCCTGCGGGGACGTGGGACCCACCGTCGTGGATCTGGGGGCCAGCGAGCGGGCCAGTCCACCAGCGCCCCTTCTGCAGCAGCCTCCAAACCCTCCTAGTCCAACCTTTCAGGGCCACCAATCGCCAGTGGGCGGCAGGATTCGCCATCACCTCCCCCACTGACGCACCATCACGTCGGACAGGTGGGTTTTGCAGATAGTCCGAAGGGTCTACTCCCTCCCCTTCAAGACTACCCCTCCATCCATGCCACCTCAATACCATCGCATGTCGGAGCATCATTTGGCCCTTCTCCAACAGGAAGTTACGGCTCTCTTGGCCAAGGGAGCTATCAAACGAGTTCCTGTTCCAGAAGTAGGTCGTGGTTGCTATTCCCACTACTTTCTGGTGCCCAAAAAGGATAAAGGCCTGCGTCCTATCTTGGATCTCAGGAACGTCAACCGCCTCCTCTGGAAGGAGAAGTTCAAAATGTTGACACTGCCCTGGAGACTGGATGGTAGCGTTGGACTTGCAGGACGCTTACTTTGACATCCCCGTCCTGCCGGCCCACCGGCGTTACTTACGGTTCACGGTAGGCCACGAGCACTTTCAGTTTACCATGCTCCCCTTCGACCTTACCAGCGCCCCTCGGGTGTTCACAAAAGTGATGGCGGTGGTTGCAGCATATCTGCGCAGATCACGGGTTCCAGTCTCCCCCTATCTTGACGACTGGCTGTTGAAGGCGGGCTCGCCCCAGGCAGTCGTCTCCTACCTCCAGACTACGGCCTCGTCCTCCCCTCGTTACCTGGCGAATAAATTGAAATTGTCCGGTGGCTCTCGGCCTTCTCGCAATGCGGAAAAGCTTCTGCTTGAGCCCCCCGTCTTCAAAAGGGAAAGATCGATGGCTCAATCCTTCTCTGGCAATGCAGTGAGAATCTGGAACTCGCTTCCCCCACTGCTCCGTGCCACCTCCTCTACCCGGATCTTCAAAGCTGACCTCAAGTCTCTTCTCTTCCAAAGACACTTCCAGAACTAATACTTTCCTTCTCCGACCCCTCTAGGAAGTTCGCTCGTCAATGTAAAGTTGTACTTTTGTCTGTTCATTCCTTATTTGGTGTGTTGTGTTGGTTTTTATGTGCGTGCTCCCCTCATTACAAGTCCCCTGTGAAGTCACGCCCTCTCTACTACCTCAAGGAAGCTCTTCCACTATAGGAAACTCTGTATTCCAAGCCTATAGAAGTGCCTTCCCAGTGTGTTTTGAGTTACTGCCACTTATTTCAGTATTGTGCCTTTAGTTGTATTTTGTACCCCAGGTATCATGTATTTTGTACCCCATGTACCCCCTGCTGTATTCACGCCCTCTCTACTACCTCAAGGAAGTTCTTCCACGATAGGAAATTCTGTACTCCAAGCCTATAGAAGTGCCTTCCCAGTGTGTTATGAGTGACTGCCACTTATTGCAGTATTATACCTCTATTGTATTTTTTACCCCATGTTTCATGCACACCTGTCACTTTTTCCTCTTGGAACTTATCCCTCTTTGTGTATTTGGTTTGGTTGTTTTTTTTTTTTTTTTTTTTTTTTGCACAATTGTCACTTTTCCTCATGCAATGTAACGCTTGCCTTTGTATTATGCTCATTTGTATCCTCCTCCTTATGTAATGTTGCTGTTCCTGTTGTGAAGCGCTCTGACACCCTCGGGTAAAGTCAGCGCTATATAAAAATGCATAAATAAATAAATAAATAAATACGGCGGACCTCCTGCATTTGCTGGGGTTCGCTATCAACGTGCCGAAGTCACACCTGACTCCCTCTCAGAAGCTCCTTTTCATCAGAGCGGTTCTGGACACGACACAGTCTCGGGCTTATCCTCCCGAGCAGCGAGTCTGGGATATTCGGGCTATGATCCAGATCTTTCAGCCTCTATCCCGGGTTTCGGTCAGAATGACCCTGAGGCTGCTGGGCCTCATGACCTCCTGCATCCTGCTGGTAGATCATGCCAGGTGGCATATGCGGGCTCTGCAGTGGGACCTGAAGTTCCAGTGGGCACAACATCAGGGGAATCTGTCCGATTACGTTCAGATCTCGGAGGGCACTGCACAACAATTGCAGTGGTGGCTAATGAACCAGGATTGGGTCAACGGCAGATCCCTCTCCCTTCCCCAACCGGAGTTCACAGTGGTGACGGATGCATCACTTCTGGGGTGGGGCGGCCACATGGAGAGGCGGAGATCAGAGGCCTCTGGTCTCTGGCGGAGTCCGGGCTCCACATCAACCTTCAGGAGCTCCGGGCGATCCGTCTTGCGCTAAAAGCATTCCTTCCCTCTTTCTGGGGAAGAGTAGTGCAAGTGTTCACGGACAACACCACCGCCATGTGGTACTGCAACAAACAGGGCGGGTGGGGTTGTGGACCCTATGTCAAGGGGCTCTCCGTCTCTGGACATGGCTGGAACATCAGGGCATATCCCTGGTGGTTCAACACCTGGCAGGTTCACTGAACGCCAGGGCGGACGAACTCAGCCGCAGGTGCATGATGGATTACGAATGGCGTCTTCACTCGGAGGTGGTGCAAGGTCTCTTTCAGCAGTGGGGAGAGCCTTGGTTAGATCTATTAGATTCTGCGCTTTGGAATTTCCAAGGCGGCACTCACTAGGCGACGATTTTCGTGGTGAGTGGAGTTGCGGTCTTCTATACGCCTTTCCGCCTATACCACTTCTGCCCAGAGTGCTGAAGATCAAGCGCGACCGGGCCCAAGTCATTCTTGTGGCTCCGGTTTGGGCACAAAGAGTCTGGTATCCCGAGCTGTTACACATGACCATCGATCCTCCGATCAGACTGCCTCTTCGGGAGGATCTTCTGTCACAGCAGCAGGGGACGGTCCGCCACCCGAACCTGTCCAGCCTCCACCTCCTTGCATGGAGATTGAGCGGCAACAGTTGACAGCCTTCGACCTTCCTCCCGAAGTCTGTGATGTTATCTTGGCAGCCAAGTGTCCCTCCACTAAGACGGTATACGCCTGCAGATGGAACAAATTTGTGGCATGGTGCGCAGCAAAGGCTGTGGATCCCCTTTCTGCCCCTCTTTCTGAGGTTCTCTTGTTCCTCCTTTCTTTGGCCCAGCAGGGCTCTGCTCTGGGCACTCTTAAGGGCTATCTCTCAGCCATTTCAGACTTTCTTAGTCTTCCTGATCAGCCTTCTCTTTTCAAGTCCCCTGTTGCAAATCGCTTTCTTAAAGGCATTACTCAACTTTTTCCTCCTGTTCCCTTCGTAATGCCTCAGTGGGACTTGAACTTGGTTCTTACTTATCTTATGTGCGCTCCCTTTGAGCCGCTACATAACTGTCCTCTCAGACTTCTCACTTTAAAGACTGCCTTTCTGGTTGCCATCACTTCTGCTCGCAGGGTGAGTGAGCTCCAGGCTCTTTCTTTGAAACCTCCTTTTCTGGCGGTTCATCCGGACAAGGTTGTCCTTCAGACTCGACCCTCTTTTCTTCCTAAAGTGGTTACTTCTTTCCACATTGGTCAAACCATCACTTTGCCCACCTTCTTTCCTCCTCCGCATCCTTCTAAGGAGGAAGAGAGGCTCCACCGTCTGGATCCAAAACCTGCGCTTTCATTTTATTTGGATCGCACCAAGCAATTCCGGGTGTATGACCAGCTCTTTGTTGGCTACGTGGGCGCCAAAAAAGGTCGGGCCGTGCACAAACGGACCATCTCTAGGTGGGTCGTTTTGTGCATTAAAGCTTGCTACTCTTTGGCAAAGAAGGAGCCTCCAATGGGATTGCGCGCCCATTCCACCAGGGTGACGGCAGCTACCACTGCTTTGGGACGGGGAGTCCCCCTCAATGACATCTGTCAGGCAGCTACGTGGGCATCTCTGCACATGTTCACAAAACTACTGCCTGGACAGCCAAGTACGGAGAGACGGATTCTTTGGCCGTTCTGTTCTCCAGGACTTTCTGGTGTGAACTTGGTTCGCAGACCCACCTCCGGGGTTGGTATTGCTGGGGTATCTATTCTAAAGGTAAGGAATCTTTAAGTAAATGTCTCTTTCAGATGAACAAGTTACTTATCTTCAGTAACGATATATCTGTAAGAGACCTAGATTAGTTATAGATTCCTTACCGCTCCACCCATCCTCCCCGTTCTGCGAACTGACTTCTAGGGTCAGGGAATCCCTTTCAGGGCCCTAGTTTTGTGCACCAATGGTCAGTGTCTTGCATGGCTCTGCACTTCTGGCGTGGAATGTCGTGTAAAAGAACTGACGTCAGCGCACGAGGGTGGCGTCTAAGTAGCTACCGCGACGTCATCCCGGCGACCATGATGCCAACGACGAACGCGAAGCCGACCGACGCCACCTTTCGACGCGCAGGGGTACTGCTGACGAAAAAATTCTCTGGATCTAGTCTGACGCCTGGGGGTAATTCTTAAGGTAAGGAATCTATAACTAATCTATGTCTCTTGCAGATATATCGTTACCGAAGGTAAGTAACTTGTTCATATTTACTGGAAAAAACAGAGGTTACAGGGCTTATATAGTTAGGAAATTAAATTAAAAAAACCTTGGAAATTCACTGAAAAAACCAAAGGTTACAGGGACGTTATAGTTAGGCTCAGGTTTCACTCGTACAAAGCCAGTGAAATTCAGCAGTTATAGTTAGCTGAGCTAACTATAACTCGCGCCCCGCGATGCACTGCTTATGACCTCACATTACATCACTCATGACATGATCAGTGACATCAGTGATGACAGCTGAAGCAAAATGGGGACTTTTAAAAAAAATGTGATTCGTCAAGCAACGCGAAAGTTATTGGCAAAACAATAAACGCTTTTCCTATGGAATCTTAGATCCTAACTATAACTACCTACTGGCTATGGCCAGTAGGTACTATATAGATATATAGATAGATAGTGTTACAGTTTATACTTAACATGCATGGTTCCGTAATAGATCCAGGAAGTTAGGTCCCGATTAAAGAATGAGGTTAGCTCACTATTCCAGTTCAAGTCGCTGTCTTCGGGTAAGTCCTGGATGAAGTTGATTTATAAGTTGCAGTGTAAACCCAAATAGTCAGAGTGGGATTCCATTCCTTTTGCTCCCGTTCCCAGGAGAAGTTGTGCAGTCAGTATTCAAAAGAACCAATTCTGCCGACATTGTCCAACTCCCAACCTTTATCAATACCATGGGGCACTGTCGACTCAGCAGCAAGTCAAGGTCTTTAAATAAATTATACTACAGCTGTCTCTGACGTTTCCAAGTCCCCCTGGCCTGCCTTTGGGCCTCATGTATCTGTCTTGTACTCCAGGCGGGCTTCCACCAGCTGTTCCTCCCCTGATGCTGACTGACCCTGCTAGGCTTTTTCCCAGCCCCATGCCTGTGCCAGGCTACGCCCACACACTGCCGCCGACCTCGTCAATTCCAACCAATTTGGTGCCATCCTAAGCCCCCCAGGCCTCGGTGCCACACTCCACTCAGGGTCTCGTGTTGCATCAGGAGCAGAGTTCAGCTGGATGTCGGCCCATGTCACGCTACGAGATCACTTAAATACATACTGTCACCTATGAAGGTTCCCCAACAGCCTTGCTTCAATACCAGTATTATGAGAGGGTAGAAGCACTTTTCAGATCCAACTCTGATAGAGTCCCAGGACTCAAATAAGTCCCACAATGAGGATGACGATGAAGATGCTGAAAATGTACTTGCTTCTTACTATACTGATGCTGGAATGTATCCTGACCTCCAAAATGATTTTGGTCTGTATACTTCACTCGAGACTGAGTTGCACTTACTCTTGGTCCCCTTACCAAAGAGAGAGTCTCTTTCACAGTATTTGTTTGCAGGCCCGTAGAGATCTTGGAGTTAAAATTGCCTACAGTGGACACCAAGGTAAATTTGCTTACTGAAGTTTTCTTCTCCCAACCTTTGCTGATTTTTTGGGATCCTGGGCCAGAGCTTGCATAATGCTGCCAGTGGGCCATCGATTTGCATAATGCCACAGACTGAAGGGACCTTGCCTTCTTTGCACAGCACTCTAAACCAGAGAATCTGGTGGTCTAGTCTTTCACAAGTAAGATGTATCCCAATGTCTTTCCTACCACTTCTGACAGAGAATCTAAATGGATTGATGCGTTGGCAAGATGCTTTTTCTACTGCCACTTTGGTTCTCGGATCCTTGAATGCAGTATGTGTTTTTGGCTGTTACACACATGCACTCTGGACCATGGCGAGTGATATCTTGATCGACCTTCCTGAAAAATGTTACAACCCTTTTGTTCAGATGGTGCATGATGGTCAGGATGCAGCAAAGTGTATCTATCAAAAAATATGAGAGGGGGGACTGAAGCTAATAAAGGTCCAGTGCCCGTGCTCCTGGGGTTGAATTAAATATACCCCCACCAAGACATCACTTGCACTCATCAAACGGCATAAACAAAAGATCGCCATTAAAGTGACCCTTCGGGGGACCTGTAGGGCATTGCAGCACCGGCCCGACAAGTAGCAATTGCCTTATGATGAAGCATGACATCCCTCAGGATGTGTGAGGGCAACATGAAACAGTCTTGTTGACTGTCCCTCACAATCTGTCCAACTCCTAGATACTTTTTCTTTCTTTTCTCTTTAGGAACAGTGACCCCCTATGTATTTATTGCAGCAAGGTGTAGCCTATGAGCTGGTCTGAAAAACACAAAGTGGCTCGATTCTGTCATGGACACCAGTATTTTCATTGCCATGCCTGAATGTGTGGCACTGAACTTTCTAAGGGGTGATGGGAATGCCCTTTGATGGATCCAGGCTTTTTAGAGAGAAAGCAGACTCTGCTGTGGGGGGGAGGGCGGGGGTTAAAGATAGCCAGCTGCTTTCTCCCTGGCCTGCTTGCTGGGGAGGCTCTCTCATGCCCCTCAAGTTTACAACAGTACCAATAATTCCAGGGCTATTATTTGGGCTTGGCCTACTGCTAGGCATAGCCCTACCTGCCTATCCAGCAGCCTACATAGCCCTTTATGTGAATCCAAAGGAAGAGGTGGTGATAGAGGCTGTAGCTACCAGCAGGTGCAGACGTCTTCTTCCTCTACAGCTGCTGCCAAGCCGTTTAGAACTTGATTTTGTCTGCCAGGCTGGCGCCCCATTATATCAGATCAAGGGTCTTACAGATTGTTCAGTTTGGTTACACCCTCCACTTTTTGTTCACACCTACCATGTTCCTCCAGTTTGTTGACTAGGCATCTGGAAACTACGCTGCTGTCCTAAAGAGCTCCAGATGCTACTCACCAAAGGGGAGTAGAGTTTCCAAGGCAAGGAAGGGCACAGGGTTCTCCCCCCTATGCATCTTGGTGTTTAAAACAGACGGAGGTCTAAGGCCAATCTTAAACCATAGGTTTCTGAACACCTTCCTCAAAAAGGACAAGTTCAAGAAACTAACAAGCTCACGTCATGTCTTCCCTAGATTCCGCAGATTGGATGGTGTCCTTCGATGTCAAGATTCGTATTTCTATGTGCCCATTTTGCAGTCCCATAGGCATTTCCTCTGGTTTGTTGTTGAACTGGAACACTACCAATTTACTGTCCTACAATTGGGCCTCACCTCTGCCTCTTGACGAATATATGTCTTTACTACGCATGCTTTACATCGCATGCCATTGCAACGCGTCGTTACATCGCGAACCATTACATCGCAAGTCGTTACAACGACTTGCTGTAGGGGGCGCGCTGGACTTAGGAATAGTATAATTTACTATTCCTACTCCAGTTTGTGCAACAGCAGGGAAGGTGTTGGATTGTAAATCCAACCCCTTGTGCCCCCTATCGCAAGTCGTTGTAAAGACTTGCGATGTAACAACGCAGTCATTGTAACAACCGCATTGTAATGGCATGCGATGTAAAGCATGCGTAGTAAACGCTTCCTCCCCCCCCCCCCACTTGACTGTTCACGATGATAGTGTCTGTGGTTGGAGCCCATTTTCCAAAGTTGGGGATACATGTGCCAATCACAGACCACTTGCACATGATGGCTTTGTTGCTCTCCATCTAGGAGTTCACCTTGAAGCTCAAATCCCAAAATTCCTTAAACAACTAAACACAACACTGATAATTCTAATCTGGGCCAAGAAAGTAGGCAGAGTACTCATGGACACAGTGAGGTGCCCATATAAACTTGGGGGACCCTGAGTGCTCGATATGGAAGCTTACTATCAGGCTGCACAACTATAATTTACAGCTGAGTGGTATGCTGCAGAACATAACACAGATGGCAGACCACTGACGGCAGCACCTATCAGCGAGATGCTCACACATAGGCTGTGATAAAAAGAATTTACACAGAATTGAGAGAAGATATAAATAAACCCACAGTAAAAGTGAGGATGAAATGGTAGGTGGATTGTGAAACAAACTTTGCAGACAAGCACTTGGACGAAGTCCTACTGCTCACACACTCCCCCACTAGGAATGCCAGGTACTAATACATTTTAATTTTCTTCACAGGACATTGTCACACCTGCCATAGATCCAACTAAAACGAGAGACTGCCCTAAGTGCAAACAAATAGATGCAACATACCTACACATGACATGGGACTTTCCAGGGTTGCAAGGCTTTTGGAAACAGGTCATAGACCATTACAAAGCAGGGATAAAAACAGATCTACACCTGACCCCTAGACATGGCACCCCTCTCCCCCACCCCAGTTGTGTTTGCTTGGCATGGCAATAGAACACATTAAGAATAAAAAGAACACATTTCTGAACCTTACCCTCCAGTTATCCAAAATGAGGATAGCTATACACTTGAAGAGCAACAACTACCCAACAGTAGACAACTGGCTAAGGGATGTGGGAGAATGGTGTACAGCAGATAAACTCCAGATGATGCACACTGGATGACATATGATAAATTACCAGACGATTTGGAAATATGTCAGGCCTGCATTCCCCCCCAGATTATAGGCCACCCTGAGTTATTAGGATACCCTTGATGCGCCCAGAGCACCAAGAGTGAAACTGAGCATAGGGTCTATGGTAGGATGATTCCTTATTGTTACTCACTGACAACATACTTGCTGTAATTGTATTGTGAAGTACACGGAGTGAAAATGGTAATGAATGAATGATGTAACTTGTAAAGCGCACAGCTACTCAGCGAATGTCCCAGCGCTGTAACGTGACTGGGAAACGCGGGGAAGAAATTATTGACTGAAGAGATGCGTTTTTAGTAATTTACAAAAAGCTGTTTCATTTGCTAGACTCCTGAGTTGAACGAGAAGGAGATTCCAAGTTTTGGCCACAGACCAAAAATGATGCGCCACCACGTCTTGCTTTTTTGAAGCTGGGCACCATTATCAGATGAGCTTTGATAGACCGCAGGTCCCTGTTTGGCTGGTACTCTTGAATTCTCTTGTTCAAATAGTGAGGGTCAGATTTTTGGAAGGGACAGTGAGCAAGCGTTAAAGCTTTAAATATGATCCTCTTGCTGACTTGAAGCCAATGAAGTAGATTGAGGTAAAGGTGATGTCGGAGTGCTCTTAGGAAGATTGAACATCAGACGGGCTTCCGAATTATGGATTACACATAGTTGCAGGATCACAAAAGTAGGTAAACCCAGATACAGGGCATTTGAGCAATCTATTCTAGATAGAATAAAAGCTTGGACTTGCATCCCATGGAAGAAGGGGTAAGAATTTTTTAAGTGCCTTTAAAATCCCAAAACAGTTTTTAACTACTGAAAGAATCTGGGCCTTGAAGGAGAGTTTATCATCAAAGATTGCTCCCAGGTTTCTGGCAGCATGTGTTGGCAGGGAGGGATTTGGACTATTAGTAAGCCAGGATCTGTTCCAACTCGGACTAGGATTAGACCCGAAGAGGAGAATTTCAGTCTTGTCCGGTTTGCATTGCAGATGGTTATCTCTGAGCCAGCCCAGAACCGCCCTCAGACATGCTGAAAATATTCTTTTGCATTATCTGTAGCACCCCAATAGGGGAACATTTGGTGTGTATCATCTGCATAAGAGATAATATTGATGCCAAATGATTCCACCAGGGCAGCAAGTGGTTACATAGTTTAGTTTTAAATAATGTTTATTAGTTTCATTAAATGGGCCTTAGTGCAATAGTGACGGGCATATAATTCAGATCATAAATGATGTTCACTACATATACAATCATTTACTTTAAAAAGGAGACGTACACAGATAACTATAATAAATAGATTAAAAGATAGATTGAGAAGGAGAAATACCTAGATAACTGAAATTAATACATTAAAAGTTATAATCAATATATCTCATATGACATGCATCCAAGCATATTTTGCCTACTGTAAATTTCAGACATATCTTAGGGCCACTAAAACTACTACAATAAAACTATTACATCAACCCTCCTCACCCACAGTTACCCCTAAACAAGTAAAGCAGTCATAAAAAATGCCAAGATATTCCTCATGAACAAGTATATCACAGTAGTACCCATTATCACCTAATATATCTGAATTAAACTAGATTTCCCTTCTTTCACCCGCAAGGACTCGGGGAGCTATTTAACGGATCTGTATCTGTGTCCGGGGCCAACAAACTACCTATCAGGTGTTCCCATGCTTTAACCCTCTCAATTTTTCCTCGCCCTCTCTTTATCTCACGAAACAACACAGCACTCTCCACGCTATCTAGTAATTTGAGGACCATGCACTGATTTACAGTGCATAGTCAATTCTCGTTTTGCCAGAATCAAACCTAAGTCAATAAATCTAGTAGTAGTTTTCTTATTTGTGGGACGAGGGTATACCCCTAGGAAGCAGACCAAGGATGTACAAGGAATATCCCGTAAGGTTATTCCACTAATATATTCTATTACTTCCTTCCCAAACCCCGCTAATGAAGGGTAGGGCCATACCATGTGGAACATTTTTGCCCCCAACTCTCCACATTAGGGCATTTTGCTGCAGCAGTCACATAGAACCTCTTAATCCTGGTGTTAGATAAGCACTATGCAGGATATAGAAATTAATGAATTTGAACCTAGCAGTTCTAGAGACAGCTGGTATATGTGCTACAATCCTACCCCAGTCCACATCATTAATTTGGAGCTTTAAGTCTCTCTCCCAGTTATTTTCAACTCTGCAAGAGGAGAAAGAATATTTGCACAATTCGCACAATATATAGATACTTGACTGCTCTTACACCCTGTTGTTGTACAGAGCTGTTGGCACACTAGATGCAAGGCAGGTTTAGCATCTCCATTTCTCCAATAATTCCTTATTGTTGCAACCAGTGCCCTGTGTACTAAACATTGTCCTGTAGGTATATCAAATTCTTCAATCAGGTCTTCAAACCTTAGCAATACTCCATCCCGATATAAATGCCAAAAACGGTTAACCCCAAAGGGAGTCCACCTTTCAATCCCTGCTAGCGCTCCTACCTGGGCCACTATTTTCATCCATTTTAATGGCATATCAGGCGAATAGGGTACATGGATCCGGGTTCGCTGCAGGCTACGTCACCAGCACTGCTGTATCAATAGGAGCTTTTGAGAAATTACAGGCAGTCTCCGACAAGGAAGCAAGAAGACTTTCAATAAGTCCTACAAATCAAGCAGTGAGCCAATAGCACCCTCCCCAGGTTTCATTTGACAGTAAACCCACTTATTTAACCATTGTAGTTGAGCTGCCAGATAATATAAGATAATAAGATTCAAGATCAGGAGCACCCAACCCTCCCTCCTTTACAGGGCTCTGTAGTTTTGTACGGGGCGCCTACTGTTTCCCCAAAACAATTCCAGATATAGCGATTCCAGTTCCCTAAACAATTGGTGAGGCACCACCAACAGCAATGTGCTAACGAAATAGAGCAATCTTGGTAACGCCACTAACTTAGCTACCGCTATTCTGCCAACCACAGATATTATTGGTAAGCTTGTCCAAAAATGAATACTAGTTCTAAGTGCTCTAACAGCTGCTCCAATATTCACATCTAATAAATCTTGCTGACTATGATATATTTTAACACCTAAA
The DNA here is from genome assembly GCA_963921515.1 of Calotriton arnoldi. Taxonomy (NCBI): domain Eukaryota; kingdom Metazoa; phylum Chordata; class Amphibia; order Caudata; family Salamandridae; genus Calotriton; species Calotriton arnoldi. Next base: position 774,286 of record CAWUFW010000279.1, read on the forward strand.
TATTTAATGCAGGTAGGGCTCTAGTTGAGACCATGTAAATTCAGGGGCAGTGTGGTATCTCGGCAGAGTGGAAACAAGTGAGATGTTTGCCTATTAATATGTAGTCCAGATACTATACCAAAGTGGTTTAATGAGTCTATGCAACCAGGCAAATTCATCCCAGCATCTCGGAGAAAGAGCAGCATATTATCAGCCTATAATGCTGCAAAATGAGTAAGCCCACGGACCTCCATCACATGATAGAAATTCCCAGTGCGGGCAAGAGGCTCCATTGTGATAGCACTCAGTGTAAATCCCTGGAGTACTCCACATTTGAGGGGTGTAGCCTCAGAAAAATGTGGCTTTGTCCACACTGACTGTTCTCTGGCTGTTAGGAAGGAGATAAGCCATTTCTCCTACTCCAATACTCGTCAGACAGTGCAGCAAAATGTTGTGAGAGACAGAATCAAAAGCTGCTGACTAGTCTAATAGGATGACGGTGGAATTATGGCTCTGATCCAATGACAACTTCAAGGACTCTGTGATTTCCAACAAGGCAGTTTCACTGCTGTGGAGTGACGAAAACTGGATTGGGACAGGTGGAGAAGATGGTTAGATTCTACAAACTCCAAGAGCTGCCTATTGACAATAGACTCCAGAATCTTAAAGGCGGCAGAGAGAAGAGAGATTGGTCTAAAATTAGGCAGAATTGTACAGTCAACAGTAGGTTTTTTCAGCAAGGGGATAACACTAGCTTTTTTTCCATATGTCAGAAACAATCCCTGTCTGTAGGGAAGAGTGAAACACCTTAGCATAGACTGGACCAATAGCTTCTATGATTTGCCTCAAAATGTGGGGGTGGGGGGTGGGTGGGGCATGAATCTAAGGGAGAGTTGAATTTACAAGACAAAAAAAGTGCTTTTGGTTCTTCCTTGCTCGGAGGTATAAGAGAAAGAAGTATGTTGTCTGGAGGGGGAGCAGGAGGCATAGAGGGACGTTCTCAGGGGAGAGAAGGATGAGACGGCAATATATTAGTCTGAATTTCAACACCTTTACCTTCAAAGAATTCACCTAACTTCTGACCTAAGGTAGGGTTAAATTCTAATGAGGGAGCTCGCGCTTTTGGGTCCATAAAGCGGGATACAATTTTGAAAATTCCCTTTGTGCTATTATTCAGTAATTTTCTGAGTGTAGAACTTGCACTGAGAAAATGTAATATTGTTGTGATATTTTCCCAGGACCTGTTTATGTATTACTTTTGTCTGCATCCTGATACTGTCTTCTCCAAATTCTTTCGAGCCTTTTGCAAGTTTTCCTGTCTGAACTGAGTTCTGAGGAGAACCAAGGTGCTGTAGGGGAGAGTCTTTGTTTTGCTTCAGCATAAACTCTATTAGTATCTGCTGCCTCAAGGAGCCATTGATTGACCGTGGAGGCATCCTTGAAGGCATTACCTGATAACCCAGGTGTGGAGAGCACAAGGGTCTCCTGTAATTTTGGGATCAATACCTTATTCCATTGTCTGGCTGTTGAATAACCTATACTATAGTTGCCGTCCCTTATCCTAACGGGGGACCAGGCAAATCTCATTAAATAGCGGTCAGAACAGTTTACTTCCAAAGGGGTCTTCGGGGTTGTATGTTCTATGAGAGCATTCATCTGTACCTTACAACGTCTGACATTAATAAGAGGACTTAAATAAAACCAGGCTGAAATCCCACCTTCATCTGGTGCAAAGGATTCCATTTATGGAGCAATTCTGGACACGGGAGCTTAGTGGACCCTTCCACCCCTTCAGCGAATCGGGGACTTGTTTGCCCGATGTTTAAGGCTTGTGCCTTCATTTTGATCGAAAAGGACCAAAAGGTTCTGAGGCTTCTTGGCCCCCTAGTTTCATGGATCCTGAAGCTTCCCATGCCAGTGGCATATAGAGGCCATGCAGTGGAAACTGCACCTTCATTGATCTCAAAATTAGGGGTGTCTTGAACAACATACGCATCTCAGGTGAGGGAGTCAGGGACCCCTTATGGTGGATGATGGTTGCTAACCTGACAACTGGCAGACTGTTTCCCTTGTCCCATCCAGAGCTTGTGGTGGATTTATCTTCTTAGGGTATGGGAGCTAGTAAGATTAGGTGCAAGCAGAAACTCCTCATCAACCTCCTGGACCTGCATGGCATCTGGCTGGGCCTCAAAGCCTTCCTGCCTTACATCTTGAGCTGGTTGGTTCAAGTGATGAAGAAAAACATGACCACCATGTGGTGCAGTAAAAAGCAGGTGGACATGGGGTCTCATACAGTGTGTTTGGTGGTGCTGAGGCTCAAGCCGTGTCTAGACTTCACCAGATAGTGTTGACTTTCAATCACCAGCAGCATCACAGCAGAGCAGCTCAGCAGGCACCATCTTACTGACTACAGGTGATACCTGCATCTGGGGGTGATTTGAGACCTCTTTGTCCAGTGTAGTGGTATGCCACGTGTGTAATAGAGTTTTCCCCTCAAGATAGCACCTTCGGTGGAACTCCAGCCTCATCTATGCATTTCCGTTTCTGTCACTTATTCCTCAATTCCTGAAGAAGGGTCAGGATGGAACAGACTCAGCTCACCCTGATTGCACAGATTGAGCTTGGAAAATTGGTACTTCGACCTGCTGAACCCTTGATGCGCCGAGCACATGGGCAATAAATGATTCCTTATGGGCTTTACTCTCCTCTCTAGCTACCTCTTCAGGAGGACCTGCTGTCCAGCAGTAGCACAATGTTCCCAATCTATATGTACATGCATGGAGTTTGAGCTGAACCAGCAGAGTGCATTTAATCTGCCATTAAATGATGTAGATGTTATTCTGATGGCTCGTCACCCTTCCACTGAGTACATTTAATATAGTCATTGGGCTAATTTTGGGCATGGTGGGAGAACTGACACATTGACCTTCTTCAAGCTACATCGTCTGATGTGCCTCTTTTTAGGTCTCACATAGACAGCGCATGCGCTGTCTCTTCAAGACATTTTGTTTACTGTTAGTGGGCTTGGAGCCCTCCCTTTACTTACCATTGGTGGGATTCAAAGCCACTCTCAATTGGTTGCTTCCTGCAGATCAGTTCTGCGGGCGGCACCCCTTCTTGCATGTGACCCTACCCTAGACAATGGCCCAAGTACTTGTGTCCTTATACTGCTCGCACTTTTGGGACATATGTTTTTTTCTTTTTGTTGAGCCACTCTACAGAGTGCATCTTTCCTAGCTGGCTCTGTCATTTGCTTGCTGTTTTAGGCTGTCCAGCTTGACTTTGTCTCTCCCGTGAGAATCCCTTGTTTACTATATCCTCTCGAGTATTTGCTATCTGTAAACAGGCCTTTAAATCTTGCTCTTATCTTGTCTCATTTGCAGTGAATTCAAAGACAGAGGTCAAATGTCAGCCTTTTATTCCGAGGGAACTTGGTGTTTTCTTTTCTTTCCTGACTTCAAAGTGAGAGAATTTATGTGACAATCCATCCTGATGAGTACCAATTTACTCCGCTTTACACTACTCCTCTCCACAACACTCTACACTGCTTCACTCTACAACACTCTGCTCCACTCTATGCCCTTCCACTCTATGCTATGCCACTCCACACCACTCCACTTCATTCTACCCCACTCGATTCTGCCCCAACCCAATGTACCCCACTCCACCCTAATATACCCCAATCCACTTCATTACAATCTACCCTACTCTACTCCACTACAATCTATGCCACTTCACTCCAATCTACCATTCCAATCTGCCATGCTCTAATCCACCTAATCTAATCGACCTCAGTGTACCCCACTCCACCCTAATCTAACCCTATTCTATTACACTCCAATCTTCCCCACTCTACTCCACTCCAATCTACCCTACTCATTCTACCCCACTCCACTGTACCCTAACTCAATCTACCCCACTCTACTCTACCCTACTTCAATCCATCCAATCTACCACACACTACTCCACTACAATCTAGCCCACTCCATTCCAATCTACCATACTCTAATCCACCCAATCTATCCCACTCCAAGTACCCCACTCCACCATACCACAATCCACCTCACTCCACTCTTCCCTAATCTATCCCATTCTAATTTATTTATTTTATTTGAAAGGTTTTATATAGCGCTGGCTCGACCCGGGGGTATCAGAGCGCTTTACATGAGTAAATAACATCATAGGAATAAGAACGATTATACAAAAGCAAAAACATTAAGAACGGGAAGGTTAAAACAAATTAATTAACAAAGGGCAGACGAGAAATATACATGAGAAGGCAATCAGGCAATTTTTACACAGTAACAAGAAGTGAAGGTAAAGTTCAGCTTAGAGTGAAGGGGGTGGTAGAAATTCTGGGCGGGAACTACGGGAGAGGAGAGATTAGATGAAAATAAGGGGGAGAGAACCAAATAGAGGAAGAGGAGGTGGTATAGACAGAGAGAGGTTTTTGGGTGAGCTGGGTAAGGGTGGGAGATGGAGGAGAGGGGAAAGAAGGGGGTAGGGAGAGAGTAAACAGGGTGAAATATAGAAAAGAGGGGGGCGGGAGAGGTGTGATAGAAGTGAAGGAGAACCAGAACAGGGGAAACAGAGTGTAGGGTCAAAGGCGCACTTATAGACCCCAGTACTTGCTGAGAAGGTTTGAGGTCTTTTTTAAAGTTGAGGTAGGAGGGGTTACATTGCAGGTCCTTGGGGAAAGTATTCCAGATGATTTACGCCAATATACCTCACTCCACTCTACCCCAATCTTTGGCACTCCTATCTACCGCAATCCACCCAAATCTCCTCCTGTCTACTCAAATCCACTCAAATCTACCCCACTCCACTTTAATCTATCCCACTCTACTCCAATCAACCCCACTCTTGTCCACTCAATCTACGCCACTCTACACCACTTCAGTCTACAACACTCTGCTCCACTCTATGCCCTTCCACTCTGTGCCATGCAACTCTATGCCATGCCACTCCACTGTAAGACACTCGAAGACACGCTCGCCACTCCACTCTATGCTGCTCCACTCCACTCTACCCCACTCCACTCCATTCTACCCCACTCCACTCCAATCTACCCAACCCAATCGACCCCACACCACTCCAATATACCCCACTCCACTTCACTCCAATCTACCCTACTCCACTACAATCTATCATTCCAATCTACCATACTCTAATCCACCCAACCTACTCCAATCCAGTGTACCCCACTCCACCCTTATTTACCCCCATTTTACTGCACTCCAATCTAACCCACTCTACTCCACTCCAATCTACCGTACCTCACTCAATCCCAATCTACCCCACTCCACTCTACCCTACTTCAATCCACCAAATCTACCCCACTCCACTCTACCCTACTCCAATCCACCAAATCTACCCCACTCCATCCTACCCTATTCCAATCTATCCCACTCTATTCGCCTCCAATCTAGCCCACTCCAATTGAGCCGACTTCACTCTACCCCAATCTACCACACTCCACTCAACCCCAATCTACCCCACTCTGCTTCACTCCTATCTATCCAACTCCACTCCAATCTAACCCACTCTACCCCAATGGACCCCACTCCAGTCTAGCCCAATCTACTCCATTTCAATCGACTTCACTCCACTCTACCTCACTCCACTCCACCACACCCACCCCATTCTACTTCAACCTACCCTACTCCCCTCCATTCAACCCCACTCCAATCTATCCCGCTCCAGTCTACCCTACTCCACTCTACCCCAATCTACCCCACTCCATTCAAATCTAGCCTACTCTAATCTACCCCACTCCAAGTACCCCATTCCACTCCAATCTACCTCACTCAATCCTACCCTACTCCATTCAAATTTTCAAATTTACCATACTCCAATCCACCCACTCTACCCCACTCCAAGTACCCCACTCAACTCCAATCTGCCACACTCCATGCCACCCTACTCAAATCTACCCCAATTCACCCTACTCCACCCTTCCCCAGGCTACCCCATTCCAATCTACCTCAATATACTTCTCTCCACTCTACCCCAATGTACCGCACTCCTATCTACCCCAATTCACCCAAATCTATCCCACTCTACTCCAAATTTACCCAACTACACTACAATCTACCCCACCCTACTCCAATCTACCCCACTCCAATATATCCCACTCCACTCTAATCAGCCCCACTCTTCTCCACTCGATCTAACCCGCTCTACACCACTGCAATCTACTCCACTCTACCTCACTCTACCCCAATATACACCACTACAATCTACCCCACTCCACTCTAAACCAATCTACCCATCCACATTACCTCAATCTACCCCACTCTATTCTAAACCAATCTACCCCACTCCATGCCACTCTAAGCCAACCTACCCCTACACACTACTCCAGTCTACCCCACTCTACTCCAGTCTACCCCACTCCAATCTACCCCACCCCACACCACGCCATTAACTTTTAGCCATGCTGAACTGCAGCCACACTGGTGTACAGCTTGGCTAAAACACATTACCAAAGCCAATATCCCTTGCATAGGCGAGACCTATTGGCTTTGCCAGTGCTTGCTTTGTATGTGGACTGGCAAGGTTTTGCTCTGGACAGTGTTAGAGCTTGCTTGTTGGTTGTTGCAAGCTTTCTAAATTTGCCTGATTTGCCCTCCTTATCCATTTCACCTATAGTGACGCTTTTCTTAAAAGGGCTCACGCATATGATTTCTCCTGCGTCTTTCATATTGCTGCAATGACACATTGTATAGTTGTACACTGAGACAGCTGACGCTGATAACTGTCCAACTTGTGATCTTTTCAGTGAGATGTGTCAGTGAGCTACAAGCTTTGCCTGTGAGAGTCCATCACACCTCCAGCAGTCTTCTTCCCACTTCTGAGAGGGGGAGAGGCTTCGCTGGCTCCGTAGCAGTCTCTTCATTTCTACTTTGATAGGAATGAAGATCGGTGAGTGGACAACCAACTTTTTGTTGGATTTGCTGATTTGAAGGAGGGAAAGGCATCCGAGAAATGGACCTTATCTAGATGGATCGGCTTGTGTATCATACTATGCTATGCGAAGGAGTCGACCAAGAGCCTTACTTTTCACTCCACCAATGAGAAGCTTTTTTTGGTGGGTTATTCATACGTTATGTAGTCATTTCTGCTGCTGCCTAACGCCAGGATGCTCCTTCGGGAGTGGCAGTGCACTTTATATTCCGCACTTTCATTCATTCATTCAAGCCCATGACTGTGGCCTGTCTGGGTGGGGGGGTTCCTCTGTTGGACATCTGTCAAGCCGCCACATGGGCTTCTGCCCATGCCTTCACAAGACTCTGCCGTCTTGATTCTCAGGTCCAGCAGGGAATGACATTTTGCCTGTTTGGTCATGCTGGACTTACTCAAGTGAAATCCACTCACCAGACCCACCACCATGGCCTGGGCGCAGCTTGGGTATTGATTTAAAAGGTGGGGAATCTGCAGTTGGAAGTATCAGTCTGCGATTAGAAGTATCTATCAGAAGAATAAGTTACTTACCTTCTGTAACATTGTTACTAGTTGATACTCTGACTGCAGATTCCTCACCACTGGCCCTTTTCCCCATTCTGTGGAGTGAAATTCTGTTAGGTTATAGGGTCCCAGTTTAGGTTTTTGTAACCCATCTTGTCAATCACTCTGCATCTGAGGGCGCAGAATTTTCTTGTGAAACTCCTGTATTCAGCGGCACAGCATCACTCCCAGTGGTGGGACAGAATCACTGCAGTGTCCATTGTCACTTCACGTCAGGGACGAGAGCTGTAGCCCAAAATAAATCTGGATTTCACATGTTTATTTCCAAGTTTGCTTTAGGAAGGGGGAGAACCAGCAGTAAGGAGTCTTTCCCTCCCACTCACCATTAACTCCTTTCAGGCTTCAGTCCCTCTTGCACATGCTTGCATCACATGAATTGTTTTTGATGTTACATATCATGGAGGACAGGCCTACAGTCTCTCATCCGGTGCTCTGTTTTATTTTCCCATTACTGTGTTCACACACATGTAGACTTTCCCATCCTATGCTGGTCCATCTTGGCCTATTGTATACATAACATATGTATTTGTAAAGCTTACGTTCACCCCTAACGGGGTATCTTGGCTCTGAATAACAGATGTTTATTTTTACCCAACTCAATGGTACTCATTTTATCGACCTCAGATGGATGAAAGGCTGAGTGGACCCGCCGGGACTTGAACCTGTGACCATGAGGTCGAGCACAGTCCCCTGCGGTGGATGCATTAGTCCACTGAGCCACCAGACCTGGCATTTATACCTTAGTTTCTGCTGTTCAGTGTTTTGCGCTCCCACCATCCAGACATTCTGCCAGAACATGCCTCATCTGTACAGGATTCTACCATGCTTACCAATGTAAGAAATTTGATTAATATATGGGGTGGGTGACAACCCACCTCAAGGAAAAAATCACAACCCTTGTCTGGGTGAACACTCAAAATAACTAAATTAATTTCAGCTCAACCCCCTGTTAGCTGTGGTACAGAGCAGACAAACATAACTTAGGGCAATGTGTAAAGTGTTTATGCAGTTTCAAAAGACTAATCATGTCAAAATGCCAAACTGAATTAGAAAACTAGAGTAAAATTTAATAAACAAAATTACAAAAATCCAGCTAGGTGAACCGTAGATATGATTATTTAAAAATGTTTAAGTAGAAATAACATAAAAAAGCACAAAATGCCGAGGATAGTGATCGTGGTAGACTGGGACCTCTGCGCACTTTTCGGGTGAAGATGGAGCGCAGGTCGGATACACAAACCGGGAGTATTCTCCGTTGGCCTGGCAGAGGATTTAACATCTGCCAGGCCGCGACTACTCTGCCTGCTAAATTTAGAAATGACCGCCAAGCTGGTGGTCATTTCAAAAGCATTGGCAGGAACCATCGTCACTGCGGTTCATGTCAGTGAGCCGTCCCTAAAATGTATTTCTTTTTATAAAAGAAATTCTCAAAGCAGGATTTTTTGTTTGAAAAAAAAAATCCAGCTTCACTATGGGAGTTACCCCATGGCGAGCGAGCATTAGACAGAATTTACTACCCTTTACCGCCAGGGTTTTCCTGACGGTGACTGGCAGTGAAAACTGACCTGTCCACCTGTTGGAAATTACCCTTTTTGCAGGTTAATGCCCAAAATATTGCCCTCTTCCTCCTCTGTTTTTGACTTTGTTTTTGCTGGTTTTAGGACTCTGGGCACTTTACTGCTAAAGTGCATGTGCTCTGTGTCTAAAATTTATTGGCATTTGGTTTCTCCATGATTGGCGTATTTACTAATACATCTCCAGTACAGTGCACTGTGGGTGCCCAGGGCCTGTAAAACAAATGCTACTATTGGGCAGTTCGGGCTGGACTGTTCCCATGAGGCACAGGGTCAAGACTGATTTGCATATAGCTTTGTCTGAACTGGGGTGGTGAAGTGAGCTAAAGAACGATGGTGGATTCAACCCAGATCTGTGACTGGGGGTGATTGTCTGAAAAGTTTCAGCGCTCCGCCCATCATCTCCTTATGTTTGCTTTGTTCGCCCTAAGTTGGCAGGGAATGCCCAGACGTGGGTCCCTTGCTCACTTTGCCACTGGATTCAAGCTAGCCTGGCTGATGAGGGCTGTTAGCCCGAAACCGGTCCAGGGAAGACATGGCTTGGCAGTTCGGGCTGGACTGTTCCCATGAGGCACAGGTTCAAGACTGATTTGCATATAGCTTTGTCTGAACTGGGGTGGTGAAGTGAGCTAAAGAACGATGGTGGATTCAACCCTGATCTGTGACTGGGGGTGATTGTCTGAAAAGTTTCAGCTCTCCGTCCATCATCTCCTTGTGTTTGCTTTGTTCGCCCTAAGTTGGCAGGGTATGCCCAGACGTGGGTCCCTTGCTCACTTTGCCACTGGATTCAAGCTAGCCTGGCTGATGAGGGCTGTTAGCCCGAAACCGGTCCCAGGATGCTTGTGTCCGGTCCAGGGAAGACATGGCTTGGCAGTTCGGGCTGGACTGCTCCCATGAGGCACAGGGTCAAGACTGATTTGCATTAAGCTTTGTCTGAATTGGGGTGTTGAAGTGAGCTAAAGAACGATGATGGATTCAACCCAGATCTGTGACTGGGATGAGTGTCTGAAAAGTTTCAGTGCTCCGTCCAACATCTCCTTGTGTTTGCACTATTGGGCCAGCAGCACTGATTGTGCCACACCCACATCAGTAACCCTTCAAACATGTCTCAGCCCTGCCACTGCAGAGCCTTTGTGCACAGTTTTAAACTGGCATGTCGACCTGGCAAGTTCACCTACTTGCCAGGACCAAACCTTCCCTTTTATTGCATGATGGGCACCCCTAAGGTAGGACCTAGGTAGCCCCATGGGCAGGGTGCAGTGTATTTAAAAGGTAGGACATGTACTTGTGAGCTTTATATGCACTGGTAGTGACAAACCGCTATATTCGTTTTTCACTATAGCAAGGCCTATCTCTCCCATAAGTTAGCATTGGAGCTGCCTTGTATCCCTTTACAATTGTATAGTTCAATTGGGAGCTGATAGAAAATTGGAGTTTGGTGTCTCTGGACTCACAATTTAAAAACACATCTTTCAGTGAAGTCGGTTTTTAAATTGCAGGTCTGAAAATGCCACTTTAACAAAGTTAGCATTTTCTTACTTTAACCATTCTGTTCCTCTGCCTGCCCTAGAATACGCGTCTGAGTTGGATGAAAGTTGGGCTCTGTGAATTCACTCTAGACAGTCACACACAAAGGGAGCTGAGGTGTGCCCTGCATATCCTGATGGGCTGTTACCAGGCTGATGGGTCTTCCTGAGCTAGAGAGGTGGGAGGAGCTGATACTTGCGCCTGAATAGGGATGTGCCTGTGCCCACACAAAGATGTCTCCACTCCCTGTAGAGTGTCTGGAGCCAGGGCCAAGAAAGGCAGGGTCTTATGCACAACAAAGATCTTTCTTTGAAGTCTCCCTACTTCAAAGGCTACAATGGGTATAAGTACTGGACCTCTGACATCTTATACTCAGAACACTTCTGGACTAAGGCCATTCTGCCAGGAAGAAGAGCGGTTGTACTGCCAGGAGGCACTGCCACTTCCATGCTTGCTTTCCTGTCTGCTGCTTCTTGCCTGGGAGTGAGAGGACTGGACTTTGCTCTCTGCATCCATCTTTCTAAAGTTTCTAAAGGGTTTGAATTGAGCTGTAGTCCCCGCTCAACTCAACGCAGGCCCTGAAGAAGCCTCAGCGCCTCTGAAGATTCGCCACAGCGTGAATCTCAAACACCGCGTCAACAAAGTCCGTGACTCCTGACTCAGCCGTAGCACCTGTGACCACATGATGTGACATCAACACTGTGACTTGACCTTCCAAACCTCATCGACTCTGCACCGTCGTAAGGAACTGACGCTTTGCACAACCACTGCATCACCTCCCCTGTGCCTGCAACGTCACCGGGCATCAGCGGCTCAACGACTCTAACATAACATGTATTTGTAAAGCACACGTTCACCGCAAAGGTTTTCTTGGCTCTGAATAACAGTTTATTGTTACCCAACGGTACTCATTTTATCGACCTCAGAAGAATGAAAGGCTAAGTGGACCCGCCTGGATTTGAACCCATGACCATGATGTCAAACACAGGCCCCTACAGTGGACGCTTAGAATAGCCTCTGCTGGAGCTATTGTTTTCTAAACACTATAACTGCATTTAATATTAAGAATTTCGGGCCAGATGTACAACCCTTTTTTGCGGCCGCAAACGGGAGATCCTCCCGTTTGCGACCACAAAAAAGGGTAATGGCATGTACAAATGCTATTTTGCGAGTCACTGACTCGCAAAATAGCATTCGCGACTCTCGCTATTAGGAAGGTGCTTCCCTTCCTAATAGCGAGTCACCATGCCATGTACTTTTGTTTTGCGACCACATTTGCAGTCTAAGCCATTGTTGCCTAGTGGATCATGAGTGGTGGTTCACTCAGAGGTTGACACAGGGCATCTTCCATCAATGAGTATTATCCTGGCTCAATAGGTTTGCCACACCGCGCCGCGTCCAAACGTTTGCACTTTGGAGTTTCCAAGGCAATCCTTGCTCAGAGATGCCTGGGGACAGGACTCTTGCACATCTTCGGGCCCCTTCCTCTACTGGCCAGAGTGCTGAAAAGATCAAGGGAGACTGAGCCTAAGTCATCCTAGTGGCTCCGAACTGGGTGAGGCCAGCGTGGTACCTAGACCTAGTCATGAACACATGTCCTCTTAATCTGCTACCTGTTCGGGAGGTCCTCCTGTAGCAGCAGCAGGGCCGGGTTTTGCACCCAAGCCAACACAAACTGCACCACCATGCGTGGAGATTGCATGGCAATTGTTAAGGGCATCCGATCTACCTCTCCAAGTGGTTAGCATCATCCTGGCAGCCAGGCATCCATCTACCAAATCAGTTTATGCAGGATGAGATGTTTGCTGCCTGGTGTTCTTGCCGTGACATTCCACCCCTAAATGCACAGTTATTGGATCTTCATCTGTTTTGTTTACCTTTAGCCCAGTAAGGTCTTGCTGTTACGCTGATTTTTGTGCCATATCAGCTTTCCTACCTGAATCAGCCATCCCTCTTCAAGTTAGCTATTGTGATGCGTTTTTTGAAGAGGCTGGTCCACATTTTCCCATCAACACTTTCTGTGATGCTTCAGTACAACCTTAATTTGATTCTTATCTACCTTGTGCACGCCCTTTGAACTGATGCACAATTGTCTCCTTCACCTCCTAATTATCTAGACTGCATTCCTCATCGCCATGACATCAGCCAGGCTAGAGTGAACTCCAGGCATTGTCAGTGGTTCCACCCTAGGCTTCGTTTTTCTTGGGCAAACTAGTGCTCCTGACAAAAGCAGCATCCTTGCTCGAGGTAATCATGCCCTTCCACCAACGGCCGTCCATCAACTTGCTGGCCTTCTATGAACTGCCTGACCCCCTTCAAGAAGAAAGGACTGTTCCACTGCCATGACCATAAGAGGGCGCTCAGCTTCTACATTGATCATACCAGGGATTAGCGACAGAATGACCAACTTTTCATCAAATTCTTGCAAGTGAAAAAAGGTAAACCAGGGCAAAAGAGAACACCCCCTGATGGATTGTGTTATGTATCAAAATCTGCTATTGGGTAGCAAGGAGCTGTCCCCGGAAGGTTTGTGTGTTCATTCCACCAGAGTGCAGGCTTCTACCACTTTGCTTGCATGTGGTGTACCAGTTCTGGACATTTGCCAGGCTACTAAGTGGGCCTCCCTCCACACGAAACACTACTGCCTGTACAGCCCGGTACGGCAGGATAGGCATTTTGCCTGATCTGTCCTGCAGGATTTCCTGGTGTGAGACATTTCACAGACCCACGTCCTGGGGAGGCACTGCTTTGGTATCTATTCACAAGGCCAGGAATCTGTGGTAAGAAGTCTCTATCAGAAGAACAAGTTACTACCTTTGGTGGTAACTTTTCTGGTAGAGACTCTAACTGCATATTCCTCACTGATTGCCCACCCCCCAACCCCCTTGTGTGGAATGGACTCACACAGCCCATATATAAGATCCCAATCTGGAAGTCTGAACACTGCCATATTCTCAGTTCAATGGCTGCATATATGACGGTGCAGACCGAAATCAGAAAGAAAGTAATGTCAGCCCATGGAGATGGTGCATATATAGGGGCCGACTTCACATCGATGGCAGGATGGATCCGAGCGGGCCACACGACCCCACCTGTTGACGTGCATGAGAATTGATTCATAAGATTCCGGATCTAGTCTGGTCCCTGGGGAAATTCACATGGCGAGGAATCTGCGACTTTGTTAGACCTGGCATCATTGGCGTGGTTTTCCCTGACTTTTTGCCTCTACCTCCTGTGTTTTTGATGCTGTGCTGGATTTCGTTTTTGCTGGCCTAGATGCTTTGGGCACTTTGCCACTGCTGATCAGTGTCAAAGTGCAAGTGCTCTCTGTGTAAATTGATATTGTGATTGGTTCTCCCTGATTGGCATATTTGTTTTACCAGTAGGTCCCTAGTAAAGTGCACTGAGTATGCCAGGGCTGGTAAATCAAATGCTACTAGTAGGCTTGCAGCGCTGATTGTGCCACCCACATGAGTAGCCCTGAAAAGAGGTCTCAGGCTTGCCACCGCGGTGCCTGCACGCAGTTTGTTAACTGCCATGTCGACTTGGCAAGTGCACCCACTTGCCAGGCACTAACCTTCCCTTTTCTTACATATAGGGCACCCCTATGGTAGGCCCAAGGTACCCCCCTCTGCAGGGTGCAGTGTATGTGAAAGGTAGGACACATACTGGTGTGTGTAACATGTCCTGATAGTGAAATACTGCCAATTTCGTTTTTCACTATTGAAAGGCTATCTTGCCCCATAGGGCAGAATGGAGAATGCTTTGTAACATTTTACAAGCATATCTTCCCATAGGCATAAGATAGAAACATGGAATTTGGTATCCCTGAACTCAGGATTTAATAACACATCTTTTAGTAAAGATGGTTTTTAAATTATGTGTTTGAAAATAGCACTTTTAGAAAGTGGCTATTTTCTTGTTCAACCTTCCTGTGTGCCTCTGCCTCTTTGTGGATTGACTGTCTGGCTTTGGAGTGACAGGGGCTGGGGAGGTGCAGTGGCTCCAGAAGTCTGGATGAGTCAACACTAGGCTGAATAGGCCTGATCTGCATTTGGAGTGGTGGGAGGAGTAGCACCTGTTCCTGAATAGGGCTGTGCCTGCCTTCCACAATGCTGGCTACGCCCCCCTGTGGTGTGTCTGGAGCCAATGCTCACACTGACAATGGATGTTGTTGTGCACTTGCAGAGTGCCCCCCCAGAACTGGTTTGAACTGGGCTCAGAGCCCCTTGCACAAAGAGAACAAAGACATTTTGGGGTATAAGTATCAGACCCCAAACCCCAGACTTTTAGATAATTCCTGGAATTCAAGAGGAACCTTTTCCAAGGAGAAGAGCTGGAGAGACTGAGGAGAAGTACTGCCCTTGCTGTCTGTCTGGGGTTGGCCTGCAGTTGCTGTTTCTGCCAAGGAAAGGAGAAGGACTTTGCTGTGTGCTGTGTCCCCTGGTTGAAGGAGATCTCTAAGGGCCTGAAGTGAGCTGGCCTCCTGTTCAGAAGTCTCAGGGGCACAAAGACTTTCCCAGCTCCCCTGAACTCTGCTGTTGTGAGTTCTGACCTGCCTTGAGGTGCCTGTGCCAGTTTTGGGCCTCTGGAGGTTGTTGCTGCTGTTTGGGAGCTGGAAGAGAGAAGAAACTCAAAGAACTACAGAGATCGACGCATCGCTCTTCTTGTGGCTGATTTTCCGACGCATCTTCGCGGCGCGAGAAGAATTTCCACGCATTGCCGCTGCAAAAACTGTTGCAGCGCCTGTCGTGGCTACAAGAATAGAGGGATCGTGGCTGAAGAGGACCGCGCATCGATCGCTGATGCATCCCGGATTTCCACGCATCGTACCTGTGCGGCAAGTTCTTCCGACGCATCACCTGCAGGCCGGAACCAGCACGAAGAATCGACGCATCACTCCCCATACTGACCGGAATCGAAGCAACCCTTCCTCTGGGTGCAGCGGGACAGTCGCATCGCCTCCTCAGGGTCTCAGGAGGGTCGCATCTCTTTGTTTTCCGACACTGCGGCTGTTTGGCTTGGTGAACAACCTGGCAAGGACCCTTGACCTTGCCAGGTAGGTCGCTCCCCCACCACACAGCTCCGCCTGTGTTGTCTGCCCGCTGCTTCTGCAGGTAAGATCGCCCTCCGCTTGTGGCCCCGGTGCCCGTATTTCTTGCTTGTCTCCCCATTTTCCTTTCTGTGCCCCTCGCTGCCCCATTTGCGTTGTGCTTGTAATTTTGTCCGTTTTCTCCCCCATTTTCCTTTCTGTGCCCCTCGCTGCCCCATTTGCGTTGTGCTTGTAATTTTGTCTGTTCTCTCCCCCATTTTCCTTTCTGTGCCCCTCGCTGCCCCATTTGCGTTGTGCTTGTAATTTTGTCTGTTTTCTCCCCCATTTTCCTTTCTGTGCCCCTCGCTGCCCCATTTGCGTTGTGCTTGTAATTTTGTCTGTTTTCTCCCCCCATTTTCCTTTCTGTGCCCCTCGCTGCCCCATTTGCGTTGTGCTTGTAATTTTGTCTGTTTTCTCCCCCATTTTCCTTTCTGTGCCCCTCGCTGCCCCATTTGCGTTGTGCTTGTAATTTTGTCTGTTTTCTCCCCCATTTTCCTTTCTGTGCCCCTCGCTGCCCCATTTGCGTTGTGCTTGCAATTTTGTCTGTTTTCTCCCCCATTTTCCTTTCTGTGCCCCTCGCTGCCCCATTTGCGTTGTGCTTGTAATTTTGTCTGTTTTCTCCCCCCATTTTCCTTTCTGTGCCCCTCGCTGCCCCATTTGCGTTGTGCTTGTAATTTTGTCTGTTTTCTCCCCCATTTTCCTTTCTGTGCCCCTCGCTGCCCCATTTGCGTTGTGCTTGTAATTTTGTCTGTTTTCTCCCCCATTTTCCTTTCTGTGCCCCTCGCTGCCCCATTTGCGTTGTGCCCGTATTTTTGTCTGTTTTCTCTCCCCTTGTACTTTGTGCCCCCGCTGCCTCTCGCCATTCCCGCCGCTGCGTCCCCTGCGGCCCCGCCCCCCTGACTGCCCATTCGCTGCCCCTGCCTCCCGCCTCCCAGCTGCTCCTCCCTCCCACCTCCCCATAAATGGCGGCCGATGCGCGGCCGCGCAGCGGACGTGCGCAGCGGGCGCGCCACTGGCGCGCCAAAGGCGCGCCTAAGGCAAGCCCGTCTGCGCCCGTCCGCGACTGGACCGCGCCCAGCGCCAGAACCCCTGGATCCCACCGATGCAACACCACTCGACGGACCTACGACGCCGCCACCCTCACCGCACTCAATGCCGGCCGGAACCCTGCCTGCTACCGAGCCTCACCGAGACGCACCCACGGACCCTTCACCTGCCAAACCTGCCGATTCACCTGCCCCCGGACGTGCACCACCTCCGCCAAGTCGAGCACCAGCAGCAACCACCTGAAATGCATCCTGTTGAACACCCGCTCCGTCCACAGGCACGCCGTGGAACTCTGGGACCTGCTCGACGCAACAGCACCGGACATCGCCTTCCTCACCGAAACCTGGATGAACGCCTCCTCAGCGCCCGACATCGCCATAGCCATCCCGGACGGATACAAGATCACCCGGAGGGACCGCGTCAACCAGACGGGAGGAGGCATCGCCATCGTACACAAGAACACCATCCGCATCTCGACTAACTCCGACGAGACCTTCACCGCCGCCGAACACCTACACTTCCAGATACACACTGACCCCAAGACCACCCTCCGAGGCACCCTCATCTACAGACCCCCGGGACCACGCACACTATTCAGCGAAGACATCGCAGACTTCATCAGCCCGCACGCCATGCCCTCCGCCGACTACATCCTCCTAGGGGACCTCAACTTCCACCTGGAGAACAACAACGACAGAAACACCACCGCCCTGCTGGACAACCTCGCCAACCTCGGACTCAAGCAATTGGTGAACACGCCCACCCACTACGCCGGCCACACGCTTGACCCCGTCTTCTCTTCCAGCAAGCACATCTCCTTCAGCCACGCCACCGGACTCCACTGGACCGACCACAGCTGCGTCCACTTCAGCTTCAGAAAGACTGCGACCCACCACCACCCGCAACAGGCTCCCCGCCGGAGCTGGAGCAAGATCACCGCCGAGCAGCTCACCGCCTCCCTCAGCCAGAACACACCCACCAACACAACGGACCCAAACGAAGCAGCCAGTAACCTCGCCAAGTGGCTGACCGCCTGCGCCGACGACCTCGCACCACTAAAAACCCTCCCAGCAGACCCGGAAGCAAGAAAACCCCTTGGTTCACCAACGAACTCAAGGAATCCAAGAAGAATTGCCGCACTCTCGAGAAAACCTGGCGACTCGACCAGACCACAGACAACAGGACCGCCCTCAAGCACGCCACCCGTAAACACCACCAGATGATCCGTGCCACCAAGAAGTCGGCACTCAAAGAACGACTGGACAACAACGCCCACGACAGCAAGGAACTTTTCAGCATCGTCAAAGAGTTCTCCAACCCCGGCGCCGGAAACAACGACATCACCCCTCGCAAGACCTCTGCAACTCACTCGCCGCGTTCTTCCACCGCAAGATCACCGACATACATAACAGCTTCGACGCACAAACCACGCACCCTACCGCCGAACCAACGCCCGCCACCACCACCCTCTGCAACTGGACCCCGATCAGCACCGAAGACACCACCCGCACGATGAACTCCATCCACTCCGGATCACCAACCGACCCCTGCCCACACCACGTCTTCAACAAAGCCGACGCCACCATCGCACTCCATCTCCGGGACATCATCAACTCCTCCTTCCACACCGCCACCTTCCCGGAGAGCTGGAAGCACGCCGAGCTTACCGCCCTGCTGAAGAAACCAACGGCGGACCCCACCGACCTCAAGAACTACCGTCCCATCTCGCTCCTTCCGTTTCCGGCCAAAGTCATCGAGAAGACCGTCAACAGACAGCTTGCCGCCTTCCTCGAGACGAACGGATCCCTCGACCCCTCACAGTCCGGGTTTCGGGCCAACCACAGCACCGAGACCGCCCTTATCGCAGCCACCGACGACATCAGAACCCTAACCGACAACGGGGAAACAGCAGCCCTCATCCTCTTGGACCTCTCCGCGGCGTTCGACACCGTCTGCCACCGCACCTTAGTGAAGCGCCTCAGCAACATCGGAATCCGAGAGAAAGCACTGGAATGGATCATCTCGTTCCTCGCCGGAAGAACCCAGAGAGTCCGCCTCCCCCGTTCAGATCCGAGGCCACCGAAGTCATCTGCGGCGTTCCACAAGGATCTTCACTCAGTCCAACCCTCTTCAACGTCTACATGAGCCCCCTCGCAGCCATCGCACGCCAACACAACCTCAACATCATCTCCTACGCCGACGACACCCAGCTGATCCTCTCCCTCACCAACGACCCCACCACCGCCAGAGCCAACCTACACGACGGGATGAGAGACGTCGCCGACTGGATGAGGAACAGCCGCCTTAAACTGAACTCAGACAAGACGGAAGTCCTCATCCTGGGCTCATCACCCTCCGCCTGGGACGACTCCTGGTGGCCCCCGGCCCTGGGCACCGCGCCCAAGCCAACGGACCACGCACGCAACCTGGGCTTCATCCTGGACTCCTCCCTGTCAATGACCAGACAAGTCAACGCCGTCTCATCTTCGTGCTTCAACACCCTGCGCATGCTCCGCAAGATCTTCAGATGGATCCCCACTGAAACCAGGAAGACCGTCACCCAGGCACTCGTCACCAGCCGACTGGACTATGGGAACACCCTCTACGCCGGAACCACAGCCAAACTTCAAAAAGACTCCAGCGCATCCAGAACGCCTCCGCACGACTCATCCTGGACATCCCCCGACACAGCCACATCACCGGACACCTGAAAGACCTGCACTGGCTCCCCGTCAGCAAGAGAATCACGTTCAGACTCCTCACCCACGCACACAAGGCCCTCCACGACCTGGGCCCAAAGTACCTCAACGACCGCATGACCTTCTACACGCCCACCCGCCAGCTACGATCAACCAGCCACGCCCTCGCCACCGTACCACGCATCCGCAGAACCACCGCCGGAGGAAAATCCTTCTCCTACCTGGCAGCCAAGACCTGGAACTCCCTCCCCACTCACCTTCGGCGAACCCAGGACCATCTCTCCTTCAGGAAGCAGCTCAAGACCTGGCTGTTCGAGCAATAACTTACCCCCTCCCCCAGCGCCTTGAGACCCTCCCGGGTGAGTAGCGCGCTCTATAAATACCGTGATTGAACTTTGACGCTACTACAGGTACTTTTGTGAAAAGTCACGCATCCATAGTTTTCTATGGTACAAGTTCTTGAAACCTTTGGAAGTCATATTTTTAACTGTGTATGTTGGATTTTTGTCGTTTTGGTCTTGTTTAGTTTAGATAAAGATACTTTATTTTTCTAAACTGGTGTGGTGTCCTTTTGTGGTGTTGTTACTGTGAGTGTTGATACAAATACTTTACACATTGCCTTTGAGATAAGCCTATCTGCTCGTGCCAAGCTACCAAGGGGGTGAGCAGGGGTTATCTAAAGTGTGTATCCTCCTTACCCTGACTAGAAGCAAGGATCCCTATTTGGACAAAGGTACCTACCTCTGCCAACTAAAGACCCCCATTTCTAACAGGCTAAATAAAGTCTCTACTAGAAAAGGCGTTACTGAAGGTAAGTAACTTATTGTGCTCTGCCAACTTTTGCTCATTTCATTCCTTAGCCATCTTTCAGTCTTATGTTCCATCTTTTGCTCTCCCATTTCATAAGTACTCTTTTGATCTTGCACATCCTGCATCCTTTATCCTATGATCTCTGCCATACTTTACTAGCTTCATGCAGCCCCCCTCCTCCATTCTATGCTTTCTCCATCCTGTGAACTTAATTTTTGCAATATCCCCTGTGGTCTCTCTTGTTATGCTCTATCACTCTTGTCTTCTCCTTCTCTTATATGCTGTATTTTCTTAAAACTTCCATGTCTTCAGTCTTGTGCCCTCTATGATTCCAATCTTTTTCATCTTGTCCTGTATTCTCATCCTTTATATGCTCTTATCTTGTGCCATCTCCCATTGTGCATGCCACATACTGTGACGGTCCTGTCCCAGAATGCTTTCGCTCATCATATGCCTCTTCATCCTCTACTCCACAAACTTGCTCTTTCAACACATCTATGATCTAAGTCATGCCCTAAGCTCTTTTGTCCTGGTGTCATATGCTCCTCCTTCGAAGGTTCTCCCCTGATGTGTTCTACCTGTTCACCCCCATCCTGTTGTCTCAAACCCAATGATATCTCCTGCGCTGTGCTATGCTGGGCTAAATCTGTAGCGCCTTTGACCTTTATAGACCAGATCTAATGCCTTTGCAAATGCTTGTTATCCTATACGGTGCAGTTGACTGGGCCCTAGACACTGATTGAGGCATACCTGTGTTGGAGAAAGGTTGGGCAAAGCCTAGCAGTTCACCCCTTTCCAGACATTCAACGCTGCACTTAGTCACTCTTAACAAGGTGAAAATTTGACATCAGTACAAGATGATAAGCCTTGGCCAAGATGGGCTCCACATGGCCCGAGCCGTTGACTTTGTGGGACTGCTGAAGGGCTGAGCCGTCCCAAGTGAGCCCACCCTGGAAATTGTTGCAGCTGAGACTACATCATCGAGGACAGTTGTCATATTTTTGTGCACTCGCACTTTACTCTCTGACAACGCAATTATAGTTTTTAGGAAGTGTAAAACTGTAATTTTTAAAGTCAGCTCTAAAAAATATTTAACCATTTCTTAGAGAAACATTTTGCCTAATTCTCAATGCTTGCTATCAGTGAAACTCGGAGAAAACACTGATGACATTTCTTATTCAATTTTTACAGGACTTGCAATTGCAGAACTGCCCATTCTGAATTCAGGTTTCATAGTGTGAAGCTTCACCTCCACATCAACCTGCAGGAGTTGCGGGTGATTTGCTTGGATGGTGCAGGTAGACCTAATTTGAACCTTTTGCTTTCAGTTTCCTCCAAAATGCTTTGCTAACCAGGCTGAAACAGCGCCTAGTTCAGGGTTCTCCAAAGTCGGTCCTGGAAGGCCGGATCCATGCCAGATTTTTATCATTTCCCCATTTAGATAAATGTAGTTGTCTTACAAATCTGGCATGGATCCGGCTCTCCAGGACCGACTTTGGGGAACCCTGGCCTCGATGATAGAACTGGTATCAAGGAAAAGTGAGGCTTGAAACTTTTGGATAAAACACCGAAGTGATGGCTGTCTTGAATGGTTTTGCCTACAGTGCACTATAGTTGGTGAGATTATCAGCCAAATAGGAGGGGGGGTGCCAGTCATGAATGCTTTGTAAATGATGCAGCTGATTTTGATGATGAAGCGAGCCGACAGTGGCAGCCAGAGGTGTTTCATCAGAATAGGGGTGATATGGTCATATTTCTGCAGGCCCTTGATGAGGTGTGCTGGGACAGGTGGGCTGACAAGATAGGTGGGATGATGGTGGGAATGTCCAGTAAGGAGCCTCGGAGACTATGGAGCACAGTGTTGCCACTATCCACATGCTAAAGGATGGGGGCTTCAGTAGCAGTTCCGAACATGTTTTCTGAGAAACAATGGTTCTTTTCATCAAGTGGAGGGTACTATTAACTGGCCTTGTGGGTTTACTTGGTGATCTGTTTCTCAAGGGTGATGTCAGCGGCCAAGGTTGAATCTGAGTGATGGCATTGAGTTGAGTGAAAGTTTGGGTTTAAATCCTTTCATGTTGTTGACACAGGTATTCATTACATTTTGTTTGTTGTTCTTGGCGAATAGTACGAGTTATGTTTTGCAAATTCAGGACATCTAGGCATGGACGAAGTGCAGACACTGTTTCAAGCACTGGATGTCTGGATCAGACAAGATTTTCAAGCAGAGTTGTGTGCCATCCACGTTTTTCCTACAGTCACTATTCAAGAGTGACTCCTACTCTGTACCTTCTTAAACTAAGGCACCATGATCATGTGTGAAGAGCTGTGTCTGAGGTGATTTGTGGTTGTGTGCTTTAGTTGTGCTGTTTGGGGTGATAGGGTCCGTTTCCCCCATTCTGACCAGTGCAATTGTGTCTGAGCTTTGAAAAGAAGATCAGCAGCCATTGCAAGAGGGACATGTTATATGACATTTTTGAACACTACATAAAATTGTGTGAACACATTTATTACTGATATCTGCAATGGAGTAAGCCCTGCATGACACATACAGGAGGTTTCTTAGTCCATTTTAGATAGGATTTGGGCTCAGGCTAAGTACCTGCTCTGATCGTGTAGATAAGACAAAGGTCAACAGTAAGACCTTGGCAATAGCGATTTGTGCACCATATTTAAGTCTGGGCTAGAGACAGCTTTAGCTATAAATATCAAAAAACAACACTTTCTGGGTTAGAGTGCTGCACAAATTATGCAAAAAAGAAGCAGAGTACTCTGGGTAGTTCCCACGTTTAGGCGGAGTGCAAAAGTTGCCCTAATACTAAGCTAATCCTATGCTTATAAACTTTGCTAGAAAAACAGACATTTGAGGTGAGCAGATTCAGAGTGTTGCTTGTGTCGTATGGTGCTCTATAAAGGAGCTGCTCTCCACCTAAACTTAGGAACTATCCAGAGTTCTCTGCTTTTTTGTATGTATATATATATATATATATATATTTATTTATTTACACATATAACTACATAAAGAGCCTTTGGGTTAATCTTGTTCATCCATTGGTCCTTTCAGTAGTCATTTAGATGTTGCTTCCACCCATCACCACAGCGTGCAGCCTGGGGCAACGGTCAGCCAATCACCCGCAGCCTCTCGTGGACTATGAGTCATGGCATTTTGCCGGACTACATGCAAGCCACCTAAAAGAGCACCCTTCAGTGGTAGGGCTGGTGAGCCTATACTTTACTTCGCCAATCCTTTTTACCTTTCAATTCCTTATTCTGTTTTTAGTTTGTTGAAGATCTATTGTGTCCAATACAAACACTTGCAGTGGGCTTCAAGTCAGCACATTACTTTGGTTGGCTTTCTTGTCAATGTAATGTGCTTGCTTCTTATTCGATGCCTTTCCCATTCTTCCTGTGTTTGTCCCTTCTCTGGATAAGCGTTTCTGATTAGATGAAATGTAGCCTTTCACTTCTTACAATTTGGCAACTACGTTTTTCTTTGAGCATGGGAGTGCATCTGCTTTTTTTTTTCTCCCTTGTGGCATGCTTTCTTTTACATTTTAAATCCGACATTGTGCTCCCAGCTGCGACTCGTCTGTGTGGCAGGGGAAAACAACTAGATTGCCAAGAAATTACTATATTCTTCTAGGGAAAGAAGAGGTCTTGGACACAGAAATACCAGGAAGTATTTTGAGGCAGCCCAGTTGAGAACTGCGAATGAATGATGTCGAGGGCCATATAGGTCCCGGATGGAATGCACCTTACTGGATGGGCGCCTAGAAGACATACTGTAGCGCCCTGGGCAACATAGGCGCAGTGTAGTTCATGTTTCTCTTTTAATGCATGCTTCCATGGAACGTGCACAATCTCTAGGGCAGGAAATACCACAACATTTCCTTCACCTTTCACCCCAATAAATAATAAGCCAAATTTTAGCCATGAGCTGGAAAGGGAGTAGTTTGCGAATTGGAAAGAGGGACTGTTTGAGGTTAAGAGACCTTTTTCACAATGTTAAAATCAAAACATTTGATGATTGCAAAAGAGAGTTTAATATAGACGAGAAGGAGAGACGCTACTCTTTACTGCTTCAGCCTTGGGCTCTCCACTCTGTGAATAAACTAGCTGGTCCTTCCATCCTATGAATCCTCTAGGGGGTTGATTTCCAGGGTTTGTAGGGGGCTTTCAATGCTTCTGACACCTCCCTAGGTGGCTCTTTATCAAAGTGCCAGAGGATATAGCTGGGACTGAGTTGTCTGGTGATCATAGTGGTGGCTAGCATGTCCCGAGGGTGGTGTGCCAGGTGGGACATTAAAAAAAAAAGAAAATTCAAAGTGCTACCCTTCGAGTGCGACGTCTTCCTCGATGGTCTTCTTTCCTTAAGGCAGGTGGGCAGGCAGAATCCAAACTCCCAAGCCAATCCTGGCGCTGCTCTAAGCAGAAGAGCACTGGAGGCTTTTTCTTTCTCTAACCCAGCTGTCTTAAGACAGCTGCGTTAGAGAGGCTTAAAGTGCGCATGTGTGGCTAGCTGTTGCAAAATGTCCGGCCAAAAAGACATGCACACTTTAAACTGAAAGTGCCTTGCTCTCTCTGCTGCTGCCAGTCAGCAGCAGCCCCGCCCCCATCGACGAAAAATAAAATGGTACCATTTTATTTTTCGTCTATAGGGGCATTTTCAGAGGGGCGATGCTCCTCTGTTCAAACGGAGGAGCCTCCCCTGTATAGTGAAAGAATGAGACGAACATCCCAAGGACTCTTAGGAGTGTTCAAAATGGAGAGAGACAATAGAAAATTATGTATATGACCCCAGGCAAACTAAAGCAAATGCACCCAAGCAGATGGTAAATGCTGTAGAAGGTGTGGAATGAATGGCACGTGCTACATGTGTGGAGGAAATCCCCCCTTCTAAAAATGTATTGGTCACATCTTGAGTCATATCAAGGATGTTTTAGAGTTTCCGTTGCCAGATGACTCTTTAATAATACTTCTGGGAATGCGACACATGACAATGGTTGGCAAGGCAAGAACCAGGAAATAGCTGCGAGCTGGAAGAAGGTGGCTCCCTCAACCGAAGATTTCTATTTTTTTATTTATTTGTGTTTTATAGAGCGCAAACTTGACCCGTTAGGGTATCAGAGCGCTTTACAGGATTCATAAGATGTATACAAGAGACTTTGAGGGGGGTGGGGGATACATTTGGGGTAACCACAAGTGAGCTTGGCCCGAAGGGTATCAGAGCGCTTTAAAGAATTATCAGATTGTAAACAAGAGGATTAGTGGGGGAGGGGGCGTGTGGGAACATTTGGGATAAACACAGGAAAAAAACATTTTACGAGAAACGGAGAGTCCCAGATCCCAGGGTGGGGTGCCCGGAGGCAGTGGCGGCTGGTGAATCTAGAAAGTAGTGGGGCGTAAACAAAATCCTTGACTGAGCACGACAACGAAGAGAACGAGTGAAACCTTCCGAGGTGGTCTTGGGGATCAGGGGGCTCTCTGGACAAAAAATGCTTGCAAAAAAATGGAGCCAAATGGAGCATTCCACAACACAATCATCTCACATACTGACCTAAAAATGAAGATGGTGGTCGAGCCATTGCAGGTCCGAGCCAGATGCCCAACTCAGCCTGAGATCCTCTTTGACCATTGAGCCTAAAACAAACAGAGCCCTCTTGTGGCCACTGACTACCACTCAACTCAAACCTCATGCGCCAAGAATGAAAGACAAAACGCCACAGCAATCCTCCCACCAGCTCACCAATGGCACAGTCGTCATTGTAGGGGGTGGGGAGTTGCATGTCTCGAGTTCATGACCAAAAACACTGGCGGCGATGTGGTTAAGCGGCCACAGTTGCCAAACATGGGGAAGTCGCCCGAATTCCAGCACTTCTCCCTATGCTGAAAAATGCGATGCTGTCTGTGTCTCCTGTCCGACACTCTGATCCCATCCTCCAAAAATCCAGGACAAAGCACCAAAAAACCTGATGTTAGAGAAAGACACTTTCTCAGTGACCAAACTGCATAGTGCAAACATTGAAAATCTGGGAAAATCTCGGTTTTGCTGTCTGTGTGGTCCTAGACAAACTCTCCATTTCACCAAGCCTTCACCGTGCACCATCAAACAGAGCACCCTCAAATATATAACCCATACATAGGATACGGTGATGACGTAGAAAAGCCAGCAGCACAAAGTACAAGGCAGTACTGATGAATGTAAAAGCCAAGAGCATGAAGTAAAAGGCAGCAGGGACAAGGGAATGGTGACTGCAACAAGAAACTCTCGCCCCAGTAAACACCCTTCAGTGCTGTGACACAATATGACATGTCAAGGGAAAACACCTCTGCATGCCAACGAAATTCACCCTACTGTTTTCCCCTAAGACACTTCATTGCATCTGCAATTGCACCCACACAGTACCTACTACCACTGCTGTGCGCCAAAGCACCACTCTGGCTATGTTGACTCCGGCACCCTGTGACCCATGACCCAAGAAAAGAGACTCCCCAAGTGCAGCCTTCACTGGTGGGAACGCTGCACTCCGAAAGCTATGCAAACATGGTGAAGCCTCAGCCTCTGCACTGGTCTCACATTTCCAGAGGTTCCCACAAACGGTGATCTTTCACCTTGCAGCCAGTGCACCACTCAATGGTCTCTGTCTGCATCTCCAGCCGCCAGAGAGTGCACCAACTGGCGACTGAATAATGCTGAAATGGGACCCCCTTTCTGAAATCGGATTCTCCCTTTCCCCCCAGTCGCAAAATACCGACTGTCCCACATCTACAGGGCTCTGAAGCAACATACACGCAGCACTCTACGAAACTCTTTAATACACTCACAAATTAGGCAACCCAAAGCATTAGGCGCTATATAAAGGAATACCAGAATTTACTAAATGTAACCGCGACAGCAAAGAATAATTTAAATATTGGGGCAAAAACCCCACTGAAGAGGACAGCTATGGCTCTGAGAGTTTAAGTGTATAGCAAAAATATCAAAGAGTTTGCTTGGACATAAGGGAGGGCTGGACTGGGCTGGAACAGATACAGCTGGTTCTGACGTCCCTGGCAAGGAAGCTCAGCTCTGCTGATCTGCGGAGGCTGTCACTCGCTGCGGTTATAATAGAATTTATGACATTTTTAACAGATTTATAGTCATACCTGCACTGAGCAAGGCAGTCGCTGCTGTCCTTCATCATGCGAGCTGCAAAGCGCCCCCCAATCCTCCCTCCCAACACCCAGCAGGCAGCCGCGGCTCGCAGTACTCGCGGGGGGGGGGTCGCGCGGGGTGGGGGGCCGAGGGAGAATACAACATTTTGAAAACTTACCTGACCGCCTCTGCTCCTGGTCCGCGTTGCAGCAATGGCGCCTCTTCGATCAGGAGTGGAGTGGCAACCCCTCAGCCAATCCTGGCGCTGCTGCAGTGCCAGGATTGGCTGAGGGTTGGCTGAGGGCACGGTTACTCTTCGCCCGCCGCCTGCCCATTAGGAGACCGAGGGGCTCCTAATGGGCATGCGCAAGCCAGTGGAAACACAAGTGCGCATGAATGGGCACGGGCGAAAAATTCGCTCACCTTCCCCACTCATGCGCACTTGTGCTGCTGCCTGTCCCTGGCTGGTCTGCAACGCACGTCAGTCGACATGACGCGGACCGCCCACCCCTTCAGACTCTGAAGGGGGTGGGCGGTCCGACGTCATGCTGACTGACATGATTGTCAGACTCAGTTCTCCCTCGGTGACGGCATCTCTGAACTTAAGTAAACTAAGTTCAGAGATGCCGAGGGAGCTGCGGGCACGGGCGGGGGGGCAACGCCCCAACGCCCCCAATGGACGCACCGCCCCTGCCCGGAGGTACTGGGTGGATGGCAACAGGATAGACCAATGTAGATGGTAGATGGTGAGAGACTGTTCCACAGATGAGAAATGGTCACTCCACAGGCCCTGGATGGGGGTTAAGATCACAGTTCAGCCTGGATCACTGACCTTAAGGTCAGTGGTGTAGCTGTTCCAATTGGAGCAGCCCACCATGCCCTGCTGTAGGTTGAAAGCTTTCATACGAGAGAGAACATTTAGGTCTGGCTTGTGAGAGTTGTCTACCCTGGTGTGAAAATTGCTGCAAATCAAAAGTTTATCATGCAAATAAAACTTCATCAAACCAGTTAAAAAAATCTTTAGAAAGATTATACAGACTGTAAAGTAGGAATTGTTCTATTTTTAGGATAATATAGACAGTTTGCGAGAAGTTAGGCCCCCTTATACTGTTTCTATTAGTGTTGAGTGAGTTGCACTCTCACATGATTGATGAGCGCAAATCCTCCACTCCTTTTGGCTGGCCTGTCCTGCTTTAGAAACTTAACGTTTTGGGGGACAAGATCCTCTATCGGGGGGAGCACTCAGCAAGTAAATATTAAAATTATATAATAATAATAATAACTATTAATAGATTTAAAATAATATAAATACGTTTCAAAATAATTTTAATAGTATAAAAAAGCCTAGAAAGTAAGTAATAAAAAATAAAATAAAATGCTAAAAAAATAAAGCATGTGTAAATAAGAGTATAATAAAGCATTTTTAAGTAAGAGTATATACATATATATTTATATATATATCTTCACTGAAAAAACCATAGGTTTTAGGGACGTTATAGTTAGAAATTAGCATTTAAAAACCTTAGAAATTCAAATGACATCACTGATGACATCATCCAGAGACTGGGTGATTTTTAAAAGTTTAAGAATGTTATATATAGATACGCAAAGGTGTATTGAAGAATGAGTGGGTTTATGAGTGTCTGAGTGGATAATTTATTGGGTGCGTGACTGACTGTGTAAGTGAGTGATTAAACGTGTCTTAGTGAATGCATGGCTGAATGACTAATCTGTGTGAATGTCTGTATCAGTCTGTCAGTTGGTGTGTAAGTGGTTGCATGGGTTGGTGTGTAGCTACATGAGTATCTATATAGGTTAATGATTGGTTGACTGAGTACCTGTATGGGTGCCTGAGTGTCTGTATTGGTGGGTGGGGGGTGGGTGACTCCCTGCATGGATGTGTGAGTGGGTGATTAACTGGGTGTATGGGCTCATGAGTGCATCTGCGAGGGGCTGTATGGATGAGTGAGTGTGCGTATGGCTGCGTTGGTGAGTGAATGGATGTCTCAGTGGTATATGTGTGAGTAACTACATATGTAAAAGGCAGTATATGTGAGTGTTGGAGTATATAAGTGACTATATGTGAGAAGAGTGAGTGATTGTGAGAGTGGCTGTATAGATGAGTGTGTGCTTGTGTCAGTGATTGTATAAGAGAGTAAGAATGTGTTAGTATCTGTATGAATAAGTGAGGTGGTGTGTCTATAACTGTATAGGTGAGTAAATGGCAGTGTGATTGAGTCTTTGGGTGACTTGCTAGGTTTGTGAGAAATTCTATGGGTGAGTGGTGGTGTGTGAGTGTCTGTATGGGTGTATGAGTGCATATATCAGAGGCTGTATTCATGAGTGACTGCGTGTATGAGTGACTGTATGGGTGAATGAGTAGATGTGTGTGTAGACCTATGAATCAGTGAGTGGGTATGTACTAACTGGTATTGGTGTGTCTATGGTTTCGAGAATGGTAGTCTGTATTTTAGAGTGGGTGTATGAAATTTATATTAGGGTGTGAGGAGGTGCATCAGTTATTAAGTGGATGATGTCATCAGTGATGTCATTTGAGATGTCATCAGTGATGTCACTGACCATGTTATGAGTGATGTAATATGTGACGTCATCAGCAGTGCATTGCGGGGGTGCGAGTTATAGTTAGCTCAACTAACTAGAACGGCTGAATTTCTCTGGTTTTGTATGAGTGAAATGTCCAACTAACTATAACGTCCCTGAAACCTGTGGTTTTTTCAGTGAATATCAAAGGTTTTTTAAATGCTAATTTCTAACTATAACGTCCCTGAAGCCTGTGGTTTTTTCAGTGAATTTCCAAGGTTTTTTGAATGCTAATTTCTAATTATAACGGCCCTGAAACCTATGGTTTTTTCAGTGAATTTCTAAGGTTTTTTAAATGCTAATTTCTAACTATAACGTCCCTGAAACCTGTGGTTTTTTCAGTGGATATCTAAGGTTTTTTAAATGCTAATTTCTAACTATAACGTAGTAGTCGTGTTTGCAGAGTGGTGCAGAAAGGGGTCTGGGTCTCCGACCAGCGCTCAGGAATTCCGCTGCGTAGGACTTTCAGGAGGTACCAGGAGGGCTACTTGGCCGCCAAAGTCCCTCAGGAGTAAAGTGGACTTCATCCCCCAACCAGTTCTGTGCCAGGAGGAGCGTTTGCAGAGTGGTGGAGAAAGGTGAGCGTGGCCTCCGAAGACCTCTTAGCAATCGCACTGTGTGGGACTTACTGGAGGTAACAGGAGGGGTAGTTGTCCCCCAAGGTCAACCTAGGGGGCCAACTACCACTCCTATTACCTCCAGTAAGTCCCACACAGCAGGGTTGCTAAGTTCTCATAGCTTGCCACGCCCCCTTTCCCCACCACTCTGCAAACGCACTTCCTGCGCGCTCTTGGATGGGGATTAAAGTCTAATCGCTGCTGGGGGTCCTTAGGGGCCAACTAGCCTACCTGATACCTCCAGTATGTCCCAGATAGTGGGATTGCTGACAGGTGGACACAGGCCACGCCCCCTTTCTCCACCACTCTTCAAACGCACCTCCTGGTGCGTTCTGGGTTGGGGGATTAAGTCCCCTTGAATCCTGAGGGTCCCTGGGGGCCAACTAGCCCACCAGGTACCTCCCTCCAGTAAGCCGCACACAGCTGGATTGCTGAGAATGGTCCGGGGCCACGCCCCCTTTTTACACCACTCTGCAGGGGCCTCCGGCGAGATGCCGGCCTTTCTTTTTTTTCTTATTTATACAGGAGGGAGGCTGCGTGGCGTGGCCCCACTTCCCTGGGCCACTTTTGGCCCCGGGGCCTGGCCTCGTTTTTTTATGTTTAATTACGGGAGGGGGCCATGTGGCCGCCCTTCCCTGGGCCACTTCTGGCCCCGAGGACCCCATTCCCCGGGGCCTGGACAGTCTTTATATTTTTTTTTATTTTAGAGGGGGGGCCCGTGGCCCCTCTCCTGTGGCCAATTATGGCCCCGGGGACCCCATCCCCCAGGGCCGGCCTTCAGATTAAAAAAAATATATATATTAAATTAAAAGGGAGGGGGCCGAGTGGACCCCCGGGGACCCCATCCCCCAGGGCCGGCCCTCACGTTGGGGACTGCGTGGGGAGCCCCAATGCCCCACGGTCCTTGCCGGCTCCCTGCCTCCTGCGGGAGCCGGCATTGCTTTTGGACAGGGGGAGCTGCTGACATGCAGCTCCCCTTGTCCAAAAGCAATCTGCTTTGCTTCGTAGAAGCGAGAGCAGGATTTCTGCTCTCGCTTCCACGAAGCAAAGCAGAAGTTTGCAATGACCAGGCGCAATGTCCCGGGGGTGGGCACCCCGGGACATTGCTGGAGCTGGCCCTGGGGTCCCCAGGGCCATTTAGGGTTCCAGGAGGGGGGCCACGCGGCCCCCCTCCCAACTTGAACATAGCTCCGGGGAGGTGGTGGTCCCCGGGGGTCTGCAATGGATCCCTGCATTTAAATAATTAGTGCCCCTGGGGAGGTGGTGGTCCCCGGGGCAGTGTGGGGGTGCTCGAGCCCCCCCCACAATATAATTTTAAATAAGCCCCAGGAGGAGGTGGTCCCCGGGGCTGCGTGGGGGCCACCTGCCCCCCGCATTTAATAATTATCACCCCAGGGAGGTGGCGGTCCCCGGGGCTGCATGGTGGGGGCAGGAGCCCCCCACGCAATTTTGTTATTTAAAAATGAAGCCCCGGGGTGGGGGGGTCCCCAGGGCTACGGGGGGCCACGTGCCCCCGCTCATTATTAATAAAGCCCCGGGGAGGTGGCGGTCCCCGGGGCTGCGGGGGCCCGCGCGGCCCCGCATATATTATGCGCATCGCCCCCGGTACCTGGCCCACCCCGAGGCTCATTAAAAAGAAGCGCGGGAGTCCGTGCTTCATTTTTTTTTCAGCGGGATTCGCGAATCCCGACTTTTTTTTTTTTTTTTTAAATCCTTTTTTTGGCCCTGGGGCCAGGCCTAGGGGGTCAGGATGTTTCTACCCTGCCCCCTTTTCTTTTTTTTCACCTTTTTTCTTGTGACTCGGTTTAACCGAGTCACAAGATGGCTGCCGATACTTGGTGTGAAGTGTTGGCAGCCAAAAAGAATCAAGCTCATGCTCGGGAGGGTTCGCGGATCCACCGCGGTCACCAGCTATCGATATATTTTTTATTTTTAAATTTCTCAGTAACTACTGAATGAATTTACACCATTTAAAGCAAAGAGTGCACTCTGGACCAAGAGCTACCTCTCTGCCAAATTTGGTGTAATTCCGTTCAGCAGTTCGGGCTGTAGCCGCGACAAAATTTCCTTTGGAAATTAAAATAGAGAAAATGTGTTTTGGGACCCCACTTTTTTCTCGGCCCCCGCTTGACGAATCACCCCGAAACTTTCAAGACAGGAGCTGACCGGAGTGGGCCATTAGTTTTGAAAATTTCGCGAAGATTCGTCAAAGAGCGCCAAAGATATTGGCAAATCAAAAAATGCTTTTCCTATGGAAACTAGGTCGTAACTATAACTACCTACTGGTGACTGCCAGTAGGTAATATATGTATAGATATATATATATATATATCGAAGAAAATCCAAATCCTAATCGGGAAGGAGGCGGCACACCAGTTTCAACCATGAAAGTTTTAATGAAGCAGTAACAACGTGTTTCGGCCGCACAGGCCTTTTTCGAGTTACCAAACACTCGTCGCAGACGCCATTAAGTACAGCGCTATGTACATAGAAATAAACAAAATACTATATTACATGGTCATTGTCAATGGTACTGAAATAGGAAAATCGAAATAATTACAAAGGCCACATGTCAATAATACCGCTTTGTACATACACTGTGGTAACAGAATTTCGCTTACCATGTGGATCTTTAAATGAAGTATTGAATACGGCACTCACTGCCACCGTGAAACGATGACGAGCGTGTGAGTCACTCATGAACATGAAAGAAAGACCTTGAACAGGACTGGCTATCAAAATACGTACAAATGCGCGTTCGTGATGACATTGTATCTTAAATCATTTCGAAACGCATCCTAATAAATGCACTTCAATATATTAGACGTGAATAATAGACTAAAGGGCCTTGTTCATTTGACCGTATAAAAATACGTACAATTGCACGTTCGTGATGACATTGTATCATAAATTATTTCAAAACACATCCTAATAAATGCACTTCAATATATTAGACGTGAATAATAAACCAAAAGGCCATATTCATTTGACCGTATAAAAATACAATTATAGAGACAATGTTGCCCGTTGCATCAGTCAATTCTATTCTACTAAATTCATCTGAATACATTCAGGATCATGTTATTTGTTTGGCCATAACACAAAGGAATATTAAAACAATATTGGCAGTGTGGACTTGGCCTATGGTGATGCGATGACAATACGGATTAGTGTATTTTTATTGAAATCATGAGTGATGTGCATTCTGGGCAATGAATGCGTGAACATCAAGTACCAACCATAACAAAATATTCGTGGTAATTGTACCTTATATGTGCATATTTTAAAGGGGACAGCCCTGCGACGTGTGTTGGGGATGATGTAATATGTGTGACTCAAGTGACAACGTGAGTAAATTAAAGTAAAAAGGTGTAAATGGAATAGATATATATGTGTAGTGCTTAGTATGTTTGTGTCTCCTTCCCAAGATAAAGTAAGGACAATTGCCGTATGGGTTGCGTCAGTGATCCTAGAATTCTAGTGATCCTCCATGTCTGGATGCACGCAAAGATGCATAAATATACATATCAGGTAGACATCCAAACTCTGGCAAGTGCCCATAATGAAATTAGAGATCTATAACAACCCCTTACATAGCAGCAAAGAAACATACATTGCAACAGCAGCAAAATTATAAAAAAGTGCACCCTCTTTTCAAACTAGAATGAAGTTGTAAATGAGATACAAGAACATATAACACTATACAATTTAAAATAATGCATGATTGGAAGCAATGGGCGAACAGGGGGATATCAAACTATACCCCGATATGTGTGGCTAACTCCTCTTCCCTATTGAGGCCAAAGGGCATTCGGGTATTGAGGTCAATGATGTACCGGGATTCAAGGATCCGCAGTTGTTTCTCTCTGTCACCGCCTCTAATATGTTTGTAAACCCTATCAAGTCCTACATATGTCAGTAGTTTGTTATTGCTTTTGTGGACATTGTAAAAGTGCCTTGCTACCGTATAATTAAAATCCAGGTTCGTAATGACCCTTAGATGTTCGAGTATCCGTTTCTTCACAGGGAGTTTGGTACTTCCTACGTAGGGGAGACCACACGGACACTCTAATGCATAGACCACATGGTCAGTCGTGCATGTGATGAATTTGGAAATAGGTTTCTCTTTGCCATTGTAAGTTTTGTAGGTTTTGCAACTCACACTGTTGATCCAGGCCTTGCAGGCCTGGCACTTGTAGAACCCTTTACCTGATTGCAACCAAGTGGTGCTGGGATCATTGAAATCATGAGTGATAGTAACTCTTTACTAACTTGTCTCGTAATGAAGTAGGTCTCCTGTATGTCACAGTAGGGCAATTGCCCATGCTTTTTCCAATTATTGGATCAGCCTGTATGAGACCCCAATGTTTTCTCAATAACGATCTTAGTTTACCTGATCGATCGTTGTAGGTCGTGATCATTCTCGGTATCGTGGATGACCTCTTGGTATTGGATGATTCACCCTTCCTAAAAAGAACTTCTTCTTGTTTAACATTTTTCAGTTTAGTTGTAGCTTGTGCTAGAGTTTTGCTCGAATATCCCCTTACTCTGAACCTTTTTAGCATGGCATCACTTTCCTTACTGAAAGCCTGGTCCGAGCTGCAATTCCTGCGCGCCCGCAGGAGCTCGCCATATGGGATGCTGTCAAGGAGGGAAGTGGGATAATGACTACATGCATGTACCGTGGTGTTACCAGCAGTCTCCTTTCTGAATAGACTGGTTACCAGTTTGTTATCCTGTACCTTGACACTTATGTCTAGGAATTCGCAAGAGGTTTGACTTATTTTGTGTGTGAAGCTTAGATTGAGACTGTTGCATGACAGTGACTGGAACCTTAGGGCATGTTCTTCCTCGCCATCCCAGATGATAAAAAGGTCATCTATATACCTTAACCATAATGGTATACAGTTAGTGAAGTCAACATTAGCATCTGTCCATACCAGCTGCTGCTCCCACCAGCCCAGGAACAAGTTCGCCAGGCTGGGGGCGAAGCAGGTGCCCATGGCAGTGCCCGACTTTTGGCAGTATAACATTTTGTCAAACAAGAAAATATTTTCATTCAAGCAGTATTTCATCATCAGCTTCAACATTACAGTATGATCATATAAGTCAATGGGCCTTCTCCCTAGATAATGCATACAGGCCTCTACTCCCTGTTCCTGATTGATACAGGTGTACAACGAACAAACGTCCAAAGTTATCATAAGATAGTTCTTTTCCCATTCGATGTCATGTATACTTTTGAGGAAATCAGTGCTATCTTGGCAGTACGATCTGAGATCTTTAACATATAGTGCCAGGAAATAATCCAAGAAGATGGAGGTATTTTCAAGAAGTCCCCCATTCGAGGAAACAATAAGTCTCCCCGGTGGTTTGGTTGCGTGTTTATGCACCTTGGGTAAAAGGTATAGGCAAGGAACACGAGGATTGTCATTTCTGAGAAATCTTAGTTCGTCGTCATCTAAAAGGTCTGCATTCCACCAATTATTCAACATTTCATGATATCTGGTGATGGTATTGTAAATAGCTTTCCCATGTAATGCTCTCATAGCACATAGAATCATTGAGCTGTCTCATTGCCTCTGACTTGTATTCCACAGCGTCCATCAGAACAACGTTCCCCCCTTTGTCTGAGGGTTTTATAACTATGGAAGAGTCCATGAGCAGGTCATTCAGAGCACTTCGTTGGTTTTTAGTTAGATTGTCTCTTAAGTTGTAGTTTTTAACGCCCCTTAGACGTATCAGTTCTTGAGTCATCACCAAATGAAATGCCTCTACGTTGTCGTGTGGCATGTTCGGATTGTACCGTGATTTGACTTTCAAGCCACTTCTGCAGGTTGCATTGATGACAAAACCTAGATCGGTTAAAGTATTGCCTCAATATAGTTGGTAAGTGACGTGACATCCCACCATTTGTTTAATTCTCAATTTTTTAAGTTTTTTAAGTTTTAAGTTGGGGAATTAATTCCCCTTGAATCCTGAGGGACACTGGGGGCCAACTAGCCCATCAGGTACCTCCAGTAAGCGCCACAGGCCTGCGTTGCAGAGAGGTGGTCCGAGGCCATGCCCCTTTTTACACCTCTCTGCAACGCAGCTCTGTGGTGCTTACTGGAGGTACCTGGTGGGCTCGTTGGGCCTTAGGGACCCTCAGGATTCAAGGGGACTTAATCTCCCAACTTAAAACGCGCCACGGGGCGCGTTTGCACAGTGGTGAAGGGAGGGGGCGGGCCTGATGTGACATGTGTGTACTTATCCAATCACTCTGCCAAAACCCAAGCACTTATAAATTCACCATGCACTCTCCTTCCAGTACTCTAATCATCCAGTCAGTACGCATGTACTCATGTGATGACCCATGCACTAAGTCATGCACTACTACAATACCCTGAGCACTACTGATGCAGTCCAGCCATCGCCGTGTCACTACCCATGCACTGCTCCTATCACCCAGCGAGCACCATGTACTTATCCAATTACTCCGCCAAAACCCAAGCACTTATAAATTCACCATGCACTCTCCTTGCCCGTACTCTAATCATCCAGTCAGTACCCATGCACTCATGCAATGACCCATGCATTAACTCATGCACTGCTACAATACCCTGAGCACTACTGATGCAGGCCAGCCATCGCCCTGTCACTACCCATGCACTCCTCCAATCACCCAGCGAGCACCATGTACTTATCCAAGCACTCTGCCAAAACACAAGCACTTATAAATTCACCATGCACTCTCCTTGCAGTACTCTCATCATCCAGTCACTACCCATGTACTCATCTAATGACCCAGGCACTAACCTATGGCAAATACAGAGGAGGTCATGCTAATCACAGGGGTACCCCAACGCATAGTGTTCCCTAGTGAATGTAGGTGTTTTCACTGTATTCTAAGTGTCTTTTAGCATAGCACTGGCTCTAGGGCCGGTTAATCAGAGTCTGTTACCACCAGTACCCGTCAGCAAAAAGTTGGGGGCACAGGAGGACTTTCTGCTCCTCTGTTGTTTTTTTCTGCACATCTCTTGCTTCTTCTTGCACTTTTCTTCGTCTTTCTGGACTTCTGTTGCCTCTTTCTGCATTTGTCTTGCTTCTTTTTGCGCTTTTCTTCCTCTTTCTTCACGTCCTACCTTTGTAGGCATAGTTAGAAATTAGCATTTAAAAAACTTTTGAAATTCACAGAAAAAACCATAGGTTTCAGGCACGTTATAGTTAGAAATTAGTATTTAAAAAACCTTTGAAATTCACTGAAAAAACCATAGGTTTCAGGCACGTTGTAGTTAGAAATTAGCATTTAAAAAACCTTAGAAATTCACAGAAAAAACCATAGGTTTTAGGGAAAGTTATAGTTAGTTGGACATTTCACTCGTACAAAACCATAGAAATTCCCCCGTTATAGTTAGTTCAGCTAACTATAACTCGAGCCCCCGCAATGCACTGCTGATGACGTCACATATTACATCACTCATGACATGGTCAGTGACATCACTGATGACAGCACTGATGACATCTCAAATGACATCACTGATGACATCACTGATGACATCATCCATGTGATAATTTGATGCATCTTCTCACACCCTAATATATATATATTAGGGTCGAACTGGCCCAAAAAGTGGCCCTGGCACCAAAATAAAAGTGGCCCCTGTTAGACAATCAGCTAGCTAAAAAAGTGGCTCACATTTGGAAATTGTACCAGTTTTGAACTTGTAAAGGCGCATTGGTAGTTTGCAAAGGTTTGTTGTGTAGTTCCTAATAATACATAGGATCTGCGCATTTAGACAACATAAGCTAAGGGATTGGTGTCCAGACTGATTCCAGACACCCCCAAAGGATATGTTAGCCTGTAGACCAGCTAGCTCACAGTGCCACTATAAGCCCCCTAACCTTACCAAGGAGCGTATAGTTTCTGGCAACTATCGAACATGACAACCCTTGATCCTTCAGGGATCCTGGAAACAGTACAGTACTTTTCGTTCAGTCACTCGTGCTCACTTCTTCTCAGAGAGATATACAGAATAAATGATGGGGACGTTTTCAATAAGCATTTATTGAACCAGCGTCATTTTAGTATAAAATACGTCTGCTGCGACAAGCATTAGACAGAAACAGATATATATGGTTGCAAGCACCGACAGAGTAAATAAAAGGTAGAATTCTACCATGGTGCTAAAACAGTGAATATATGCAGGCATATAGATACATAGCAATAATCAAGCGTACTCCTATGATGCGAACCCTAGCTAAGTGTACGTAAGTGTACCTAGCATGTATGCAGATGTGAAGCCAAGAATCCCTCTAGGAAAGAGCCAACCCCATTACCTGATGGGAAAGAACAAAGGACCCTGTCTTGGTCTCGAGTTGGACACCCCGTAAGGGATGTCAGACCAACACGTGCTGGAGTTTCTGCGTGTAGGGACTCCAGCATCTGGTGTCAGCATGGAAGTTTCTCCTCTGGTTTGCCCAGCGAAGATGTGATGCTTATATGCCCAAAAAGTACCCTCAAGGGGTCTACCTAGATGTGTAATGGTACTGTGGGCCTGTCGTCCAAGGATAACGACGACGTTGAAATTTGTGCAGATGCAGAAGATGGTAATACTGCTGTGTGATACTAAGAATCTCATGCATAATAAGTTAGGCTAATTTTCTAAGAAAACCACATGACATTTATTCGGCCCATAATTAGGCAAAAGGTCAGCGCCAGAGCCGTTATGTAGAGCAAGGTAGGACAAATATAGGTAAACAGTCGTGCAGCTACTGAGGCCAATATTGGGGTAAATTGGGGTTCTTAACAGGATGGGAAATTGCATGCATTTGTGTCTTCTTAGGCAATGTTTGTGGCAATATCAGAGTAATCAACAGTAAAAACCGGCCTACCAAATCATAAAACATGTCCACAAACTGCTGAAAACCAGCCCACACACTAATTTGTGAAACCAGATATATATCTCCTACTGGCGGTCGCCATTAGGTAGTTATAGTTAGGAAACGTGTTTTTTGACTTGCCTATATCTTTGGCGTCGTTAGACGAATCTTCACAACATTTTCCCCAAAAAGTGCAGCGGAAGGCAGCGCCTGGAAGGTGTGCAGCCCCGGGCCTTGTTTTCAGAGGTGGCAGCACTGTTGTTTTGTGCAGCGCCACCTCCCCTCCACCATGGCAGCAGGCGGCAGGCCTGGGACCGGGTACGGGCTCCAGGAGCGGCAGCAGCGGTGGGCAAGGGTGTGCTGGGCAGTGCATCGTTGCTCTGGGGTCCGGCGCACCCACAATCAGCTGACGCACCGGTGGTCTGACATTTTGGACCGAGACTAGAACCTGCTGGACCTGCTAGGGGTTGAGGTCGCAGGCTTGGTGAGTAGCTAATTATTAATATTATTATCACTTGTGTGTTCTATGTTGTTGCTAATATTTGTTTCCCAAATAGCAAGCATGCTGCTCACATACAGGTAAGTTGCATTTACAAATCTTATATATTATGTTATCGTTATTCTTCTAGACAGGTGCTCGGCGCTACCTAATTGTACTTGTTTGCAACTTTGCACTCTCTTGGGCTGATTATGTAAAAACTTAAGTTAAGTAATGCAGACTAGAGAGAGACTCCTTTTCTTTGTCCTGTCACTAAGATAGTGGTAGTTAGTTTTAGTAATTTAGCAGCGTGCGTCCTCTCGCTTCTTAGAACCTTTTTGTAGCTCGTACAGTGACAAGCAACTAACCAATTTGGTGTATGCATGCATGCGTCCATCTATGCATTTAAAGACAAAATGCAGACTTAGTTAATTGGCTGCCCAAAGGGGGTTGAGAATGATTACGAATGAGATCGGAACTTAGAAGCAAATATCCTTTGTTGAAATTTATTCCAAAGTCTTTGGAATAGGCAGGCTAGGTAGGTTTAGGAAATGAGGAATCAATAGGACGGTCCACGATACTAGTCTACTACTAGTCTATATGATTTAGGAAAGTTCAACTTTATTGCAATTGCCGTTTCCTGTCCATTTAAAAAATCTTGTTATCCCTGCATTATCCTATTTATTAAGTTCTTTTATATTTCTAGTGTCTGTATTTTACCTCAAACTGCCTCTGTCTGTACTAGTTTGTCTGTAGCTTCCTTTCTTCTGGTTTTTCAGTCAGCTTTCCCTCTCCCCAAATATATTTTGTGGACTGCCTAGTGGTGGTACTGTAAAACTCAGAGAACCCATTGGTCCTTACTACTCTACTAGTACTACTACTCGGCTGTGCAGAATGCATGCCAAGTAAGGTATTCTACGCATGTTCGATGAGATGAGAAGGCTTTCTTTTACTTTCTCATGCTCAATCAGTAAAACGAGAGAGTGGCCATGGTCACGTTGGACACACCAAAGTTGTGTCTGCTTCTTATCTAGGCCTAGTATTATAAGCAGCAGTTGATGGTGAACTGATTACCGTGCACCATGGCTGGAAGTAAATATGAGGAGGAGGTCGGCCTGCTGGCAACTCTTATTTCTTTTCAAAAACTCAGATTCACCATTAGCTCTAGTGACTCAGTTCAGTCCTTTACAGGTTGTCTCTCTTCTTGAGAGGCTTGTCAAAGATTGCCACCAACAAAAACAAAATGCCCAACCGGATATTTTATAAATTTTGATAGGACATACTGTGACTGTACCCAAATTGTGAGTGATGTATGTGGTGTATGTATTTTCAATTTTTGTTACAGAAAAAACAATAGGGGAAGGCGCATATAGCATCTAAAAAATGTTTGTTTTTTCTAGCCGCACTGACCACCAGTGCCTGGGCCAGCGGGGACAGCGGCCCCATCCAGGGAGCAGCAGATGCAGCAGCTGCAGGCGGTGAGCCAGCAGCAGTGGAGGGTGGTGGTATGTCATATTGCTTGCTTATTGACAATTTATATACTCGCTGCAAGGGTGTACATTGTACTGTTGAGAGTGAGACTAAGTTGTGAACAGTTGAAGACACCTCTCTTTACTTAGCATTAGCATATACAGCGGGAGTTGAGTATCTAATGACCTCTTATATCTTCAACTCAGCAAAGAATGTTTCATGAAGAGGAGTCAGACCTTTATGGGTTGATGAGAAAGAAGGATGGAAGGAGGAAGGACGGGTGAAATGTAATATGACTGGCAGAGAAGGATGCGTGGGTGAAAGGATGCATAGAGGTGGCTGATAGGATGTATGCATGGGTGGGTGGGTGAAGGATGGGTGAAAGGTGAAAGAAATTATGCCTGCCTGCATGGGTGAGAGTGTATGGGTGAAAGGAATCCTCCAGGCGGTTTGTCGGGTCAAAGCAAGGACGCATAGGTGGTTAAAATGACAAATGTATGCTCATGATGGTGAAAGATTTGTTGAGAATGATAGCCATGTTTGGATGGATGGATGGTAATAGTATTCATAGTGAAGACTGGATGAAGAGAATGTAAAACTTAAATGGTGACTGAGTAGCAAAGCAAAGGGTGAAGAATAAATAGTGCTAGAAGAAAAATGCAGTGAAAAATGGGAAAAATCCCTGGGAAGAAGAGTAAACAAGGAATGTTTTTTATCAAGGTGTTTGATTCAAAGGTTTAGGCGAGGTTGTATTTCAGGCTACTCCCTTGACTCACAGTAGTTTTCAAGCACAACATATATATTATTATGTACCCCTACCCACCCATCATCATCAATCGCCTCCTTCCTAGGCCCATTCCCTACCCATGGTATTTTGTCAGTGTCAACCATGGGTGGCCTATCGGCTGCATGGTTACAATGGTAGTACCTCAAGTCGTGCCGTATATCATCATTCATATATAAGTAACTATTCATCTGCCTTGTTGTAGTCAGGGTGAAAGGGAAAGTGAGCATTTGATTTAACAGAGCATGGCCATGTTAGGAAAAAAGATAATTGTGTGGTACAGCTGAGCTGTCCCACCTGCAGACAGTAGCAAAGTGTGTAATGCGACACAAGTATGTCTGTCTAGGGAGCAAGCTGAGCTGGCATGCCTACGTTAATTTAGCTAAACGAGAGACAAGAAAAATACTTGTATACTCCATAGTGCTTAATGCCTGGAACTGTAATCACATCAAAATCGAATGGGCCGAGGAATCGGCGATACCAGCAAATGCTATGTACTGCTAGTGCTACTATATCGTTTTATGTGTTACTGTTTTGCTAAGAATATTGGTTACAATTTGTCTTTTTTCTTTCTTGATATAGCTACTCCTGCCAATCCACCATCATCCTAAGGGTCACAACCCAACAGACAGGAGATAGCAGCCAGGACCCGGCAAAGGAAGCTGGAGGCCATCAGGGCCGAATACCAGTGGCTGGTGGCCGAGGAGGAGGAGGAGGAGGAGGCGGCAGCAGCAGCTGCATCCTCCAATGCCCCTGGCCCCAGCCAGACCCCTGTGCTTCCAGTTGTATTGTGCTGGGGTCAGGCTGCCGCCCGCCGCCATTCATCAACTACTGCTGCTCCCCCCTATATACTCTATAGAGCCTTTCAGCGCTGGATGCTCCTGAGTATGGTGCGCCTGGAAGCCAGGATAGAGGAGCAGTTCGACCGATTGGAGAGGAAGCTCCTAGCCTGCAACTAGGTCTCTCTTGTCCCTTTTTTAATCTTTAGTTTAGATGGTGGGACTTGTTGGGGAGAGGGTGGGAGTTGGGGAAATCTTGGGGTTTTCAGCGTATTTATTTATGGACATTTGTTTGGACAATTATGTGGACTTTCTTTCATTTGGGCATTGGTTGGGGTTAGAGAGAGGGGTGGGCCAGGTGTTGTGCGTTTTCTAGTTTATTTGTTAGGGAAATACATTATTATCAATCAATCAATCAGGGAATTGTAAGCGCGCTACTCACCCGTGAGGGTCTCAAGGCGCTGTTATGGTTGTACATATGATTTAAATCTTTTTTGGATGGCTACTCTTTTACTATTTCTTTGCCGCAGGCCTGCAGCCAGTTTTTAAAATCTGCCGATAGTGTAACACACAAACAGTGCAGTACCCTCACTTGTCCTACAACTAAGGACTCGGAGGGGGTTTGGGTGTGTGAATTTCCATAGTATACAGATTA
This sequence comes from Calotriton arnoldi, assembly GCA_963921515.1. NCBI lineage: Eukaryota > Metazoa > Chordata > Amphibia > Caudata > Salamandridae > Calotriton > Calotriton arnoldi. The sequence continues at coordinate 817,922 of CAWUFW010000279.1, forward strand.
TTGTAGCTCAACAATGAATCCCCCACAGTTCTTCTCTTATCTGTGATTTGGCGAAGCGATGGCTGCATGGTTTTTCAAGGTGCCATGGTGGTGAGTGTAGACAGTAGCAGCATGCTAGCAGACTAGTCGAATACTAGTGAAAGTACCAGATCCAGAAGCGAGGTTCCACTCCCTCCTAGCCAAACTCAAAATGTAGGATTGAGGAATATTGATCGCAGGGAACAAATTAAATTGAAATAAAAAGTTACTGAGTTAATGCCATTTTATGTGCAAGCTTTGCAAAAAAAATGAGACAGTCACCAGAGGGAGACTAAAGTACAACTAGTAGTACACAAGAAGAAGACTGCCAAACGAGAAACCATGATAAGCAATGCTAAAGTAAAAAAAGATATCAGAATGGTGGGCTAGTACAAGTTACAAACTGAAGTCGACTCGAGTTATGAAGTGGACAAGCGCAACCTTTAGTGCTGGAAGGATGATGATGCTGGCCTGGCAATTAAAATGATGACTTATGTTCCTCTGAAAAAAATGTGAATATTGAATACTGTGCATGGGTGGGCAATCTAACATATATAATATTGCCAGTGTGGGCTATACTTAGAGCAGAAGAAGATCCTCGCCCTGCCTTGAGTTGGTGTTGCTTTCACCACATCCGCCACACCAAGTGTGTGATCAATTAATGGCATACATTTAATTTAGTCACACCTCAATAAATCACACAGCCCGGGGGAAGAGTGTTAGGGGTTCGATGAATGGTTGTGAAGGGGGATTTGAGGGAAAGGTTTGACAAAGACAAACACTGCACAAGCACAACATTCATCTTGGCAGCCGACCATCATAAATCTGTTATGGGAGGAAAAGGAAATGCATGCATGATGATGAGTACTAGTACAGGTAAACCAAATCAAATTGTCCATCTGCCCCCAGAGAGACCCAAGTTACATTATGTTCTGTAACTGTTGTACCAAGCTTTCAAAGATATCAAATAAAATGAAAATATCTGTAGGAGTAAAATAAACAAACATAAACAACACTCACAGTTGTAATGATTAAAGAGAAAAAAGATACTGTATTGCCAAATTGGGAGTTGCCCCTGCATTCCTCTTGGACTGTCCGTCAATATTGAGTGACTGGCGGATGCGGTTCGGTAAGGTATGTGTGAGTATGTTACATTGTTTTCCCAGTATAGAGCAGGGTAAAGGCCAGGGCCTGTAGATTGAAAAGCAAAAATAATATTGAAGAGTCAAGGAGAAAAGTTAAACTGCATTAGAGTGCAACAAGAAGAGAAGACTCAGAGGCAGCATGGTTAAATGTCTGTTTCCGGCAGTTACCTCAACAATAGGCCCCCCACCCAAAGACCACTTAGCTTTGAATTAAATGACAAATTTTAGCCAGACAGCACTGAGCAGTGAGCACATACATACAGAAACATAGCATTTTACCAATCAAGTAAAAAAATCAATGCACCGCTGTCAGTCACACCACTCACGACCACCACTACACAGACTTGTGTAGGTATAGTGTTGTGTACCTTTAGGCCACTTCAAAGTCATCATCATCCGAATCGGTTGGTTTCAGTGAATTTTAAAACTTTCATCTTCTTCCGTTGGAAGTTCTCGAAGTAGTCACGCTCACGCCCAAGCCCTGAGTCATTCCATCATCTCTGATCCTCCTAAGTCTGACCCCGAGTATGATGTCCAACTCCGTACCAACATTTTCCCAAGTCCGATTCAAAATGCAATAGATCGGCCTGTAGTAGTACATTTTTATTTTTGAACAACAAGAAGTGAAAGACTGAGTTACTTTTTGTGTAGACTAGATTCGTGTTTGCAAACTTTGCATTATCTAAGGGACTGGTCAGGTCTGAGTCTTTGAGGAGTGTAAAGCATAACACAATAAAAAACAAAGCATTGTGGACTGGAGTTGGACCCGGTGAAGGAATCTCACTATCCTATCTTTCAAGGGGGAAGGAAAAAAAATAACCTTCTGGGGAACATTTAAAATTATTGATCAACCGTCGGTAGGCCACCAACATTGTGAATCTCAAATTCATCACTAGCACATGAATGATCTCATCTCTTCTCAATCTCAACACACATGATGATGACATATCACAAGTTCACATCACAAGCACAACAAACAACAATCACTCAGCATGCAATGCATGCCAGCATTTACCTGTTCTTCCAGTGTGCTCACCGTGATTGATTGGTGGTACATTGCACAATGCAGATCCTCCATGTTCAAGAAGCAGAGAATTGCCAGTGTAAATTGAATTATAAATGTCACATGTGGGGCAGTCCCTCTAGTGTAGGAAAGCATAGATTGTCATGACCCAGGGTTGGAGGCAGGCACACTTTTGTTTGTATTCTCCTTCCAATGTCTGGCTTGAGGGAAATGGCTTTGGAGGGCGAGTTGGGACTTCTTCACTGACTGCACACAGTTGGAACTCCAATCCGGCTATACAAATGTGTCTGAGTAAGTCAGAAGGGATGAATTGGTCAACCAGACAGTCAGACACACACAAATATTCAAGTAAATAATGTTAACTAGCTATATTTTGTTGGCGGGGCATCAAAGAAATAAAGCCTAGTAGTCAGGGAAATAGAGCTCGTCCTCAAACTCTGGTGGTTCGCCCAGAAGTAGGTCATCTGACACACTACTTCCATGACTCCTGTGGTACTTCAGGTATGGTGTAATCCGGTGGTATAAAGTGCAGATTCATTTTTATCATGGTTAATCTCTCCACGTTTTGGGGCGAGAGACTGGTCCTACTCACTGTGACAACGGCACAACAGCACTGAAAATATGCTCAGCGGAGACACTGGCGACAGGGCAAGCCAGATAGTTTATTGCCAGACTGCTGAGCACTGGCCATTGCCGCCTCTTCCCATACCAATACACCAATGGGTTTTGATCAAGGTAGACCTCTGTTGCGTCATCCATATAGGCCTGGACCATTCGCTCAATGTTCATTGCTGGTGCTCCACTTTGCTTGACCTCTTTTGCCTTCACCTCTGCACTGGACTTAAGCCCTGCCAGTAGAAACCACTCAGTTGCATATTTGGGGGCTGATGCTCTTGCTGATGGTGTTCTTGTTGTTGGTTTTGGCTGCTGTTAGCCAACAGCACTGCCTTCAGGTTCTAAACTTGAAGGCTGCCCCCACAGGACTTGTGCCCTGGACCAGTGGCCCTCTAATTCCCTGCCATTCTTTTTCTAGCTCACTGCCTTGCTCAGCTATCCATGTTTTGTATTTCATAACATCCCCATCTGAAAAAGGAATGAAAGTGGACAGTAATGGTTTGTACCGTGGAACAAGAATTGTGGCACAGATGTAATGTTTGGAGGACACAATGTCTCTTTGCACCCGTGTATTAGCAGACAAGCGAAGGATTAAGCTCTCCACCAAGTCATACGCATATGTTTTTCCTCCACACCTGCGTACATTGCAGACACCTCCTTTAGCTGTTCCTGTAGCATGTGCAACAATGGGATAGCTTGGCCCATGGTTCTTTCCTCTTTGCTGTCTTCCTGTGGGAACACCTCAAAAGGAAGCAGTATCTCTGTCAGGAATTTGACTACGCCCCATTGGTCTATCTCAATGATCATGCCTTTTACAGTTGCATCTCCTCTTTGCATGATATATTCATTGATAGGTCTGTACTGCTCAAACAGGTGTTCAAGCATGTACTAAGTGGAGTTCCAGCGTGTTGGAACCTCCTGTATGAGTGCTTTAACAGGCATTCTATTATCACACTGAATGACCCTCAGCTGTTTCCAGGCTTTAAATGAATGGCTGAAATGAGTGCAGATTCTTCGGCAGGTGGACAGTAAGTTGCTTGCTTGGTTTTCTTTTTTGAGAAAGTCCTGTACAATGATGTTGATGCAGTGCACCAACACAAAACCCTGAAATAACCACCATTGGCCATGGCCTTAACTATATTACTGCCACATGCAAACAAATCTAATCTTAAGTCCTCTTGGTCGCAGCCATTCCAAGACCTTGTTGTTAAAGTCTTCCAAAATGTTTGCAGCTGTATGTGATTTCTCCATTGCGAACATCGCTACTGTAGCATGCTTCCAAGCAGCATTAAAAATCTCAGCAGTTATTTTCTCTCTAGCCCCCACAAAAGAGATCCAGTGTGCAGTGATGCTTGGCAACTGGTCCACATGTCCGTTGTCAGGTGAATACTGTGGACAGCACTCTGCTGCAAAGCTTGTCCAAGCAATTCAAGCACATTGTATTGTAGCGCTGGAACAGTAACTCTGGCAAAATAGGACCGGCTGGGAACATTCCATTTCGGGCAGATGGCTTCCACAAAATCAGGTAATCCCACCCCTTCAACAAAAGAAAAAGAAGGAGGTCCAGCGCTAACATTTTAACCAGGTTCACGTTGTACAAACGTGCCATTGGGTGGTTGTGTTCATACTGCCCCTCTGGCCTAATCATGGCAGGAATAGTAGCCTAATTTGTTTTCTTTCCTGATGCCACTGATGCAAGTGACTGCTTGAAAGCAGGCGGTGATGGGGTCAATGTGCTTTTCAGCAGGGCAGTCACTGTCCTCTGTTGCCTTGGTGTCTCGACCTGAGTCTTGTGCAATTGCGATGTTGCTGATGTGGGCGATACTACTGCACTGCTAGGGAGAGGGCTGCTTTACATAATGAAGATGTCTTCCTCTTCTTCCAGCGTGATTGGATCAGATTCGGATTCCCTGCTCAGCTGGCTTTCACCCCCTTCTCCAACAACTCTTGCAGTTTTTTGGCCACTAAGGTGTGCCTCCAAACAGATCGTATGGTGTTTTCTCAAATGTGTTGTTTGGCCCCCGGTACCATAGCTTGTACCTAACTTACCCCCGATTAACATTTGCTCCACAAAGGGTGCATATGGCAATGTTCGCCTCCTTCTGGGTAACCGAAAAGAAATCCCAAACTGGGGAGCTCATTTCTGACACTGGTGCCACTGCCATTGTCAGATGAACTGGTGAGAGGTAGGCATTTTGACGTTTGACTCTTTGCAGTACCTACTTCTACTGAGGTGGTTGTGGATGTAGGTTGCTGCCGGGACTTATATGGAAGCTGGCGGTGGTTGGATCTGTGGTGCCACTGCCACATCCCCCCGGGAAGTTGGGATGGGGTAACATCGGTCCCCACTGGGGCTAGGCTAATATCCATGATAACTGGCTCATAGTCATCCTCCTCTTCTACATCTGCCCCAATAACTCTGAGGCTTTTGGAACCTTCCTTTTGCCTAGCCGTATCTGAGCCATCTCGTAGCGTGTCTCAATCTCAGACTGAGGGGGAATCCAAGTGGTGTCTAGATCATCCGAAGGGGGGCTTGAAGAAGTAGATGATGCACCACTAACCCTCCTTTTTCTAACTGGAGATCTGGTAGACAATAGATCTTCTGGAGCAGATTACTCCACTTCCTCAGCATGAAGCTCAATCGCTTGGACTGCTCCAACTTCGGGAGGAACTACAATTGGCGGTTGTGGCTGTTGTTCTTGTTGTTGTCCACTTTTCTGAGTTTCCTGCAATGATTGGGTACTACTTTGCGATAGAGATAAGTCAATGTCAACATCACTGCTCATCGGTGTTGCCGTGATTAGACTGGCTGCCTCTGTGACAGACATGGGCTTGGGCCTAGATTAGGGTGGGTCCACTGATTTGGGGGTGCTGATCCCAGCATGGCCGGTGCGGCAGGCATGGTTTTTTGTTTTCCCAAAAACATCTGGGGCGACATTCCAGTGGTGGTGGTGGTAAGCTCCTTCTTCTCACTGGCCACTTTCTTGGTAGCAGTTTTAGCACCTTTCTTTGGGGCCATCTTGAAGCTGTCAGTTAGCAGTGGCACTCAGCTTCACAAGTTGAAGAGATGTGTAGGTCACTCATGTGTCACGCCGTGCACCTCCCTTCTTTCTGGCAGTACTGTGGGTGATGTGTTGTTGTCTCTTGGTGTCTTGTCGTGCACCTAAAAGAAAAGAAACCAGAAGGAAATCAGTGCAACATGGCATTGTTGCTGTTGAATTAGTAGTACAAACAAAACAATATAATTTAGTGTGGTCACTGCTGTTACTCCCTTAATTAACAATACAGTGTATATCTAATTATTTGTAGAACCGAAAATCATACCAACATATAAGTTCATGGGGACTGACTGACCACTCAGGAAGAATAATAGAGAGCAAAAACAGCAACAACATACAGATGAAACTGTTTGCTTTATATATGCGCTATGTGATGTCACTCACGTGTGATGTGGCACTCAGGGAGGTGCACCTGACAAATAACAATGGAAGAAATAATTCCTAGACAATGAATGCTGTTGTGCACCTATAGTAGACCTGGGGTTGATCGATGCAAGACGTAGTAGAAAATGGTATGTGCACAAAAAATGTTTTAAATTGACAAAATAAATTACCAATTAATTTAAAAAATGGAAAAATTAAATTGAAAAAATTAAACATAAGTGTAGTTATCCTCTACCTACAGAAAATGGCTGCCAGCCACATGGTCACAACAACAACAACAACCAGCAAGAAGGCATGGCCACAACAAAGAAGACATGTAGGCCTATGGCAAAAGCACACTGGCTGCCTGCAGAAAATAGCCGCCAGCCACATGGTCACAACAACCAGCAAGAAAACATGGCCACAACAAAGAAGACAGACAGGCCTATGACAAAAGCACACTGGCTGCCTACACAAAATGGCTGCCAGCCACATAGTGGTCACAACAACAAGAAGCAGGAGGCCTAGAACAAAGAACAATTGCAGGCCTATTAAAAAAGCACACTGGCTGCCTACACAAAATGGGCACCAGCCACATGGTCACAACAAGAAGCTGGAGGCCTAGAACAAAGAACGCATACAGGCCTACGGCAAAAGCACACTGGCTGCCTACACAAAATGGCCGCCAGTCACATGGTTACTCACAACAAGTCACAAGCAACAATAAGAGGCAGGAGGCCTGTAAAACAAACAGCACATGCAGGCCTAGGGTCAGCCTACTGACTATACAAAATGTCCCCTGGCCAGTGGACACATGGCATCTGGAACAAAGACAAATGTTGGCCTATGGCAAAAACACAAACACACACACTGGCCAGACAAAGGAGGCATGGTAAAACAGAGAAAACATCATTAATTCAGCAATGCCAAAAATGAAAATTATTGGGTTTACAACTAGACACATCCTTCAAAGGCATTACCCCACCTAGTCCTATATACTTTTTGCATTTAAAAAAACATGAAATACCATAAAAAAGCACATTTTGTATTTCAATCCAAATCCATACATGGCCTAAATGCTGTAAACACCACAGAAACTGTTGGTTCATGCACCAATGACTAGCTCTGGGCCTGCTGGCTGGATTGCCAATTGGCAGACTAGGCCACATAGTGAATTCAATCAAAATGTCAAATGTATTAAAAAAAATGTAGAAAATGTAGTAAACTGTGAAACATTTTTCCTTTACAAAAAAATAAAAATAAAATGCAAAGAAATAACTAGGCCACTACTGAAACAACAGGCCACCCACCACAATAAATTTTAAAAATCCATCAAAAGTACAACTACAACCAGTTTTTCAACTTACTTGTGAAATCTCAAATTCAATGTCCTTAAATTCCAATGGGATAAGCAGAAGACACAAAGAGCGATCCTTACAGATCCAAATCCAAATGAAAAGTAACCAGAGATGGACAAAGCACTGAGAGGAACCTGCTGGACAGGAACAGGAAGCTGGAGACTCTGGGGCACTTCCTTCCAGTTGAAAAAATAGGAAAAAAAACTGAAAAAAACCTCCTCGCACAAAAAAGCCACTGCCAAATGTTAATTCAAGGAGGTTTTCAACTCCAAATCGTCAGTTCGGGAAGATTTTTATGCTGCTTGAGGAGAGATCTTCCCCAGATTGCAGCCGCGGTAGATTCTGCATGTTTGGGATCGCGTACAGCAGAAAAAATTTGCCGGAAGTCGCTGGCGAGCCTGAAGGACGTGTTGGCGACCTCAAAGTCTCGCAAGAGCATGTGGCCAGCTTGCAAATCTCGTGACACCCACGAACGGCCCTGAAAATCTCCTTTGTGATCGTGCGCGTGAAATTTCGAGCTCGCGGACCAAAACAAACCTCTGCTCTGTTTAACGGTAACTCCACATTCTCCGCGGAATGCGTAGTTGCTGAATTCCCCAAACTCCGCGAAGGGAGCGGAGTTTTACACCCGGGCTTAATAGAGGATCCGCGACCCCTCCAGGTCTCATGCTGAGATCTGATTGGCTGCCAACACTTCAAACCAGGAAGTGTTGGCAGCCATCTTGGGACTCAGCTTGAACTCAGTCCCTGACCTCCTAGGCCTCTTGGGGAGGTCCTAAAGGGACCCTGCATGGCCCAAAAAGCATTTTGCTTTTACATTTTCGTCGGGATGTGATTTAAAAAAAAAAAAAGCATGGCCTCCCTCCTGGAGTCATACATAGCCCAGGGGACAGCCACCCCCAGGGCTGGCTCCTGCTATGTCCCCGGGTGCCCACCCCAGGGACATAGCTGTTTGCTGTGGCTTGGTGGGAGCTTTACTGCTGCCGCCAAGCCACAGCAAATGCTCTGCTTTTAGCAAGCGAGAGCATAAAAATGCTCTTGCGTGCTAGAAGCAGAATTGCTTTCACAGAGAGGGAGCTGCATGTTCAGCAGCTCTCTCTCTGTTAAACCAATGCCGGCTCCTGCAGGAGGTGGGGAGCAAGCAGGGACTGCAGAAGCCTTGTGGGTCCCCCAGCGGTCCCCAACAGATGGGAGTGGGTGCCATCGGTGGGACCAGAGCACCCACACTAGAGGCTGGGCCCCGCTCGGCCTCCCCCTTTAATTTAAAAAAATCCCCCAAAAAAGGTGGACCCAGAGGGACGGGGTCTCCAGGGCCAAAATCGGCCTGGGGAGGGAGGCTGCGCCGCCCACCTCCCCCATTCAAAAAAGGCAGGGCCTCAGGGGATGGGTACCCGGAGCCAAAATAGGCCAAGGGATGGGGGCCGGAGGCCCCCTCCCTTAATTAATCAAAAAAAGCCAGACCGGCAAGTCGCCAGATGCCCTGTCCCCTTCACCACCACTCTGCAAACGCGCCTCCCTGTGCACAACTGGTTGGGGGTTGAAGTCCCCTTGGCTGCAGAGGGTCCTTGTGGGCCAACAACCCCTTCTGTTACCTCCAGTAAGTTCCACACAGGAAGATTGATTGCTGAGAGGTGATTGGAGTCCCTGCCCCCTTTCTTCACGACTCTGCAAACATGCCTCCTGGTTGGGGGATGAAGTCCCCTTGGATGCTGAGGGTCCTAGGAGGCCAGGAGACCTTTCTGTTACCTCCATTAAGTCCCACATAGTGGGATTGCTGAGAGGTCTTTGGAGGCCACGCCTCCTTTCTCCACCACTCTCCAAACGTGCCTCCTGGTGCACTACTGGTTGGGGGATGAAGTCCGCTTTACTCCTCAGGGTCCCTGGGGGCAACTACCCCTCCTTTTACCTCCAGTAAGTCCCACACAGCTGAATTGGTGAGAGGTTGTCCGAGACCACACCCCCTTTCTCCACCACTCTGCAAACAAGCCTCCTGACACACAACTGATTGGGGGATGAGCTCCCCTTTGCTATTGATGGTACTTGGGGGCCAACTACCCCGCCTGTTACCTCCAGTGAGTCCCACACAGTGGGATTGCTGAGAGGTCTTTGGAGCCCACGCCCGCTTTTTCCACCACTCTGCAAACGCACCTCCTGGCACACTACTGGTTGGGGATGAAGTCCTCTTGGATGCTGAGGGACCTTGGGGGCCAAGAAGCCCTCTTGTCACCTCCAGTAAGTCCCATATAGTGGGATTCCTGCGAGCTGGTCTGAGGCATGCCCACTTTCTCCACCACTCTTAAAATGCTACTACTACTTAAAAAACCATAGAAATTCACTTAAAAAACTAGAGGTTACAGGGACGTTATAGTTGGGAAACAGAATTAAAAAAAACCTTAGAAATTCACTGAAAAAAACAAAGGTTACAGGGATGTTATAATTAGGCTAAGATTTCACTCGTACAAAACCAGTGAAATTTATCAGTTATAGTTACCTGAGCTAACTATAACTTAAGCCCCCGCAATGCACTTACATATTACATCACTCATAACATGATCAGTGACATCACTGATGACATCTCAAATGACATAAATGATGACATCACTGATGACATCATCCATAGAACCACTCACACACAAACTCACACCGCCATACAACCTCTCATATTCCCACTCACACACCCACACAACCACTCACATACCCATTCACAGACCCAAACCAGTACTCACATACCCAGTCACTCCTCCATAGAGGCACTCACACACCCACTCACTCATTTGTACAGCCACTCACACCACCATTCACTCACGAATACAGCCACTTATACAACCAGTCACTCATCCGTACAGCCACTCACATAGCCACACACTCATCCATACAGCTACTAACACACCCACTTATTTACCTACACAGTCACTCACATACCCACTCACTCACCCATACAGCTTCTCAACACAGCCACTCACTCACCCATACAAGCATTCACACACTCACTCACACATCCACACAACCACTTACATACCCATTCACACATCCATGCAAGTACTCACACATCTGCTCACTCACCCATACAGCCATTCACAAAGACACTTACTCTCCAATACAGCCACTCACACACCACGTCACTCATTCATGTAGCCATTCAGACACCCACTCACTCACCCATAGTCACGACACACCCACTTACCCACTCATAGAGCCACTCACTCACCCACACAGCTACTCAAACAGCCACTTATATACACATACAGCCACTTACACACCCACACAAACAAGGATAAAGTCACACACCCTCTCACTTAATATATGTCAGAAGTAGTATCACTCAGTAGTAATGCACCTAGTATACTAATTTAACTTTTTTAGTAGGTTAGTATATATGTTTAACACCCATAAACTCTTAAAACACACCCACTTGATGATGTCATCAGTGACGTCATTTGAGATGTCATCAGTGATGTCACTGACCATGTCATGAGTGATGTAATATGTGAGGTCGTAAGCAGTGCATTGCGGGGGTGTAAGTTATAGTTAACTCAGGTAACTGAGGTAGCTATAACTCCTGAATGTCTATGGTCTTGTACGAGTGAAATTTTAGTCTAACTATAATGTACCTGTAACCTTTGATTTTCTAAGTAAATATAAGTATGTATATATATGTATATATATATATCATTCTAACTCTCTCCTTCACGGAAAGCAATGAGCCGCACTCCACACAGTGAAAGTAAATACATTTTATTTATTCCTCGGCAGTCCTGACGCGTTTCGGTTGTCTTGGACCTTTCTCAAAGGTTCAGCTTTGGCATCTCGCAGTTACCACAATTTGGATTCCTTCCTCTATTTCATAAGTTTTTGCCCCCTGGTGGACATCCTTCGGTGGATTCTGGCAATGCATCCTGGGACTTGTGGTACAAAATTAAACCCTCCAGTGGGTGATGCCACGAGTTTGCTTGATTGTATCAGGAAATAAAGTCCATTTTCACTCACTGTTGCTCCATAGCATGCCCACTTTCAAGGTTGCAGGGAGACCATACCGAAGCCAGTCTTCGGTGGCGCACTTCTGACCCTTAACGTTTACACGGTCACACAACAGGGTTCAATTTCGGGCAGTGACGGCGCGCTTACTGGCGGTGCGTAACTCGGGGTTGAATCAAGCCGCCTTAACATCATTCCAACTCTCTCCTTCACGGAAAGCAATGAGCTTCACTCCACACAGTGAAAGTAAATAAATGTTATTTATTCCTCAGCAGTCCTGACGCGTTTAGGTCGTCTTCGACCTTTCTCAAAGGTTCAGCTTTGGCATTTTGCAGTTACCACAATTTGGATTCCTTCCTCTATTTCATAAGTTTTTGCCCCCTGGTGGACATCCTTTGGTGGATTCTGGCAATGCATCCTGGGACTTGTGGTACTAAATTTTTATATATATATATATAAAAAAGAAAGGTTAAAGTGACTATAACTCGTTCCCCCACCTTGCACAGTGTTGTCATCAGTGTTGTCATTTCAGATGTTGCAGTGATATTATCAATGATGTCATGGAACCTGTCAATTGTGATGTAATATGTGAGGTAATTTGCAGTGCATGGCGAGGGAACACGTTATAGGTACTTTAGGGCACACATTACAGTTACTTGAGATTTCTGTAACCGGTAAGCTTCAGTGGTTTTGTTTGTTTAAAACAGTATGTTTTAACTGACATTTTCACCTAACTATAACGTCCCTTTAGCCTTTGTTTTTTTCCGTGAACTTTGATGTTTTTTTAATATAATGTAACATATTATTACAGTTCCTAACCTTATCGTCACTTCTCCCTTTTTTTCTCAGTAAATTTCTATGTGTTTCTTAACATAAAGTAAGATATCCATTACTATGCGCCCAACCCGCAGCTGTGCATGACTGAGTATTTCATGTTACAATATACACTGTGTCATCTTAAGTAAGGCAGCCCTGCTGACCTATGGCATTATGAAGTGCTCCTTGCAGGAGCAGTGAATAATGAATGAGGGACTTCTGCCGCTTTTAATGGGTGCTTGGTCCAAAACATGGCAAATGTAAGGTGGCTCAGGGGGAGCCCCAAAGTGCCCACAGCTTGATCCCTACTCGGCACTCTTCTGCCACCTATTATCATAGCTCCTATACAACACACAATATTCGCATACACTGAATGAGCTTCAAGAATTTACATTACTTTTCAGACTCTTGCTGTCCCTGTCTTTGACACCCTTAACAGTGAAAGCTTATCATTCAGTCCTAGAAACACAGCTCAACGCACCATCATTATTAGTTGGGCACTCAGCGAATATGGTTGGGATATTTCATATTTACACCCCCTGAACATCGCTGACTAAGCTACAATCCTGGTTTACGTTACAGGTTCCCAGCTCTTCTCTCACCCATAAGTTTTGTCTTGTATAATACCAGGAGTTCATCTATGTAATTCTCTGTTGGACCAGTAACCAGTGTAGGTACCTTATGTGGAGCTTTGCTGTTAATCTAAAATGTCACAGATCCGTCAACTGTTTGTTTCTTTCCAAAAGATCTTCATTGCACAGACTTTTCACTCCTACCATTTTTGTTCTTGATGCTCTGGCAACAGCTAGTGCTCTACTGTGTGAAAGGAAAATCTAGGCTGCCAGTGGCCTAGCACCCCTCCCACCCTCACTCACAGCTTCCAGTCCTGTATATCCAGGAAGTTAGTTCTTGGTGTCAGAGTGGGTTCCTATTTGACAACAGCCATGTGACCACTGATCATCCAAGTGTGTCTGAATGAGTTTGGACATAAAAGGTTCAAGCACCTCACTGACAAAAGGTAAGGTTCAAAGAGGTTTGTCGCCATCGGATTCAGAAGGCGGACATTTTTTACACTTTGGTATAGCGGTTCATTTGTGCCAATAAGATAAAATTCTTTGTAAGTGATATAGAGAAAGGTAGAAGATAGATTTCAGCTCCAGGATGCATCACATTTTGGATGTATGTTCAAAAGATGTTTACTACTATACCAATGGATGCAAAGAAGGCGCACAGATATGCTTGTATGCAGATGAATGTTGCCTGTCTGTGTTTGACTAGTTAAACCATTTTTATCAGGCTGTGTGCCTGGACAACACCACTCAAGGCAAACCTAAGCATCTTATGCCATTATTCTAAACATGTTTCATTAATAATAATAATAGCAATACATCTCTTTACTTCCCCGATCAGTGAACAGGGGGGCACGAGGATATGGGTGAGGGGTGGGGGAGATGGAACGGAGGAGCAAACAAACTACAAACATTCAAGTCTCCATCTTGTATGCAAATGTTCTCCAGAGAAAACTGTGCTACTGGAACCAAGCTGTACCAGGCGATCAGCCCTATTAAGGGCAAAATCATTCCTGGGTTACTTGTTTCGGTTCAGGGGGGACCTGGCCATTCAGGCTTCACGTTTCTGATTGGGGCGGGATCATGACTAATTTGGGTCTAAACTGAGGTGGCAGTGTGTGCAAAATAGTGATGGATTGGGATGCGCCCCAAGTAGTTACGAGTGGCTGAGTTTGGTTCAAGAATTCCATCCATCACTTTTTTGTATCCTTGAATTGATGCAAGCACGCTCACAAATAGCATCCCAGTTCCAGAACCACTCTGGTGGTCTCAACCGTGGCACTATCTTGGAGTGCATGCAAGGTCAGATTGGGAAGGCGGGCAGTTGGACATTGGGTGATGGGCCAGCACCAAAGAGTCACCCGTGGGCCGTTTTTTTTTTTTTAGGCCCTCTGTCAAAAGGCCCACAGAGCCTTACTATCGTTGTCAGCCTCTGCCAGGCCACTGTAATGTGGGGGCATGCTGGCTGTCAGAGGGCAGGGGCTTGGATCTCTAGGCCAGTATTGTTCTGGCTGTGGCAGACTTCAGCTTGGCCCATGTGGGGCCTGCACAGACCACCAAAAGCAATGCCCTTCCTCTCCAGCCATGCTAGCAAACTGAGGATAAGGGGATTACACAGCTAGGATGACCCCTGCTCACCCCCTTGGTAGCTTGGCATGAGCAGTCAGGCTTATCTCAGAGACAATGTGTAAAGCATTTGTACATAAACACACAGTAACACAGTGAAAACACTACAAACTGAGTCCACACCTGTTTAGAACAATGGCCAATATTTATCTGAATAACACAAGACAAAAGCGATAAAAATCAAAATAAACAAGTCAAGATATCACTTTTCAAAGTTTAAGCAAATGTAGTCGATAGAAATCTATGGATGCTTCACTTTTAGCACAAAGTAGCTGGGATGAGTCAAAATTCAAAGATAAAACAGGCACAGGGCAGATGAGGCGCCGAAAACAAAGCGATTTGTTGGTTCCTTCACCCAGGAGAGGTGATGCGTTGCTTCCTTACTGTCAGGGGAGGTGATACGTCAGTTCATTACTGTCTGAGGAGGTGATGCTTTAGTTCCTTACTGTCAGGGGAGGCAATGCATCGATCTCCGGAGACAAGGCCTTGGCCACTTACTGACACCTGTTTCATTTTACTGAAATACCACCTTGCTTACCGAGCGGAGCGCCATTTATACTCCGCTCGGCTGGGACACTAGCAGGCGCCATCTTGAAAGGCGAGCAGTCCAGCTTTTTGGACTTGCTCCCAGGTGCCTACTTAATGCGCACCGCTACGCCGACGCGCAGCCGTCGCACGCAGCAAGCGCACTGAAGGCGCGCCTAAAGCAAGCCCGTCTGCGCCCATCAGCATCCGGATCGCGGCCAGTGCCAGCCATGCTGCTCGTAGTGGCAGCGGTGAGTGCAGCTCCTGATCACGAGATTCCCTCTTGGCCTTAAGAAGTAACCAGTGACCAGGAACACTTTGGGGTGACTGGGACAGCCCTGGCCCATCTTACCATTGCAAAGACTGTAATTTCACCCTGGGAGTCCTGGACAGGGTGACCCAGAGCAGAGATAAGATCCTCAGAGATCACCAATGGATGAGGTTAGAGCCTGCTTGATTAACTGCAGATCACTCCCCAAACATACGGACGATATCTGGCTATCCTTAATAGACAACACCAGGGACGTGATGTTCTTAAATGAAACGTGGCTAAAGGAGGACTCCCTACCTGCCTTGACCCTTGCTATCCCCCCCGGCTTCCGAATCATCTGTGCCAATAGGAAGGGTGACAGACGAGGAGGTGGGGTGGCTATTATTGTGAAGGAAGCCTGGGACATTTCCACTGCAGAACTGGATATTTTAGGAAATATCAAAGACTTAAATTTCTGCATTAAGCTGACCCTTACCCTATGCTTTGCAGGCCTTCTAATTTATAGACCGCCTGATTGCTGTAATATTTATACCCTGGAATTATGTAATCTGATTGCTCAGAAAACGATACATTACGCCAATTTCATGGCCCTTGGCGACTTCAATCTCCATGTGGTTGATCCCACTTGCCCCCAGGCCTCTCAGCTAGTAATGACACTTAATGGAGCCAACCTCACCCAACACGCAAATGTCTCCACGCACAGAGCTGGCCATATGCTTGACCTGATCTACTCCAATATTCCAATTATGAGAGTAGAGGTCCCTCAATGTCTGGTATGGGCGGACCATTACATGGTCCCTTTTTCTTTCACCTTGGGGAATATACAGCGAGAGGGAAGCAAACAGTTGGTGCTGAGAAGGAACTGTAAAAAGGCTACAACAGACAGTTTGGGCCCTGCGCTCCTAGTTAGAGATCCACCGAGTACTGGCAATCCGAACGAGGACGCGGTCGCGTTCAATGTAAGGATCACCTCTGCCCTTGATACAGTGGCCCCACTGAGAGCTGTCAAGGCCTCGAGAGAGTCTCCATCAGCCCCTTGGTTCTCAGCGGAGCTTAGAACTGAAAGCAGTGGGTGCAAAAGACTTGAACAGCTATGGAGGAAAGATTACTCCCAGGAGGCCAAGCTAGCATATAAAGAAGCCTTAAAAAAACTTTGTAAAATGATGAAGGTAGCTAGAAGGGAATTCTTTGTTAAGCACATTGAAAGTGTGGAGATGTCAAGCAAGGAGATTTTTAGGATTGTTAGATCCTTTACTAGCCCATCAGCTCTTGAGGGAAATATTCCGCCCTCTCCTTCCCTGTGCAGAGACCTATCTAACTTCTTTGAGGAGAAAATCCAGAAAGTCTATGCCACCTTCAAGGATGAAAAACATGTGGTAGCACCTCAGCCTGCGGAAATTCTAAACCCAGCAGCACTCTTTCTGAATTCCGCCCTATATCTGCTCAGGAATCCATGGCCGAAATCTTAAAATGCAAGTCAAGCTCAGCCTCTGACCCCTGCCCACCCAAGCTTCTAAGATCCTCCTAGATCTGTCGGCGGCCTTCGACACGGTCGCCTACCACATTCTTTTGGACAGACTTCAACAGGTAGAACTGCAGGGGGCAGTCCTTGCTTGGTTTCGGTCTTTCCTCACAAACCGATCGCAAAGAGTCTTTCTCCAACCACATCAATCGGATCCCAAGCCATTATGGTGTGGTGTGCCACAGGGTTCTGCCCTTAGCCCTATGCTTTTTAATATCTATCTGGCGCCACTCTTCTCTCTCATTGATACCTGGGAAGTGAAAGCAGTCTCCTATGCAGATGATACCCAGTTGGTGTTTTCATTCAAAGACCATTCTGAGGACTCCTTTTCCAGATTATCGAGGTGTCTAAAGGACATCGCACACTGGATGAACACTAACAAACTTAAACTTAATGCGGATAAGACGGAGGTCCTATTTTTTAGCCAGGTTTCCCCCGTCCGCAGGACTGTTGTGGCCAGGGGAACTGGGCGCTCCTCCAATTCCAGCAAATTCCGCAAGGAATTTGGGCGTTAAGTGGGACTCTGACTTAGCCCTTGCAACACAAGTCTGGCACATCTCTTCTTCCTGCTTCGGGAAACTAAGAACCATAAGGAAATTCCTGCACCTCCTACCTGAGGAAAGCCGTAGGGTTGTAGTCCACTTTACGGTGACCTCTCAGCTGGATTATGCGAACAGTTTGTACCTTGGGCTACCTTCTTATCTGAGCCACTAACTACAGATGGTACAAAATGCGGCAGCAAGACTCATCCGACGGGTGCCGTTTTGTCACCATATCTCCCCGCATATCAGGCATCTGCACTGGCTTCCAGTTGCAAAAAGAATTGAGTTCAAGTCCTTGACCCTAGCCTATCGGGCCCTACATAATAAGGGGCCCATGTACCTCAGACATAGATTTTGCCCTTACCAACCTAAACGTACACTAAGATCTAATTCCCAGCACTTGCTTTGTGTACCTCGTTTTGCAAAGTACCGAATGGGAGGAAGATCTTTTACAGTGAGGACCGCCAAGCTATGGAACTCCCTGCCAGCTCATATGCGTTTGATGGAAACAGAATCAGAGTTCAGGAAGATCTTGAAGACCTGGCTCTTTAGCCAGGTCTAGCTCTTGGGCCAGTTACCCTACCTGATCTCCTCTCAGCGCCGGGACACCTCTGTTTGAGGTAGCTGTCGCGCTCTATAAGCTCCTCTATTATTACTGCTGGGCAACGTCGATGCAGAGCTTTGCACCCAGGGACGATGCGTCAAAATCCAGCGGCGATGTGTCATTGCGGCAGTGCCAGAAAAGGTGCTGCGTTGATTTCATAGCCACGAAGCAGGTGGTGAGTCGATTCTTCAGCCGCATAGCAAGGCCCATGTTGGAGTAGGAGCATGTGCCACGGAAGTCGGTGACACGGGGCTCGGGACTCAGGTCGCGGTGACCTTACTGCCGCACGTCAGGCGCTGAGAGTCGATGCGTTGGTTTTCTTCTCAGATAACTAGATTCCACTTCCAAGGGCCCAGGCACTGGATTTGGCACCACTTTGCAAGTCAGGGTTCTCAGCAGAAGTCTTTGATGGCCCTGAGACTTCTTAACAGGAGGCAAACACGCACAAGCCCATGAAGAACCTTGAAAAGCAGGATGTAGTAGCAAGTCCAGTCCTTTCACTCCCATAACTGAAGCAGCAGGCCAGCACAACAAAGCAACAAGCAGAGTGTCAGTCCCTCCTACAGCATCCAGCTCTTCTTCCTGGCAGAATGTCCTCTTAGTCCAGAACTGTTCAGATTTGAGTGTCAGAGGTCCAATACTTTTACCCCTTTCTGTCTTTGAAGTAGGCAAACATTAAAAGGAAAGTCTTTGTAGTGCACAAGACCCTGCCTTTTCCTGACCTGGCTCCAGATACACTACAGGGGGGTGGAGACAGCTTTGTGTGAGGACAGGCACAGCCCTATTCAGGTGTCAGTGACAACGTCTCCTACCACTCTAGCTCAGGAAGACCCATTAGCCTGATGATGGGCCATCAGGATATGCAAGATACTCCTCAGCTCCCTTTGTGTTACTGTCTAGAGCGAATGCACAAACAGCCCAACTGTCAATCTCCCTCATACGTGGATTCCACCGGCGGATAGAGGCACAGAATGGCAAAGCAAGAAAAGGCCCACTTTCTAAAAGGGGCATTTTCAAACACACAATTTAAAAATCAACTTCACTAAAAGATGTAATTTTAAATTGTGAGTTTAGGGACTCCAAACCTGATTCTCTTCCCAATTGGAAGTTACACTTGTAAGAAGTTACAAGACAGCTCCAATGATAACCCATGTGGAAGATAGTCCTTGCAATAGTGAAAAACAAAATTAGCAGTATTTCTGTATCAGGACAAGCACACTGGTACATGTCCTACCTTTCAAATACACTTCACTCTGCCCATGGGGCTAACTTGGGCCTACCTAAGGGGTGCCTTACATGTAGTAAAAGGGAAGGTTTGGGCCTAGCAAGTGGTTGCACTTGCCAGGTCAAGATGGCAGTTTAAAACTGCACACACAGACACTGCAGGGGATGGTCTGAGACATGTTTGCAGGGCTTCTCATGTGGATGGCACAATCAGTGCTGCAGCCCCACTAGTAGCATTTGATTTACAGGCCTGGGCACAAATGGTGCACTTTACTAGGGACTTACAAGTAAACCAAATATACCAATCATAGATAAACCAATTACCAATACAATTTAGACAGAGAACATATGCAGTTTAGAAGTGATTAGCAGTGGTAAAGTGTTCAGAGTCCTAAAGCCAACAAAAACAGGTCAGAAGAAATTGGAGGAAGAGGGCAAAAAGTTTGGGGATAACCTTGCAAAAAGGGCCAGACCCAACAACCTAGTTCGCTGGGGGGCGGGAGTGGGAGAAGATGATGTGGCCCTTGTGCCATCTTCACTTTTGCCCCTTCAGATCCCTATGCACCCTCACCTCCAAGGCTGGCTCAGACGCAGTGTCGGCTAGTGGACTTGGAAAGTGATGGGGCGAAAGAAAATAAAGGACGGTGGTGGGATCTTTATTTTTAGCACAGCTCTCAGTTGGGAACATGTGTCCAAACTGAGGAAAGCAGTACATGTCCTCCCCGCACTCAGCGTATGTCCTCCCAGTACCCACTAAATACACACAGAGGCCTGCCATCACCAGGTCCTAAACTGCGCATACACTTCGTAGTGTCAGAAGTCAGATGTGCGGCAATGCTTATCGCAGCATTATTAGTGTCCCTAGACTGTACCTATTGCATGTTGGCTTCTCTGGTTTTCCCCAGTGTCCCCGGTTCTGAATTCTATCTGACCCGCGTGCACTACACAAACACGAACAGTACACAACCAGTGCGTAAAATAGAAATACAGAAGTGCTAATTTTGCTACTGAGAAGTGCTGCATGCTCCCTTTCAAATTAAAGAGGTGTAGGTACTCAGTACCTGTCCAATTAAATACTGATAACGATAGAACATGGAACTTGTGTCCCAACCCAATGTCACCACCTCAAACCAACACATGTGTATCAACACCACAATGCCACAGATATAGCACCAACCCCACTAGTCGCACTCACAAGCAAATCAGGGAACACTTGTGCAGCCTCACCTGATTGGTTTTCACATTTTTACGACTTCAAACTTGCTGGGCCAAGGATACGTTTTTTTCGTAGGCACGGAAGATCAAAAGATTCGCCCAGAATCACAAGATGCCTAGCCGACGGTGAGACTAGAACCGAGCTCTCCAGCTTTAAAGTCGGCATCTCTGGTCGTTAGGCCACAGCCTCTCAGCTAAAGAAGTGTGTAGTGCATGGACCGGCCCATTGCAAGAACCCAGCAGCGCCACATGAAAAAGCTGGCTGTATGAAACTCACTTAAAGTGCCTACTGCGGGAAACAGCATTTACAACGCAGACAGAACTACGCAATGCCATTACAACGCAAGCACAACAATGAACGCGTTGTTACCATGTGTTAATTTACAACACAAGTCGTTACAACGACTTGCTTTACGGAACGCATTGTTGGATTTTAAATCCAACACCTTCCCTACTGTTGCACAGTAGTAAAATATACTATTCCAAAGTCCAGCGCTTCCCTAAGGCAAGTCGTTGTAATGGAACGCGTGGTAATGACGCGTTCGTTGTATTGCCCGCGTTGTAAAGGCATGCGTTGTAAAAGCATGCGTGAATACGTCATACATCCCCCTTCTGCACATGGTTGGTGCCCGGTTGGCCAACCAAGCAGGGAGTCATGTGTTAGCACAACACTCACACCAATGAATTCTGGAAATTGATTCTTTGCGACTTGTGCATAATGCCCACGATATGTAATGATCTCTAAGACCTGAGAATGGTACAATCCGCCAGAAATTTAATTTATAGAGACACGGGGACATTCCTCGCTCCTGCACACATGCACAACACAACTCATTGAACCCAACAGCAGTTCCCGTTTTTAAATCTAGCTCAGAGTACAGTGAAACCAACTGAAAGCAAGTCAGTGCAGTGACATTAGGAAAACTTTTCCCTGCTGTACGTTTGAGTGATGTTCCTGCAGGGCTTGTCGGGGTATCTGTTTCTCTTCAAATGCATTGCTATTTTAAGCAATGGCGGTTCTACCTTCTAGCTACTCTGCTGTCTGGTCGAGGTCGGAAACTTCCGGTACACGCCAACTTGAACCTAACCAATCCTGGCGCTTCTCGCATGATGAGAGAAGCGTCAGGATTGGATGGGGCAGGCTGACCCAGTGCTCCTTTTGAGACTGGGGGCCTGTGTAATCCCCTGGCTGCTTGACATAGCTGATGGATAGGTGTAGACAGAAGTGCGCAGGTTGGGTTGGCCGTCACAAGATAGCTGGCCAATCCGACTTGCTCACTCGCACTTTACGGTGTCATCCCTGCTATGCCAATCAATCAGAGAATCACCCGGCCCTCACACTCGCTGGCAGCACAAACAGCATAATAAAATGGTAATGAGACCATTTTATTATTTACTTTGGTTTACTGCTGCGCCGCTCGCAGTAGGCGGGGCGCCCCTCCTTTGCCCTAACGGAGGAACCACCCCTGCACAGACGCTTTGTCCTATGCTTCTTTCCTCCCTTGCCAAACCATCGCCCTGAGGCTGTGGTGGGCTGGGGAGGGGTGAATGGGAAGTGGCCTCCTTGCGGTCCAGGTGTTGCTCTGGCTGTAGTGGCTCACCTTACCCCCATGGGTCCGGCCCAGCCCAAAAGCAGTATTTTTCCCCTGATCCCTCCCCCAGGGGCCATCACATTCAGGTGGACAGTGAGGGTGGGCGTATTCAGTGGCCTTGCTGGGGGCCAAGTGTTGTCACCTCGGCCTCAGTGTCATTCAGTGCAAGAAGGAGGGCTTGAGGGGGGCAGGGTGTTTGCAGAGGCCTCACTGTGAGGTCACATTGGCTGGAGCTGCCAACTTTGGAACTTGAGAACTAGGTTCTAGTCCTGGCGTCGGCCAAACATCCTGTGATTCTGGGAAGTCACTTAAACTCCCAAAGCCTAAAATAAAAAGGAATTTGATCTCCTCTAGTGTAACTGGTGCGCATGTAAATTGCTCCAATGCTCTTGGGCCAAATTCCCTCTATATAAAACTACAAAAAAGCAACAACAACAAAAATATTTGGCCATTGTTTATGTTTTATAATTCTTCAAAGGCCAGAGCATGATAATTAGAGAGAAATCTTTATATAAAAAACCCTTATTTCTTTTTGACATGGCTTTTCTGCCTTTGTTTGGTTTAACAATCAGTCACGAATTATTAAGGCAGGTTTTAAACTAATTTTAAAGTGCTTTTTCCTTATGTTTACTGCTTAAAGTATGTAGCGTCTTCCCCAGCCCAGTAGCATATAAATGAATCATGCCTCTAATGGAGCTCTGTATTAGACGTCTTTATTCTCTAGAGTGTAACCGTTAACTGAAACCTACTGTGTCAACAATTATATTAACCACTCCCAATCACTTATGTCACTAGACTGTGGAGTCTGTTAGGGACCATAGGGGTCCCGCGCTCCATAATGCACAAGACACTGCATCTCCCCCTTCGTTAAATAAAAAGATACAAACAAACACATATACATCATAGTTCCTCAATGAGTCGTCAAAGTGCTCGAACCCCTATTCAAGTTCTTGTGGTCTGAGGCTGAGCTAGACACTGAGGCAGTCTTGGGGTTCTCCTGGCCCTCTGATGACAAAGTCTCATTCTGGATGTTTGGAACCGATAGACTTTGAGGCAGGTGTTTGAAATGTGAGAAAGCCCTTATAATGGACTTTCCAGGATGGTTAGCAGTCACCATGTGTCCCTTACTAGTCACAACTTGCAATAGATCTGCATCTAATGAAGCTTCAGATTTGCATTTCTGTCTCTTCTTGACAAGGACATGGTCCCCTTTCTAAAATGCAAGGTCCCAAGCACATCAACGCTTACCTGCATAAGTCTTCATACTGGACTGGTGAGATGAATCAGTGAGTCAAACTTTCTGAGCATCAATTGTTCTTTCAGTGGTCCACTGGGGCAGCTAGGTACCCATGGCTCTCCCAAACATCAACGTGGCCGGGCTTTCGCCAGTTGTAGAATGGGGGGGTGTAGATCGGTAGGCACGAAGTGTGGAATGAAGAATGGACTTGAGCTCAAGTCCCTCTAGTGCAGCACGCTGGCAGCCTTCTTAAGAGTGCTCATAAGACGTTAAACAATGCTATTAGCCTGTGGCCACAAAGGTGTGCTTTTCTGTGCTTGATATTCAAAGGAGTAAGAAAGTCTTTAAATTCCCGACCATTGAATGGGGGGGCCATTGTCAGATTTTAGAATTGATGGAACACCCAAGGTTGCAAATATGCCTTCTAGTCTTTCAATTACTCGCTCACAAGTGATTGACGAAAGATCTTTCCCCAGAGGAAACCCGGAGTAGTCATCTATAATTACCATGATGTAATAGCCATTTGCAAGGGGCCCAAAGAAGTCGACTGCAATTTTCTCCCAGACGTGTCTTTGAAGATCTTACATGTGTTGTTTTGTGAGAAAAACAGTTAAACAAATGACAAGCGTGGAGCACTCCCTCAACTCGCTCATCAAGATGAGGGAACAAAACACGGTCCCGGAGGGCTCGCTTGGTGGAGACAATTCCACGATGTCCCTCATGTGCCATTTCAGTGACTTACTGTCATAGACTTTTAGGAATGACAATTCTCGACCCTCGCAAGATAATCTCTTCTTGTGTAATGGTCAGTTCATCACACGCATTCTTGAATTTCTGATATTCACTGTCGTTATCAAGAGGTTGTGCATGGGTTCTCCAGGACCGATGCATAATAATGTCTTTGAGAATGAGCATATTCCTGTCTGCATTGGTAGCAGCGCGTATTTGCTCCATGAACACAGCTGTGAGAGTGCTGTATTTCGCAATAAAGTTAAAGTAGGCCTGTATGGGCACTAGAGAAAAGTAGTTGGCAGGGTTTTGATCTTTTCCCAGCCGGTGCACAATGGTGTAGTCATATTCTTGCAGTTGCAGCCACCATCTCTCAGTGTGAGGGGGCATCTTGACCTTTGGATTGCCAATGATAGTGAGTAATGCTGGGTGGTCAGTAAAAGCAAAATATGTTTCCTATACAGAAACACATGAGAGTGGTCACAAGCTCACACAACAGCTAGGCTTCCTTTCTCAGGTTGCGAGTTAGCTTGTTCAGTCTGTAAAAAACTTTGGCTAACATAAGCTACAATACGCCTTCGTGCATTTGCATGTCCATCCAGAACAACCTCTGTATGAAATTTTGGATCAAAGTAAGCCATTTCTGTAGCATTTTAAATTGCATGCTTAATCATCTTGAAACTTTGATCACACTCCTATAACCACTGAAATAAAACATTATGTTTCGTTAACTCTCTCAATGGGGCGCTCAAAGTGGCAAAGTCATGGATGTACCTGGAACAGTAGGTGCCCGTACCAAGAAAAGAACGCAGCATGGTTGCATCTTGTGGAGTGGAGGTAGATGACAAAGCCTGAACCATGGCTGGATCTGGAGTCATTCCCCCTTCCGAGAAAATGTGCCCAAAAGAACTTTAGTTTTGTTTTTTGAAATTCACACTTTTCAGCATTCAACGTAAGACTTACATCAGCAAGTAGACATCATACTTGTGTAAGGGCTTTATCATGTTCCTTTTGTGTGGTCCTAAATACTAGTATATCATCACTGTAATTGAAAGCATGTGTGACAGGCTCTGTAATGTGACAAATGACATTAATGAAAAGTTCGGCAGCTGAAGACACTCCAAAACTTAATCTTTGTATCTGAACAAACCACCATGAGTTGAAAAGGAAGTAATGTACCTGCAATTTTCTTCCAATTCGAGCTGATGATATCCTTTGTTTGGATCAAGGAGCGAAAAGTCTTTGGCACCATTCAACTGGGTAAGGATATCAGCAATGTGAAGACCTGGGTGTCGTTCTCTTTGGATTGCCTTGTTTGCTTGGCGCACACACCCTCCACTTTGGGTACCACCACTATCGGGAACACCCACGGCGCTGGACCAGTAGAGCGCTCAGTGATATCATGTTTTAGTAAAGTATCAATTTCTTTTTCAACAGCATCCTTTAGATGAAATGCAATTCAACTATGTCGTTGAGCACTAGGACGAATGTCCTCATTAAGGTGGAGCTGCACTTTCATTGTCTTAAGTTTTCCTAATCATTGAAACAATGGTGGAAACTGATTCACAATTTCGTGATGTGCATTGATATTTTAATTCACAGAAATTAGTCCCATTTCAGCAGCAGTGCTGAAGCTGAGCAAACATGCACTTGGCAAAATGCCCTGAAGGACATGGATTGGAGCTTGTACCCTTGTCTTTTTGTGCTTCATAGTCGCCATAAATGAACCTTGACTTTGCAATAGTGTTGAGGCTGCCCACGTATATAGTTTAGTTTTCGATGGTGTGAGATGGGGCACCGGAGAGAGTTCATGGTACTTTTGGCTGGCATGATATTTATTGACGCAACACCGTCTATTATAAACAGTATATAGCAGCCATTAACCTTCAAATTTATTTTGGGGCAATGTCCAAAAGAATGTTGTGATTTTACTTGTCGATTCTTTTCCACCTGTATTCTTACTTGCAAGAAATCAGACCTACATGCACACATCTTTCAGTAGTCAGCATCGACATTGCACACCCATCTTCTCATCAAAGAACCTTTAGACGAGGAATTAGATGCCAATCCTCCTCTTTCGGTTTCTACTTGCCTAAACTGACGTTACCTTCTACTTTGGTAGGCATGACTGGAATGGTTCTGGAACTTTCTGGCAGCCATTTTGTCTCCACGACGTGACGCACTCACTTTTTCTCTTGCTTTGCAAACTATTACAAAATGGTTCTCTTTACCGCAGCCTTTACATCTGCCCAATGGCAGGACATTTATCTTCATGTGGAAAGGCAAATTCACATCGAAAACACAGCTTCTTCTTCTTCAGAGACATCATTTTGCAGCCTTCTACCTTGTGTTTTTTCTTGCTTTTCATACTTAATGCTTATCACTCTAGGCTCCTCTGGCCTCCGTGTCCCCGGCTTGTTTGTCGGCACATTCTTCAGCTTTGGCTGCCATGAGCACATGGTCCAGACTGAGCGTTTCTTTTAGCATTCGGCGTCTGAAGGAAACGGAAAGGTAACCATCTATGACTCTCAGCAGAATGGCTTCTTCATCATTGAATTTGTTGAACTTACAGTGTTTGATGAACATTTCAGGTCTTTCAACAAATTCATCCATTGTATCACCATCTCTTTGTCTCTCTTGATTGATGATGTACCTTTCATAGTCAATGTTGTGCATCGGATTGAATTTGGTGTTCAGCATTTCTTTAATTTGACGGTACAAAGTTTTTTTGCCTCAGGGTATTTCCTTTATCACTTCTATCACTCCATCACCTGCTAAGTTTTTGAGATATTTGATTATCTTTTTGTAATCTGCTTCTTCCAGCGCATCAATGAAGTCATCAAAAGCTTCAATCCAGACAGTCCATGTAGTGCCAATATTCTACTTCTTGGCAACAACGAAAATGGACAGTGGTTTTAGGAAGGTGGCAGCTGTATAACCAAGTGTGGAGCTTATTGATGGTGAGAGTGGAGTTGTCTCCAATTCTGTTTGCTGTCCTTAAGGACCTGTCTTATTCATACCATCTCTGAGGCCTTGTGATGTAGTGGGCTCTGATTCGTTCCCAACAGGTTTTGGTAACATGGCCTCTTACTTCTCATCCATCAGAGCTTTTAATCTTTGAAGATCTTTCTAGTTGTACTGAGCCCCGCCAGGCTGCTCCAGTAGGGCGCCTCTTCAGGTATCAACAGCTACGTAAGCACAACCCCAGTACATTCACTTGGACCGCTGCGCCCGCAGCTAAGATCAGATGTCTATCTTTTACTCTGGTTCTGGTGAGTGAAATTGTACTTTAAGTATTTAAGACTATGCTTTCTAACACCTGATTAGTCTCTGCCTTTTAGCGCTTCTTTGCCTTTATCGACTTCTGATCGCAGCATTATTTGGCACTTTGGTGTTGCTGTTTGTTGCGCTTTCTGTACTTGGTTGTGAATGCCTTTAGCATTATTGTACTGGATGAATGATGGCTCTGTGCTAAGTTGTGGTGTCATCTTCTTATCTCAAAGTGCTGCTGCAACAAATGATGGACGGAATGATGAGTAAATCAAACAATCTCCCCCAGTCAAGAGATCTGGGTTGTATCCATCTTTCTTTTGCTCACTACTGCACCCCAGTTTGGATCCAGCCACATGCAAATCAGTCTTGACTCTGTTCCTCATGGGAACAGTCCAGCCCGAACTGCCAAGCCAGGTCCTCCCTGGGACAGAAATAAGCATCCTGGGACCGGTTTTGGGTATATCACCCCTCATTAGCCAGGCTAGCTTGAATCCGGTGGCACAGCGAGCAAGAGACCCACGTCTGGGCATACCCATCCCACTTAGGGTGAAAAGTGCTGCGGCAACAAATGATGGACGGAATGCTTAATGAATCAAACATTCTCCCCCAGTCAAGAGATCTGGGTTGAATCCATCGTTCTTTTGCTCACTACTCCACCCCAGTTTGGTCCCAGCCATATGCAAATCAGTCTTGACCCTGCCCCTCATGGGAACAGTCCAGCTTGAACTGCCAAGCCGGGTCCTCCCTGGACTGGAAACAAGCATCCTGGAACCGGTTTCGGGGTATATCACCCCTCATAAGCCTGGCCGCAGCACTTTCTTATCTCAGTCGTAGTAGCAATTTTCTGACTGACGATAAATGAAACTTTCCATGGGTCCTTCACTTTCTTTGAAGGTCTCATACTGGCTGGAGTTGCGCTTTGACTCCACATAAGCCAACCGTTGATTCTTTACTTCGACTGAGGCACACACGGCACACATAAGTAGTTTGCTGGGCCTTGGCAAATCCTCTGGGAGAGCACTCGACTCTTCAGGCTGCAGGGTTTATGTATTCCTTATCTGGTCGCCAGTTGTAGCATCATCCCCAGCCCAGTAGCATGTATATTAATAATGCCACACACGAAACTCGGTATTACACGTCTTTATACTCTAGATAGTTACCATTAACTGAATCGTTGTGTGTCATGAATTTTATTAACCACACCCAATCACTTACGTCACTAGACTACGGAGTCTGTTTGGGACCCTAGGGGTCCCGCGCTCTATAATACAGAAGACACTACAAAGTACATACTGATCAGCGGAAAAAATAGAGGATTTTAGTGATTTTCTTCATTTTCATACTAGCCCGGATAGTAAAATACCTGTCCGACCAGTGAAAAAATGACCAGGTTGCAACCCTAGTCAGATCAAGTGTTCTGGCTCTTGGGCCATTTTATTTCACCTCGCTCACATGCCCAACATGCAGTGCTTCTAGTTTTTAGGTCTCGGCCTGGCGTTGGAGCGCATGCGCTCCTCGCCTGCGAGAGCTATAGTAAACAGTATGAAGAGAAGGGAACTTTAATCCACGCCCCTGTGTCTCGACCGTTTCCAATTGGCTTTGGTCGTGATTAATGTTTTTTATGTGCTTTTGGTTTGCTGGCTGTCACTTTTGTTGACGCCCTTGCAGTTTTGTGATGCCGCCCATCGTGACAAGCACATCTGTTTGCACTCAGCCCAGACGCAAAGACAAGGGGCTGAATGAAAACAGATGGGGAGCGTTTTTTTTTCTTTTAGTGCTTCACGAAGACTTTTCTTATCTGCTTGTTTATTTATCAAGCAGATAAGAAAAGTCTTCACAAGGGCTGTGAAGCAGAGAGCCACGGTTAGTTTTCTGTTGTGAGGGTCGCGCTGGTTCCTTTTTTGATCACCACTGAGTAAAACCCATTACTTTCCCAACATGACTCGTTCTTTTTACCTTATGCATCACAGTTATGTGCTTTTCTTTGTTTGTCATTTTCTTTACTCATGAAATGCCTCGATTTGTGTGCGTTTTTTTTCTTTTTCTTTTTTGTGGGTGAAGCAATGAAAGCTGCAGACACAAAACTCCATGTACCTAAAAAAAGAACTGCCGAGTACTGATAAACTCCGTGCTGAAACTCGCAAAGGAAAACGAAATGCGATGTTAGCATTGGTGCAAGATAGCGTGTTTTGTTGTGGTGGATTGAGGCTTGGTGATTAAATTGTACTATTTGCACAAGACAACAGACTGGGTCAGAAAGCAAATCAGATTTTTTTTTTGTAATAAAGAATATAACCCATGCTTTCCAAAAATATGTTTGTTTGAGTAATGAATGTCTTTTGTGGAGATCAGGTAGTCCATGTCTTGCCAGTCCACAGCCTACGTGTTTTGTAACCAATCTGCTGTGTCAAGAGCACAGGAGACGTATGAATGTTTTTGGTAGCTGCATGTGCGACAGTATCTTTATTCAGTGAGCATGTCTGTGTCGTCTTTTAGGGTAGGTGAGTGTGCGCATCTGCCTGCGTCACTGTTCATGTGTGCCGTCTTATGTGTCCCAGTGTGTGTCTGTGCCCGGGTCTCCCGGGGTCTGCAGGGACCTCTGCCAGCGGGAGCCCTGACTACAGCGGGGCTTCCTAATCCGAGATGAGTATAATCCATGGTGCTGACATTCAAGGAACGTGAGCCCCGTGAACTGCCCCCAATCTAACCTCTGCTGTCTGCTTATCTGCGGTTTATCATGCAAATGCACACAGCGCCCAGGCGTCACAGCCATGCCGCAGAAAGCCCTGGAGGCTCACAGGATTCCAAACTGAGCTGCCCTGTCAGCCGCCCTCCCTCACGGCATTCTGGGTGAGGGCCGCCACGAATACTCGGGTCACTGCTTTAAAAACACTTTCCCTTCAGCGCCAAGACGTCAGTGGAGCTTTTTCGCCTATAGTATTATGCAGCCGGGTGTCATTTGAAGGGACACAAAGAATACGCAGGTGTGGAGTAGCATTTTTTAAACAAGCATTTGCAATGCAATAGGTCTCGCATTTATGCGAGTTTGAGCTATTGACATTGCAAATAACAATGCCTTTTATTTTTGTTTTCGTTATTAAAACATAAATAAAAGGCATTGCCATTTACAATGCCAATCGCTTAAACTCGCATAAATGCGAGACCTATTGCATTGCAAATGCTTGTTACTAAAGTTACTGCCTCTATAAGCTTTGAAATGCTAAAGTTACCAAACATGTCTATAAAATTGAGTCCAATAAGACTAATCAATTGGTGTTTCATGAAAGAGCACGATGTGGGAATGTGGGCCACTTTTTTTAAGGAGTGCCTGGCTCTAGTTGTGATCCCAGTAAGACCCTGAGTGCTTGGGGGGGTGTCATCATTTGTTTAATATGCAAGTGGTGGACGTCTGGGCAAGATGTCTGAACTAACCTGTCCTTTGAGTGTTTCGGTACTCTGAATGTGAAGTACATCATCCTCACACTGCCCCCACCAGTAGAATTGGCCCCAAGGGAGGAGCCAGAAGATTTAAATACCCCCCACTTTGAACCAAACCTCTCATGACACCAAGGAAGTCATCACGACCCTCTCCAGAAGAGCTTTCTTGTCTCCTCCATTCAAGCATTTATCCATTCATCCTTCCAGCCACCTATACATTCTGTCATCCATTCATTCTTTCATCCATCATTCAGTCTTCCACTATTCTGTCCGTCCATCCATCTGTTCACCAATCCATATCCAAACCTATCCATCCATCTCGAAACATATCCATTCATCTCCAAACCTATCCATCCATCCATCCTTTCAGTCATCCATCCCTCCATCCACCCTTTCACTCAGCCATCCATCCTTTCGCTCATCCATCTACCCACACTTTTACTCCATCTATCCACCAATCCATCCTCCCTTTCACTCATCCATCCATCTTTGCATTCAGCCATGCATCCACCCTTTCACCCATCCATCCATTCATTCACCCCTTTTCACATTTATCCATCCATCCAT
Source organism: Calotriton arnoldi (assembly GCA_963921515.1). Taxonomy (NCBI): domain Eukaryota; kingdom Metazoa; phylum Chordata; class Amphibia; order Caudata; family Salamandridae; genus Calotriton; species Calotriton arnoldi. The sequence goes on from CAWUFW010000279.1 coordinate 849,229, forward strand.
CCATACACCATCCCTTTCACTCATCTATCCATTCTTTCACTCATCCACTCTTACACCCATCCTTTCACTCATTCGTACATCCATCTATCCATCCACCCTTTCAATCATCCATCCATTCATCCTTCCTTCCTTTCACTCACTCACCCACCCACTCTGTCAAATTATTATCAGTCTTTGTCTGCCACGTTGCAGACAGAAGAGGCTCATCAAGAACTTCACCCTTACTGTAGCAGCTAAAGCGTGGGGTTCACAACACCCCTCTCCAAACCTATACATCTCCAAACCTATCCATCAAACCTATTCATCCATCACTCCAACCATCCACCCTTTCACTCATCCTTCCCTCCATCCATCCATCCTTTCACTCATCCAACCATCCCCCTTCACTCCATCCATCCCCCTTTCACTCATCCATCCACCCTTTCACCCAACTTTCCACCCATCTATCCACTTTTTCACCCATCCATCCATCTTTTCACTTATCCATCCACCTTTTCACCCATCCATCCACCCTGAACTTACCCATCCACCCATCTATCCACCTACTCATCTATCCAGCCTTTCAGTCAGCCATCCATCCACCCTTTCACTCAGCCATCAATCCTTTTAAAACATCCATCCACCCTTTAACCTGTCAATCATCCATCCATCCATCCTTTCACTTATCCAACCTTACATCTATCCTTTCTCTTATTCATCCAGCCACCTCTCCATCCACCCTTTCATTCACCCATCCATCCAAACTTTCACTCACACATTCATCCTTCCTTTCACTCATGTAATCACCCTTCCACCCTTTCACGTTAATTATAAGCCTTTGTGTGCTGAGCTGCAGACAGACGAGGCCCATCAAGAACTCCACCCTGCTGTAGCTGTTAAAGAGGGGGATTCACAACACCCCCGTGTTGGAGTGCTGCAATCTGTGTTTCTAAGGACTAGGACATTTTTTCAAAGGCAGAATAGTTTCCTAACTGATTCTATTCAACAAAAATTATGATTTTTTTCTGCTGGATGACAATCTCCCATCCCTTCTTAGACTTAGAATAACATACTTGATTTGGTTTTCTGGAGGTATTATAAAACTGCATCCAACATTATACATGGCTGAGGCATTAGGTTTTGTAGGCATACATCATCACCACAGAAGAGTTGGATTTTAAACTAACATTTTATAATCTAATTTGTAGGCGAACCATTTGTAGTCATAAGAATATAATGCACCTAGTACAGTGGCACCCGGTCCCATAGCTCTAAGGGCACCAGTGAACACTGATAAATGCTGTGCTGCATCTTACTACCACAGCAGCATTCAAAAGGGGCTATTGTCCTTGTTTAAACCAGGGCCCATGGCATGCTTGCTACCCTACGGGTGGAACAATTAGTCTGGCAGATTGGGAAGCCCACGTTGACTCTGCCTGGGTCTCATGAGTGAAATAAGGTTAGCTATTAATGCCCTACAATAAATATGGTTGAAGTTGAAACAGAAAATCAAATCTGGCATTATCAGTTATCAGATCTTTTTCATTGTTAAGCATATAAGGAAGTTAATTTATCCATTTTATATGTGTCACAGCCTGAAATCCCTCATTTAGTGCCAACTGATGCATTTCAAAGTTTCTCATATAATCACCACAGTTACATCAGCTGTGTCGCATTCAACCCAAAAACCTTTAGCAGCTCCTGAAAGCTTTTCTGGAGACCTTAAAACATTAAGGCACTTTATAACTCATTGCAGTGTTTTAATGTTTAATGCTGGCCATCAGTATTTACTACCCCAGCATCCAAAAGGGTGTTTCATTGTCTTATTTAACTGGGGATGCTGCATTTTGGTCATTACCTTTACTCTCTTTAAATAGCACTTCACTCGATGATGTGGTACAATATAAAGCAGAACTTCAGCAAATATTTGATAGGAGGTCAGTAGCCAACTACATATATTGAGAATAATTGGAATCAAAGCAGGATAAAAACATATTTGATGAGTTATTTAACACAGTTTAAACACTGAGGGGCCGATTCCGATCTCGGCCGGTAGGGCTCCGAATTGGATTCGGCATAACCGGATCCGATTCGAAGCCCTATTTCCCGACCGATTCGTACGCGCGTCCGGACGAGCGAGTACGATGCGAAATCGCCGACCGACTCGTTTGGGCGTCCCAACCGCTCCGACCGACTCGTTCCCGGGTCGAACCGCACCGACCGACTCGCTCGGACCCGCCTCGCACCGCGCAATGGAGACATTCCCCGGCCGGGTAAGTACGATGCGCGCTGAGAGCAGTCCGACCGACACACGCCGTCCGGCTCGAAAGAGCAGTCGGAGCCGTACTTCGGGGGTCCGTGTCGGACCCCCCTGTACGTGTAGCCACGCGAGTCGCACACAGGGGGACCCATGGGTCCCCCTACCTGTGCGTGTATGGCGCGAGTCGCTTTGCCGCGTACCCGCTGTAGGGGCGCCCTTGTTCGCCTCGCACCCATTGAGGCAATTGGAGCCCGCGTACGCCTTGTACGACCGGGTCCCATTGACTTCAATGGGAGTCCGACCGACTCGAGTACGATAGCATACGGACGCATCGTACTCGTTCGGTCGGGCTGCACGGGTCCGATTCGGTCGGAAATCTCTCCGGGTCCGGCTCGGTCGGGGAGATTTCCGGCCCGAATCGGAATCGGCCCCTTAGATTTAAAAACAGGGTGGCCCGAGGAAAAGCGAGGTACTCTTTTTTAGAAAGAGTTCAATGAACATTTGCAGGATGTGTTAGCTCAGGGCCAGATGTACGATGCATTTTAGCGTGCGCAAACGGGTGTTAGACCCGTTTGCGCACGCTAAAATGCTTGGGCCCATGTACAAACAGAATTTTGCGAGTCGCTAATAAATTGTGACTCGTAAAATACTGTTTTGCGACTTGCTATTAGGAAGAGGCGTTCCCTTCCTAATAGCGACCGCAAAGCTATGTACAAATGTTTTGCGACCGCAATTGCGGTCGCAAAACACTCTCAAATTACCAACTACTTCAAGTAGGTGGTAATGCATTTGCAAATGGGAAGGGGGTCCTAGGGGACCCCTCCCCCTTTGTAAATGCATGCAAAATTATTTTTTAAGGGCAGGCAGTGGTACCATGGACCACTGCCTGCCCTTGAAAAATGAAAGGAAAACGTTTCATTTTTTTTTTTTTAAATGCATCCCGTTTTCCTTTAAGGAAAACGGGCTGCATTTTAAAAAAAAGGCTGCTTTATTTAAAAGCAGTCCCAGACATGGTGGTCTGCTGAGCCCAGCAGGCCACCATCCTTGGGAGGGCCAGCCATTCCCAATGGACTCTCAAATTGCGAGAGGCTCATTAATATTCATGAGCCTCGCAATTTGCGACCCCATTGGGAATCGCAAACAGTGTTAAACACACTGTTGTACATGCAAAATAGCGCCTCGCAAATTGCGAGGTGCCAAAAACTCGAAATTTGCGAGGCACTATTTTGCGCATCGTACATCTGGCCCCTAGTCACTCTACTAAATTCATAGATTTGGTCTTACAAATGGATTACAAATTAGTGGAAAGTAAAGGTGAGGGAAGGTGAGCGAGTTTAAGGATAGAGTTTGGGTGGCAAAAGAGAAAAAAAATCAAAGATGGTTTATGGAGGTACAAAGGGATCATTTATGTACCTACTGTTGAATTATGACAACAAGTTCTTCATGAAGCCCATGATTCCCCTTCTGCTGCTCATTTTGATACCACTAATACTGAGGAACCAAAATACATTTCTGAAGGAAAGGGTTAAGAAACAAAGTACAGCAATATGTATGCAATTGCGACTTATGTATACAGACAAAGACCAACAGAATTAAGTCAATGGGTTATTTATACCCATTTCCTAATCCATCACATCCGTGGCATACTGTATCAATAGATTTCATAGTTGAACTACCCTCTGACATTGGATTTACTATTATTATGATGATGGTGTACTTATTCACTAAGATGACACACTTTAAACCAGTCAAAAGTAATCCTACAGCAGTAGAAACTAGTTCGTTTTTTCTTCAAAATGTTGTGCACCTCTACGGAATGCCCTCAGTAATAATTTCAGATCAAGGGTCTCAGTTTGTCTCACAATTCTGTAGGCATTTTGCGAGACTGGAGGATCAGAAATTTGCCTCCCTTCTGCATATTGTCCACAATTTGATGGACAAACTAAATAAGTAAATAAGGATTTGAGAGTGTGTCTATGATGCTATCGGCAAGAACAGACATTGTGGGTTCAACATATATGGTTGGTGATAATTCACTTCATACTTCATTGATTCATAGTCCATTTTTGTCATCTAAGGTGCCATCCTTGATTTCTCTATAGACCAAGAAGTAATATGTGTGCTATATGTGGAGGAACATTTGTGTTTGATTTCTAATCTGCATGAGGAAACTAAGATAACATTATTGAAAGTCAAAGAACTGTACAAGAAATATACAGGTAAACATCTTCGTAATGCTCCAACTTATCAGCCATCAATCAGGGGTTTGCAAAACGCACCTCTCACCCATTGGGTATCAAGGCGCTGGAGAGGGGATGGAGGGGGCTCCATTGGGGTCATCTGAAGGGCCAGGTCTTGAGGTCTTTCCTGAAATGAAGCAGTGTAGAGCTTTGCCAGAGGTGGAGGGGAAGGTCATTCCATGTTACGGCTGAGAGGTAGGAGAAGGACCTTCCACCCGCTCTGGTCCTGTAGAAGCGTGGGACGGTGGCCAGGGAGAGGTCGGCTGATCTGAGGTTTCTCTTGGGGGAGTGGAAGGAGAGATGGTTGTTGAGGAATCAATCAATCAGGGATTCACTCTGGTTTTCTACTAAGAATTTGAAATTTCATGGCAAAAAAAGTTTCAAACAAGTTTTATTGGTCCATTTTCTATCACAAAAGAAATAAATGTGAAATTGGCCATACCAGCAAACTACAGATTCACCCGGTCTTTCATGTGGCTCTGGTAACACTGGTGAAGAACAGTACTTGTCTGGTGCTGTAGGTTCTGATCAAGAACCAGCAAACAAATGAGTAAACTGGTTGTGCACTTGACATGTGAAACACAATGTCAGAACCCCTTTCAGAGGGTCACTGGGCACGCATGAGTTACTGGGCCCAACTGTGGCGGGTGAGGCCTTTTACTCCTGATGTGGGTGCCACTTAACTGGGCCAAGTACCCCTTCTGCACTTGACTCTCAGAGGTAGCTGTGGTTGAGCAGTCAAGGCTCCCTCTGGGATGTAGTTACAGCTTAGTGAACATGACTCATCACTCAAAGTGCAAAGAGTACAAACAATAAATCAATGTCCAGTCAAATAAATGCTTTTATAAGAAAAATCTTATCCCCTATTGGCGGTACTGGCACAACGCATATTTGTCTAGTCTGTCCCTATATGTCTCTAAGTTGCGTGCTTAACAATCGCTCTTGCTCTCCGGCATCCAGGCATGCTGGGTTCCCCGCCTGCCACTCCGCCAGGGTGCTCTCCTCCTCCCTCAATTCCCGCAGCAGCTGGCGGGGAACTCCATATGTCAAGCCCATTCCCACTCCCCGGACCACTGCCTTCAATGCTTCCCACTTCGTCGCTCTGCTAGTCGTCCACTGCCAGTTAATTGTCATGTACTCTGTCAGTGCCATAGACAGGGTCTCCCTTTCCATTTAGTCATGGAGTAAGTCAGGGGGCAATCTCCACCGCCGAGGACCCTGTGCAGGGGGATTCCACCGCACCACACACTAAACCGGGGCATGGTCTGACAAGAATCTGACCAAATGAGTCACTTCTGCTTCTGGAATGGCGGGCGCTCCCATCACCAACACCCTGTCAACCTGCTATGTGGCTAGGGAAGATGCATGTGAACAGTTTCTGGGTCGGGTACCTCTCTTGCCAGATATCCCATAGGCCCAGCTCCCTCATAATTGCTCTGAGCGTTCAAGTCATCTGAGGTTTAGTCCCCTGTTTGGGGGGTGCCTATCTAGGTCAAGGTCTAGTACACAATTGAAGTCCCCCATCCACAGTAAAGGTATGTCTAATTCTGTGGTTATTGAATCCTGTATAGATTGAAAGAACAAAGGGTTATTTTGCAGAGCCGTGGCTGGACTAGACCCAGGACATCAGTGGCAAATGACATCAACCACCGCTGTTGGGGCAGAGAAGCCCCTGTGTGCCATGTGGGCCTCGGAATGAAGTCTCACAGCTGTAAACAGCAGTTGTGAATGACTGTGTTACATGCTTTGGCTGATTAAAGCTAGACCTATTGGCTTTGTGTAGAGTCGGTGGAATGGGAGGATTTGAGCAGCACATGTCAGAGAGTTGGGAATCTAGAATGGGGGGTGGGGGGACTCTGACCATAAGGAAACGAAGCTGGAAGCTGGAAGGAACTGATGATGTTAAACCACAATCAATCTTTCTCAGTATATGAGAAGAAAGTCTTTGTGAAATTAATACATAAATTGGCAAGGAGCTTGAAGCCAGTGCGAGGGATGCACGCTGCATCAAAGAAGGACCTTCTCCAGCCTTGGAAGAAAACCGAGAAAGATATCTGAAACAATCCTCCGAAAACTATCTCCCTGAAGGATGAGCGAATGTAGTGGAAGATAAATCGAAACCTTGCCTTTTGCCAGCCTTAAACTAATAATAGAATTATCAAGCAATCCTTGCCTTGCTATATCGGAATAGCAGAACACGGGTGGGTGAGCTTTTTACTAAAACTGCTGGCATTAGTTATGAAGCAGCAGTGAAAACATTTACAGCGTGCGTGCCCTCCGTGTGACGTGCATCTCGAATACAGCAGGATAGAACTCCGCGTGTGTCTGAGCTGACGTGTATAGTGCCCACGGGCGCGTGAAAGAGCTACAAAAGTCTCGGCGCATAAGACACCATCAGCTGTATAAGAAAATAAATAGATAAATTCGGCAACCTGTGAAGAGAATAAGAAATAAACAAGCTACTCAGCGAACAACCGAGAACATTGGATACTGTTCATTATTTCAACTTGTGTTCATTAATTATATTGGCTTGTTATATTAGATTCTTATTTCAGTCTGTTATTTTCACTTTATTTTTGAGCACATATACATGAATGACAAGTGAATGGCTTCTCCACCAACATTTCTTGCCAGACCAGGTGCCACCCCCCAACCCCCATATCCTGCAAACAATGGATGCAACTGTTCCTTATATTTATGTTAGCTACAGAAGGTGAAAAGTATGGACCAGTCAGAAAACAGGTAATTCTGCACCCCTTAGGGGTGGAAGGAAGGTGATTTTATACGAAGATTTACCAGAACTATCTCTAGGCGTGGGCGATGGGCAACCAAACAAAATACATGAAATATCTTTGCAAATACTAGGCCTACATTTCACCCCAAAAGTAAATGTGGTTCTGTAATGCCACAAGTTTTTTTCAAGAGTACTGAAGATAGATAAGGACATTTCGTCATATGTGACTGCACTGAGAGGTGTCTCCCTTTCGTGCACGTTTGCGCCTTATTAATAAGAGACCAAATAGTAAAATGCACAAATAACAAGAGAATCAAAGAAAAACTCCCAATGAAGGATCCCACGTTGGATGAGGCCTTTCAGATAGCTATGGAAATGAAACACAAAGCTATGTGGTTAAAAGAAATAGATGAACCTGACAAAGGAAAGAGAAATGAAGTGGACACAACAATCACAATTAAACTAGATAGTGGCTATGTAGAAGTAAAAAAAAAAGAACAAAAGTTTTAAGAAATATAATAAAGATAATTTTGTCAAAGACATGAGATGTTACTGTTGTGGAGCTCCCGGCTATTTTTGCTCTAGCACAATGTATGGTGTTAGAAACTCAATATGCGGCAATTTTGGTAAAAGGGGACATTATGCCAAGGCATGGAGACCCAAAGGCAAAGAGTACAAGAGGTGAATGACCTTTGTGAAAGCTTACAGAAGCAGGGTTATCAACAGAGGGCGAAATGAAACCACCAACTAACACAATGGAGAAGGAAAAATGAATAATTAATATGGCTGAGGCTACTGGATGATTAACAATCTCTACACATGAGGAAGTACAAATGAGGGCTCCGATAAGTTAGAGAAACCTCATTGTATAGAGTGCCTGGACAATAAGGCAACAAGAGTTTTAGTAGACTGAGATAGCATTTAAACATTACTATCAAAAGATAAACACAACTGAAATTGGGAAAAAGGCATTGGTAAATTGAATGCAGACAACATAAAGGCAGCAGGTTATGCTGGGAAAAGGATGAACATAATGAGAATTAGATCAATGGTAATCAGATTTGGAAGAGAAGCTGTAGGAGAAAGGATGTATGTAACCAAATATGGGTCCGGCTTGTTTGAATGGCACCATCAAAAAGATCTGAACATAAGTCTGAACCCAAAAGCTCAAGTGCCTGTAATGGTGAATGGGTTTAACAGGGTGGAAGAGGTTACTGTAGTGGAAGAAAAACAGGAGGAAAGAACAATGCTAGGATATCCTCGTGTTTTTTTCTGAAGAATTCTGACTTTTGCAGGTATACTCTCCCAAAATAATTTGAAGAAAAATGCAAAACCAATTCACAAAGTGAGGAACAGTCCGCACTTGATGTGGGAACCATTGCAGAGTAAATTAAAGAGATTGTTGAGTCCGAAGCTCATAGAACCCATTGAGTCCTCGGAATGGTCAGTATATGTAGTGGCAGCACAGAAAGATTTGTTTGGGCATAGATTTTTGTGACTTGAAACAGAACATGTAGATGTATAGGCAACCCATTCCAAACAAATCTGAAATGTTTACTGCCATGGGGCAATATTGATCAATATTGATCATACTGGATATGTCAGCTGCTTATCACCAGTTCACTTGCATAAGAAGTCCAGTCACCTAGTCCTGTTACTGTTAACACCGTTAGGTGCTTTTCAATATTGCAGAATGCCATTTAGACTGGCATCCGCCTCTGTGGTCTTTCAGAAAATAATAAGAAACATTTTTGGTGAATTTAAACATGTATTGTATTTCAAAGAAGACATTCTCAACGTGGAACAAAATGAGGAAAGACATGAATAATTATTTGATGAGGCTATGAGACAACTGGAAAAGCATGGGTTGACTATAAAAAAGCGTCAACTGAGAAGGATATAAGTGACTTACTCAGGATAGAAAAATTTCCAGAAAGTCATTGAACCAAAGAAAAGAATAATAATGGCCGTAAAAGAAGCACCGACACCCTCTAACAATGATCATTTAAAATCATTTTGGCGTTTAACTGAATACTGCTCATAATTTGTGATAAACTTGCTGAGCTGGTAGAACCCCTTAGAATAATATTGAAAAAAAATGTTGTCATCAAATGGAATGATGGATGTGAGCAAGCATTTACAAAGGTGAAAGAATGTATTGTACAAACGCCCACTCTAGAACACTTTGACATGTCAGGAAAAACATATGTCATGACACATGCAAGTGTAATAGGGTGAGGTGCAGTGTTGACACAGTTAATGAGTAGAGAAGAACAAATCACTGAAAAATATCAAAGGTCAGAATATCGACCTACAGAAATATCGACGCAAGAATATCGAAGTCAAGAATATTGACATCCTATCTACATTATGGTAAGTACAAAAATATCGAAAAAAAAATATCTATGTCAAAAATATCGTTGTTAAAAATATCGTTTTTATTTAAGTTAAAAAAATAATGTAAAATAAATTAAATAATACATTTAATTAAAATAAACATAGTTAAAAATATTTTAAAATGTTTAAAAATTATAAGTAATATATATGTAATGTAAAAATAAATTAAACATATACATATAATATATAATATATATACTTACTTACTAATCATTTTTAATAAATATTTTAATAACTTATAAAAAAAATATCATATAAATTATAAATACATCTATACACATAAAACAATAATATAAATAAAAATTAAATAAATATATATAACAAATTAAAAAAATTAAAATTATTTTTAATCTTTTAAAAATTAATTATATACTACATTAACTAAAATAATACAAAAAATATTAGATAGCGGAGGTAATAAAATTACTATTCCAATTCCAAACAGTGCAACAGTAGGGAAAATGTTGGATAGAGTAGGGGTAAAAATTACTATTCCCAACCCAGTGACTGCAACAGTAGGGAAAGTGTTGGATAGCGTAGGGGTAAAAATTACTATTCCCACTCCAGTGAGTGCAACAGTAGGGAAAGTGTTGGATAGCGTAGCGGTTAAAATTACTATTCCCACTCCAGTGAGTGCAACAGTAAGGAAAGTGTTGGATAGCGTAGGGGTAAAAATTACTATTCCCACTCCAGAGAGTGCAAAGGAGGGAAAGTGTTGGATAGCGAAGGGGTTAAAATTACTATTCCCACTCCAGGGATTACAACAGTAGGGAAAGTGTTGGATAGCGTAGGGGTAAAAATTACTATTCCCACTCCAGTGAGTGCAACAGTAGGGAAAGTGTTGGATAGCGTAGGGGTTAAATTAACATACTTATTAATTAAATAATTTTTGTAAAATAAATAACATATTAATAATTAATTAACTAAAAAATTAATAATAAATACCAATAAAATTAAATTAATATTTACTTAAATAACATTAAATTACTTCCCACCCTATTCCCCCATAAACACACAACCCGCTACACATAAAAAAGAACACAATTAATTTATCAATTAATCAATTAATAAAAATTAATTACCAATTAATAATAAATTAACAATAAATTAATTAACAATAACAATAAATATAAAATAATAATAAATTAATTATAATTAATATAATTATAAATTAATCAATTAACAAAAATGTATTACCAATTAATAATTAATTAACAATAAATTAATTATCAATAACAATAAATAAAAAAATATTAATTAATTAATTATAATTTAATTACTTCCCACCCTATTCCCCTATAAACCCACAACCCGCTACACATAAAAATTAACATAATTAATGTAATTATCAATTAATCAATTATTAAAAATTAATTACCAATTAATAAATAATTAACAATAAATTAATTAACAATAACAATTAAAAAAAATAATTACAATTAATATAATGATAAATTAATCAGTTAAAAATTTTTATTACCAATTAATAATTAATTAACAATAAATTAATAATCAATAACAATAAATAAAAACATATTAATTAATTAATTATAATTAAATTACTTCCCACCCTATTCCCCTATAAACCCACAACCCGCTCTGATACTAAAACGCAAAATTTACTTTAAAAAATTACTAATTTCTAAACATTTAATACATATATTTAAAAATAATAAAAATACATTACAAAAAATGTTAAACATACATATAAATTACATACTAAAATACATAACACTAATATACATATCGAAATTATTAACAATGATATTTTTGCTAACGATATTACTTACTTCGATATTACTTACTTCGATATAATAAAAAACGATATTACTTACCTTAAGGTCGATATTCTGGTCACCGATATTCTTAACATCGATATTCTGTCCCTACGATATTAAAAACTCGATATTAGTGTAGGTCGATATAAAAAAATCGATATTTTGACTGCGCACCGAGAAGAACATGTGGTAGCGTTTGAGTCTAGACATTTGCAAGATGCTGAATTGTCCTATCCTGTAATGAAAAGGGTGGTTCTTGCATGTGATTAGGGAATCAAACATTGTAGATATTTTGTGTCGGGATTACCTTTCAAGCTAAGAAACTTTAATTCAATAATTTAAAGGAAGAAAGGAGATGGAAGGAAATGTAACCCAACAAATTTCAAGGTAGTTATTGTCTGTAATGGAGCACAACTTTGTAATGGAATATTTGAAAACAGTAAAGAATGTTATTGCTGACTGCGTTTTGAGAATACTGGTGGCTCAAGGGTTTGTCTCCAAGGAGGTGAGTTGTTTCCTGTCTCGAAAGGGTATAGTCTTTTGAAAGGGTCGCTCTTAGCAGGCCTCAAACAAACCGACTGTTAGAAAGGGTGATGTTAATCATTTGGTGATGGAAATTTTACAACTATCATTAGCCAATGGACTTTCATGGAGAACAGAATTAAAGAAGTAAATTTGGACAAACAGAATTACACATCACTGATGGGAGGGTCACCTTTTGTGTTTCTCAAAGAAGAGAATCAATGAGGAAGGAAATTCCAGCATGGTTGAGTAGCATGAATTGTGTATGGGTAGATTACACGGCTGTAAAGGAGAGACAGAGAGGTTGATATGCAAGGAAAAACTAAGAGAGATGATGACAAGAAAAAAATGTAAAGAAGGTAATAGACGTGGAAAAAGGAGATTGGGTTATTTGAAAAAAAGATAAAATAGTCAAGAAAGGCGATAGTACGTTTTCCACACCATACAAAGTGACTGATATGAGATTCATTGTGATAAGGATGGATAATGAAACTTTCTGGAGTTTAGGAAATGTATGTAAGGTAATGTACCATCCCAGAGATGAGGCATAATATCATCATTATTGTTAGGGGTGGGCAGAGAACTCCTCTCCGCCAGCGGAATGGAGTTAGCCAGCCACCACCCCCCCTTGGCCCGGTCCCTGCTTCTGAACCCAGCCAGGTCGGGTGAGCATGCCCTGTCCCCGATGGACCCCCGTCCCCAGCACCTGGACCCTGGGATGGCTTGCAGGACTGGGGGGCTCCCGCACCCCGGGCCCTGCCAGATGGAGCTCAAGTCCCGGGACCGGTCCCAGCTTCCGAACCCTAGCCAGGCCGGGGAGAGCCTCCCTGGGCCCCGATGGACCCCCGTCCCCATCGCCCGGACCCTCGGCTGGCTTGCAGGACTGGGGGCTCCCGCAACCTGGGGCCCGCCGGACGGAGCTCAAGCCCCGGGCCCAGTCCCAGCTTCCGAACCCTAGCCAGGCCGGGGAGAGGCTTTCCGGGTCCCGATGGACCCCCTGGGTGGCGCGGGACATCCGCAAATCGCTGCCATCCCAGACCGGGCCCAGGTGTCACCTGCTCAGGGCTTCTCCAAAATCTCCAGGGGCTCCAGCTCCGGCTCGGCCCCCCTTTCACGCAGGGCTGGCCTCCTGTCGCTCCTCGCCCCAGAGACAACGGGGAGCTAGGCAGTCCACCCCACTCTGCAGCCACTCTGCCCTGGCTACTGACTGTCACCCCCCACACCCAGACCTTTGGGCGTCAGGTTGCTGACTCGGGCGGGTGTGCCTTCCACCTTCCCGGAGCCCGGGGGCAGGAACCAAGGAGGGTTGAGCCCAGGCCACGTCCTCTCCCCACCGGCCTGCCCGGGGAGCCCATTTTCCTC
>CAWUFW010000279.1:865000-882500 GCA_963921515.1 Calotriton arnoldi
GTTGGTAAGATCTTTGATTTTCTGCGATAGACCCTGATAGTATTTAACTTTACTCTCGAACACTAATTCAAGGGAATTCTGTGAGTTTTCATAACGAATAGAAACATCAATCACTACAGCAGTACCATTTTTGGTGAACACTACATCTGGTTTTCTTAGTTCACCTTGACTATTTTTAATATGTGGTTCCCTGTATGTCATCCACCCACACCTTTTGCTCTATCAATGAGCAATTCCAACACTTTGTTATGCCTTTTTATCCTTATGTCCTTGGTTTTAGGGCATGCACCTGAAATATGTGAAATTGTTTCGCATACATCTTTGCAGTATCTACAAGTAGCAAATGTACGATTTCTTCCCCTAGTGATGGTTTCTCTAGTATACAAAACAGTTGCTCTCAACATCAGCGCAGCTATGTATTGATTTTCTTTCATTTTATTATGTTTGCTGATCCAGAAATTTGAGGTTGGATTACTTGCTAAGTATTTTATACCATCACCTTGGACAGGGAGATTTGCCCATTTTTCAAATTCCTCTTTTCTCCAATCATATGTTGCTACCAAATTCAATTCATAACTCAGAAATCTACTGTCTAAAATGTTGAGCTTGTGTGTTTTGATGATGCTATCAATTTTTTCATTGATTACTTCTCCTGCATACATGAATGATTGAGCTATGTACAGATCTGGAGCTTCCCTGAGATACAATAAACTATTGATTTTGTTTAGACCAATTGTCGTACATAACTTTGGTATACTGAGGCCCCCAAAGGATCTTTCCGAATATAGGAGACCATCACATGTGTATGCAGGTAGGTGTAGGAAATGTTTGACATACTTTTTATTGTTTGATCCAGAATGTTTAAAGTTTTAGCTTCTGTTTCTGTCATTTCCAACTTAAATGACAGTTTAGGGATCAAATATTGACACAATATTTCTATTTTCTGTGTGGGCTTAAGTGGTAAATTGTCGAGTCTTTGAGCCCAGTCAACAAGAACCTCATTACTTTTGTTGTTGCTTGAATGGCCGGTGTGTGGATCAAAGTTCAATCCGAGGTATCTCTCGCTTTCTCCTGGATGAATGTTTTCAATATTTTGTTTTTCAAATTGCCATGGTTTGCAGTTGTTGACCAGGATCTTATCTTTATGGTGACTTATATAAAATCCATGTGTTTTTTTCACATTAAGCTTTAAGCCTGTTATTTTACTGAATTTTTCAATGATTTTCAGATTTGTACTCATTCCTTCCCAGGTGTTGCTGAGTACTGCGATATCATCTGCAAAGGCAAGAGCGGTGATTTGCTTAATGAGACCATCAGAGCCGAATGTGAAGCCCTTGCCATCTTTCCGAAGATCACAGATCAAGGGATCCATGGCAATGTTAAACAACAGTGGGGATAAAGAGTCACCTTGCTTAACTCCCGACTTCATTTGTATTTCTGGAGTTGCTTCATTGTTTTTTCCCTTGAAAAATGTTGTTGAGTCAGTGTATAAGTCTTGTACTATGTCTCTGATGCATGATGGAACTCTGTGCCTTTCAAGACTGTGTAAAATGTGACCATGGCTGACAGAGTCAAAGGCTTTTGAGATGTCTATGAACACCACTGCTAACGAGCTTCTGTTTTTTCGTGCTCCTTTTATGTAAGCCTGGGCGGTGAACTTCGCTACGCTCGCGAAGCTTGCGAAGTTACGGTAACTTCGCGATTCGCGTAGAACGCGAAGTTACCGTGCACTACGCAATTTGCGGCGTAGCGTAGCTGTTTTTCTTCATCGCGCGCTCAATATACGTTCTCGCGCGTGCGGTAACGACCTACCGTGATTCTGCGTTCGCCGACGCGACTTCCTATCCGTTCGCGGGCGCCACGAGATTTGGAATCCGGCCGCACGATCCCGCGAGAGTGTGCGACCGCGAACACGTCATTCGGACGCGCGATCTGACTTCCGGCGGCAGTGTTGGTAAGATCGCGATCCCGAACACGAAGAAACTACAATCTGGCGAAGAATATATCTCGAGCATCATAAAACCTTCTCGAAAATGATGAATTAGTTCATTTTGCACAAAAAACTCCTCAGGTTGTCATTTAGAGATGTAGTTTGGTGAGCAAGGAGTCCTTTTTCTTTTTTTCCAAGAGGAAGGAAGTGCCCCTGATTCTCAAACTTCCTGTTCCTGTCCAGCAGGCTCCTCCCAGTGTTTTGTCCATGTGCTGTTCACTTTCATTTGGATTTGGAGCTGGAAGGATCACTTTTTGTGTCTGTCTGCTGCATCATATCATTGGATTGGATTTGAGGACTCTTGGATTTGAGATTTTACAAGTAAGTTGGAGAATTGGTGTACTTGTTTGTTTGATTGGGGCTTGTTTGTACCTACATTTTTTGGGGGGATTTCCATATTTTTTAAAATGTATTGTTGTGGCCTGTAGTTTCGGCAGGGGCCTAGTTGTTTTTCTTTGATTGGAATTTCAGCCAGTAGGCCCAGACTAGAGCCAGAGGTACCCATGGGTGCATGTTTCTGTGGTGTCTGTTGAATTGAAAGTTTAAACATCATGTAGGCCGGGCATCCATGGATGGCATTGTTTTGAATTGGTAAAAGTGGTTTTTGGGGCGTATTTTATTTTTTGTGGTGTTTGTTAAATAAATAGGCCTTTTCAGCCAGTAGGTAACCCTGGGCGTTCAGCTCGCGGACTTTGGGCAAGTCCGCACTGCGCGACAACGCGGACTTACACTTTTTATCTTCTTCGCGCGCTCAATGTACGTTTTCGCGCGCGATAACGACAATTTGTGACGATCGCGATGCCGAACACGCAGAATTTACAATCTGGCGAACAATATCTCTCGAGCATCATTAAACCTTCTCGAAAAAGTTGATTTAGTTCATTTTGCACAAAAAACTCCTCAGGTTGTCATTTAGATGTAGTTTGGTGATCAAGGAGTCATTTTTTTTTGTTTTACAATTTTTTCCAAGAGGTAGCAAGTTTCCCAGAGTCTCCAACTGCCTGGTCCTGTCCTTTGTCTTCACTTTTTGTTATTTTGGGTGGCCTGGCCATGTGGGTGGCAGCCATTTTGTGAAGCCAGGCATTGTGCTTTTGCCATAGGCCTGCATTGTCTGTCTTGTGTTCCTTTTCTTGTTGTTCTGGGTGGCCTGTCCATGTGTTGGCGGCCATTTTGTGTGAACAGCCACTGTGCTTTTGCCATAGGCCTCAAAGCTTGCGGCCTAGTGTGCCAGTAGGCCCGGCGGTAGTCATCCTCATGGGTGCATAAAAACTGTTTGTGTTGTCTGTTGAATTGTAACATAATTGAGGCCATGGATGGCATTGTTTTGAATTGGTAAAAGTGGTTTTTGGGGCGTATTTTATTTTTTGTGGTGTTTGTTAAATAAATAGGCCTTTTCAGCCAGTAGGTAACCCTGGGCGTTCAGCTCGCGGACTTTGGGCAAGTCCGCACTGCGCGACAACGCGGACTTACACTTTTTAACTTCTTCGCGCGCTCAATGTACGTTTTCGCGCGCGCGATAACGACAATTTGTGACGATCGCGATGCCGAACACGCAGAATTTACAATCTGGCGAACAATATCTCTCGAGCATCATTAAACCTTCTCGAAAATGTTGATTTAGTTCATTTTGCACAAAAAACTCCTCAGGTTGTCATTTAGATGTAGTTTGGTGATCAAGGAGTCATTTTTTTTTTGTTTTACAATTTTTTCCAAGAGGTAGCAAGTTTCCCAGAGTCTCCAACTGCCTGGTCCTGTCCTTTGTCTTCACTTTTTGTTATTTTGGGTGGCCTGGCCATGTGGGCGGCGGCCATTTTGTTAAACCAGCCACTGTGCTTTTGCCATAGGCCTCCAAGCTTGCGGCCCAGTATGCCAGTAGGCCCAGAGGTAGTCACCATGGGTGCATAAAACTGTTTCTGTGTAGTCTGTGGAATTTTGGCATCATTTAGGCCATGGATGGCATTGAATAGATTCAATTGAATTGCGAAATGTGGCTTTTTTTGGAGGGTCTGACTATTTCACTTATTGGGTGTGGTAAATAAATGCCTTTTTTGCGTGTGTACTGTGTCATTATAATTGTGTTGTTGTAGTGGTTGTCTAACTTTCCAAAGTGTTTTTAGCCATGTGGATTTTAGTTTTTGCATTAAAGCTGTGTGTGTTTTATAAGGCATCCTTTGTCTGCCCATATATAGGCCTGCTTGAGTTCATTGTTTGCCGTGCCTTGTGCCTGTGAGTCACCATGTTTCTGGGGGCCATTTTGTTGTGGTAGTTATTAGTGTGCTGTTTTTGCCACATAGGCCTGCGTGTCTTTCCATTTTTCCTCTTGTTTTACTGCTTCCAAATCCATCCCCATTGCCAGCTGCAGCTCCCTGATGCTGCTATATAATACATCCCACGTGATGCACAAATTTAGGCCAAACATGCTCCAGTACATTTTAGTTTTTGTTCTTTAATATTCTTATTCTTCCAGAGTGTACAGTAGCCAGGAAAGCCCTGGCCTTGTTGTCAACGTCTCATAAATGGCTACACTGTGTGTTGTTGTTGGCAGAGTTTCTGAAATTTAATAATTGAGGCCACCACACACTAAGTTCTATATTCTATTTGTTTGATTTGTGCTATGTTTGACTGATGTTCTGGCTTTTTTGCTTTTAGGTGCACAAAGACTGAGGAGGAGGTGTGTCTCTCATCATTGCCTGTTGCACTTCCAGACAGACATCCTGCTGCTGGACACACAACGTGACGTGTGACCTGACCAGACATCTCTGCAACTGAGTGCTGCTGACATCTGAAGAAGATGGGCCCAAAGAAAGCAGGTACCAGGTCCTCCAGTACCAAGAAAGTTGCTATTGAGAAGAAGAAGGAACAGAAGAAGCAAGTGACACTGAAGTCTGGTGTGCCGGCCAGTACCTTTTTGGGAAAAAAAAATTGCGCCTGCAGCAGCGGTGTCCGGGGGCAAGCTGGGGGCAGCACATCCGCATCAGTGGACCCAACCCACCAACCCAGGGCCAAGCACATGAGTGGGGAAGAGGTAGCCAGCCTAATGGTGGAAAGCAGTGATGCTGAGCCGGAGATAAACTTATCGCTATCTCAAAGTAGTACCCAATCAACGCAGGAGGAAACACAGCAGATAAGTGGTCAACAACAACAGCCGCAACCACCGCCCGCAATAGTAGTTGTTGTTCCTCCTGAAGTAGGGGCAGTTCAGGAAATTGAGCCTCATGCAGAGGTAGAAGAAGAAGCCACTCATTCAGAAGATCCATTGTCTTCCAAATCCCCAGCAAGGAAAAGGAGGGGTAGTCCATCGAGTTCTTCGCCAAGCCCCCTTCTGATGATCTAGATGCCACTTGGAAGCCACAAACTGAGTCTGAGAGGGAGCCACGTTCCAAGACCAAGCTAGGGAAAAGGAAGGTTCCAGAAAGCCTTACACTTATGGAGGTCGATGTAGAACAGCAAGATGATGATGATGATGACGACGAGCCAGTCATCACGAACATCACTCCCGGCCCCGAGGAGATGGAGACCAACATTCTTACTCTATCCAAAATCGCTGCGAGGGATGTAGCACGCATACCTCCACAGGTAACACCAACACGACCTACAGCTTCCATATTTGCATTAGCAAAGGCCCGGCAGCGACCTACATCCAGCACAACCACCACCTCTGTAGGAGTAGGTAGTGGTACAGCAGCACAGAGTCAAATTCAACACACACCCTACAGATCATCCGGCATTGGAAGTGGCACCTCCAGCAGGAGGCCAAAGTTAAGCTCCCCAGTTTGGGACTTCTTTACGGTTAGCGAAAAGGAGGAGAACATTGCTATATGCTCCATTTGTAATACCTCTGTTAGTCGTGGTAAGCTTGGTACAAACTATGGTACCGGAGGCCAAATGACCCATCTGAAAAAACACCACTTGATCAGCTGGGAGGACCACCTTCGCGACAGAAAAAAAACTGCAACCATTGGTGTTGGTGGGGATAAAGGAGTAGAAGAAGATCCGATCACGGTGGAAGAGGAAGGACAGGGAGACATTCTCTCTGGTAGTGGTACACAAGGTGTCCCTGACCCCAGCAGTGCAGTCTTAACGTTGCACACATCTTCAGCAACATCTCAGTGGCACAAGAGTAAGAGTCAGCCGGAGACACCAAGAAGTACCAGGTCCGCACTACCAAAAAGTGCGTTGAGCCTAAGAGAAAGGAAAACCATGCAGCCTACCATTATCAGCATGTTTGGGGGTGAGGGGCAGTACGAACGCAACCACCCAATAGCACGTTTGTACAATGCGAAGCTGGCTAAAATGTTAGCACTGGACCTTCTCCCTTTTTCTTTTGTTGAAGGGTTGGGTTTTGTGGAATTTGTGTCAACCATCTGCCCAAAATGGCATGTTCCCAGCCGCTACTATTTTGCCAGAGTTGCAGTTCCAGCACTACATCACGACGTGCTGGAATTGCTAGGAAAGGCCTTGAAGCAGAGTGCTGTTCACAGTATCCACCTGACTACAGACATGTGGACCAGTTGCCAAGCCACAGATTACATGTGCATCACTGCACACTGGATCAGTTTTGTGGGTGTTAGAGAACAGCTATCTGCTGGTGTTGATACTGCAGAGATTTTTCATGCCACTCGCAAACATGCAACTGTAGCCATGTTTGCCATGGAGAAATCTCATACTGCTGCAAACATTTTGGAAGAGTTTAACACCAAGGTCTTTGAGTGGCTGCGCCCAAGAGGGCTTACGATTGGTTTTGTTGCCACGGACAACGGCAGTAATGTAGTTTTGGCCATGCGCAATGGTGGCTATTTCAGGGTCCCGTGTTTGGCACACTGCATTAACATTGTTGTTCAAGACTTTTTGAAAAATGAATCAAAAGTCAGCAACTTACTGGTCACCTGCAGAAGAATATGCACACATTTCAGCCATTCTTTTAAAGCCCGGAAGCAGCTGAGGGTCATTCAACGTGAGCATAAACTGCCAGTCAAAGCGCTCATCCAGGAGGTGCCAACACGTTGGAACTCAACTTATTACATGCTTGATCGTCTGTTTGAACTGTACATACCACTCAATGCTTATGTCATGCAAAGAATAGGGGAACCTACTGTGAGAGGCATGACCGTTGAGATGGCTCAATGGGACCTCATTAAATGCCTGACTGAGATGCTACTTCCTTTTGAGATCTTCACACGTGAAGTCAGCAGGGAGGACTGTACTATGGGCCAAGCTATCCCATTGTTGCACATGCTAGAGCAACAGCTGAAGGATGTGTCTGAAACGTACGCAGGTGTGGATGACAAACAAGACGCATATCATTTGGCGGAGACCTTAGCCGCTCGCTTATCGGAAAATACAAGGATTAAAAATAAAATTTTGTCACAACCACATTACATTAGTGCCACAATTTTGGATCCACGGTACAAAGTATTTCTGAACAGCAAGGCAGTAATTCCTTTTTCGGAAGTGGATGTTGCCAACTACAAAACTTTGATAGCTAAGGAAGCAACTATTTTCGAAAGCGAACGGCTGTTAATTACAGGCCCCCCACCACAGGCCATAACCAGTACTACAGGGCATCCAGAGTCAAGTTATACTTCGGAGCCTGAGGGCAGTGCATTTGCCTCCCAGCAGTCACCTACACCAACAATAACATCAAGAACAGGATCATCCACAGCACAATGTGCAACTGATTGGTTTCTACAGCAGGGGTATGGTAAGTCCAGTGCTGATGCAAAGGCAAAACCGGCCGAGCACATCCGAGCACCCCTTAACATTGAGCGGATGGTCCAGGCCTATCTGGATGACCCAACAGAGGTCTTCATGGATGGAAACCCATTGGTGTATTGGTATGGGAAAAGAAGCCAATGGACAGTGCTCAGCAGGCTGGCGATAAAGTATCTCGCTTCCCCTGTCGCAAGTGTCTCTTCTGAGCGTGTTTTCAGTGCTGCTGGTGCCATTGTAACTTCGAAAAGGACCAGTCTCTCGGCCCAAAGCGTGGAGAGGTTAACCATGATCAAAATGAATCAGCACTTTATACCACCGGATTACAAAATACGTGAATCACAGCAGGAAGAGCAGAGCGACTTGGATGACGTAAATAGTGCGTTACAGGACCTACTTCTGTCCGAACCACCAGAGTTTGAGGACGAGCTCCTCTTCCCTGACAACTAGGCTTTCAAATTGTTGCTTTCTTCCTTCCTTTATGTGTCTGTGTATCTGTCTTTCTGGTTCAAATCAAATCACAACAAAACCATCACCACCGTCTTCTTTTTATTTCCCTATTGGAGTTGCACGTCTGTGCATTTAACTGTCCACTCTTCAGAGTCCTGCTTCATCTTCCTGTCTCGCACAAGTACATTTCCATCAAGCCAGACATTAGTACAAGAAATGTTGCCTTTACCAGTCCCGCCTCCATTAGAAGTGAAACGTGACTACTATAGCTATCCTCCGTTTTGTTTTCGAGCCGAAACTCATCAGTGTCCGAAGGCTACAGCCTCAGCAGGCATCCAAAGGTCCTCACTGTCAGGACAGAAGGTACTTGGCAGAGAAAGACAAGAGACTCTTCGAAGAAACTTGCTGACATTTGTGCAAACTCAAATGACCAGCAATGAGCACTACACAGGCCGCGGCCCATCATCACAGTGCTGACCATGGGAAGCAACTTAAACTGTGACAAAGAAGTGCCACAGATGAATAAGACGAAAACCGAAACAGCGCCTAACACTCAAAATGAATGTGGACTGGAGTAATGATGAGGCCACTGCCCCGCAAAAAAAAAAAAAAAAATGTCAGAACTAGGCATCTGATGATCTGACAGCCAAAGAGAAGAGCAAGACAGGTAATGATGGAATGCATTGGATGTTTGCAGACTCTGAGCGATTGCTGTTGTTTGTTGTTGATGTTGTGCATGAAGTCGAACTCTACTCTACTAGTTAATCTACAAAGTGACTCAAGTAAGTCAGTGACAGTCAATGTTTCCCTTCTTGTTGTTTAATAACCAAATTGTACTCCTACTACTGCAGGTGCAGGCCAATATCTGTTGCAATTTTTTAATATGGAATATGGACTTACTCGGAGTCAATACAGACTGAGTTGTAGTTGGACAACACGTACCACACCATGATGATGACCATACTATCTTTTCGCGCGCAGTCATTCAGTTGGATCGGAGATGATTCAAGGACTAACTGCATTTCATGAAGTGGCATAAGGTAAACATAAACACAACAATTCAACAAGAAAGTAGTAAACACAGCAGACCTACATGTCCATGTAGTGGTCTAGTCGAGTGTAGTGATGACTGACAGCGGCGCATTGATTTTGTCACTTAATTAGGAAAATGCTAAGTTGCTGTGTATGCCTTTTGTCTGGCTATGTCAAAAATTAAGGTAAATGGAGGTTGGGTCACGGGCTGGTGCTGTGGTGGGCCTGTTCTGTCCTGTTGTTGTTGTAGCTTAATGCTGTAAACAGAATCTACACGATATATCCAAGCCGCCTCACTCTGAAAGTGTTCTCTCTTCTCTTCTTGGACTCCACCGTAAATGATGTTTTTTTTTTATTCATTGATTTCTCAATACCCCTTTTGTTTTTCCATCTAGACGTTACAGGCCGGCCTTTACCCTGTGCTTGCTATACTGGGAGACACAACTCACATTTACCTTACCAATCGGCATCAGGAAGGCCACCAAGATTGATGTGCGGAGCGTCCATGGAAGATAGGACCAAGAGGAAGGACGAGATTCAACTCCACAATTTTAGCATGATAATACAGTAACTTTAGTATCATTCATCATTCATCTTTTAATTAATTTGAATCCTTTTTTCTCTGCAATCATTAGGACTGTGTGTTGTGTGTTTGTTTGCTAATTGATCCCTACAAATGTTTTTTAATTGTCTTTGCTATCTTTACAAGTAAGCCCAGTACAACATGGAATTTGGGTCTCTGAGGGCATATTACAGGCAAGGCAAATTGCATAGAATATACTGGTGCCCTGTACTGTCTAATTGTCTAGTAGGAGTTATTAAGTACTACTCATTAACCATCAAGTTATCTAATCTTCATCATCATTAACGCATGCATTTCCCTTTTCTCGCTTTATTGATTTTTTGGATAAGATCATGGTCGTCTGCCAAGATTGCGCTTTGCTTTTGTTGTCCATGCGTACTGTTTTTCATTTTCAAACCTTTCCCCAAACCCCCCTTCCCATCCATTCATCAAACCCTAACCCTCTTCCCCCGGGCTGTGATTTATATTGAGGTGTGATGTGACTACATAAAATGTACACCAATTGATCACACGCTTGCTGGGGCAGATGTGGTGAAAGCAACACTAATTCAATTGCAAGGCAGGGCGAGGAGCTTCTTCTGCTTGGCCACCCATGCTCAGTCTATGTGCATTGTGCAAGCCGTCACCGGCTAATAGTAGTACATCATAATTAATTGCCGTCATTGATTGGATTAATCATCAAACTCCTACCACACAGCAGTAAAGGTTACGAATTACGATTGTGTTAAGTTAAGTGACTCACTCGACAGCACAACTGCAGTTTATAACTTCTTGTACTAGGCTGTCCCCGCCACCATTATGTTTAATTTGACTTTAGCAGTTGCAACTGCAATATTGTTTGTTTGGCAGTCGTCTTCTGTACTGTATTTCACTTCGTTCGACTACTCCTCCCACAGTTTTTCTCAGGCAAGTGACTGTCTCTTTTTTTTATTTTTTTAGCAAATGCTACTGCCAGTGTCTACTCTACTACTACCACCACAACCATGGCATCTTCTACATTCTCTATGGAAACCATGCAGCCATCGCTGTGCCGAACGTAGTCATCATCAATCACAGGTAAGATAAGTTTGGTGGGAGGTAGAATACTAGTAGGACAAATAACTCAGTGAGGGGTACCGCATCTATCTGTTTGTTATACATCATCGGCAGATTATTTAAATCAAACACTGGCTGCGGCCCTGCAGCAGCAAGGAAACCAATGTGACGTTAATTCGTAAAACAGTAACCCCCCACAAAACATTAACATTGTATGTTTAAGTATAAATATAATTTATTACCCTAACAAAAATAAACTATCCCACACCTGACCCACCCCTCTCCCTAACCCCAACCAATGTCCAAAACGAAAAAAGTCCAAAGAATGTCCCGAAACCCCAACGCCCAATTCCCACCCACCAAAACAAGGAATAAAAAGGGGCAAAGCAACAGGGTCCTCGATGTTATAATCGGCGGGCTTTGAGGTGTTTGTCCACCAGGATTTTCACCCGCTCCTCCATTTGCTCCTCTTGCCGTGCCATCCGGAGGAGAATCTTCCTGCGGAATGCCCTGCAGTGGCATCCACAATGGGGGACAGCAGTGCTGGCTGCTAATGAATTGCGGCGGGTGGCTATCAGACCGCGGCGCCGTACCGCTGGAGTTGGGGCCTGGCTGGGGCCCGGGGCATCGGACGAGGCTGCAGCTGCTGCCGCCTCCTCCTCCTCCTCCGCCAGAGCCACCAGCCGCCGGTACTCCCGGCATATGGCCTCCAGTTTCCGGCGCCGGGCCCTGACTGCCAACTCCTTCCGCGATGGTTTGTCTTGGGAAAAGAAAGAAAAAAAATATTGTTGTAACCAGTACTCTTACCTAAACAGTAACACAAAATTAATTCAACACATAATGGCACAGTAGCACTAGCAAGAAGCACAGTACATAACATTTGTGGTAATAATCTATCTATCCTCCCACTTCCTCGGCCTCTAACATTTGTGGGAGTTTCAGGCATTATACTAGCACTATGGACTCCAACCAGTACACAGTACACCAGTGTTCTTCTTATCTCTAGTTTAGGGAAATGACATAACCTGGTTGTAGCCGGCATTGCCAGCTCGGTCATCTATGCTTGAACCCAAGACAAACATACGAGTCATGACGCAGAGTCACATTAGTTTGATTTACTACTGTTTGCAGGTGGGGAAGCTCGTATTTTTCTATTACGGGTGGCACTGGCCATACTCTCTCTGTTACATGGAGGGCAATTGCTCAATTTCACAGTGCCTTGGCTACTACAAAAAGGCAGATTATATATCTGATCCAATGATCGTTGCTTTTATATGGGACAACGACATAAGGTCAGTAGCGGTCGTTGGTGGGACTCGGGGAGTTTGGCCGGGCGGTGGCGTGGGTAGGGGCAGGATGGGGGTAGTAAACTATGGATTACGGCCAATTACAGGTAAGTAAACATATAAATAAATGAAACTAATTTTGTTGCGCACACTGCATCGCATTTGGCGGTGCAGTGCGCACAATGAAATTCACTTTATTTATTTGTATGTTACAGTAAAGTTACCTGTATTTGCCCGCGTAATACATTGTTTACTACTACCCCCACCCTGCCCCTCCCCACATCGGCTTTGGTACGCTGGCGCGGTTTCTTTAACATTCCCTAAAACTGTGCATCCCGTGACAGTCTCCACCTATGCTGTCTATGATGAATACATACAGGCATCCATCCATTCTAAGTAAATGTCAATCATTCTTCTTAATCTCTCCACAAACGTTACTTTGTTTCACCAACAACAACGCATGCGTCCACTCACTCCGTTGCTTGCCTTGGCTTAGAGTTTCACCCAAACACCGCTGATGATTCTTGCTATCCACAGTATCCACCCATACTGTGTCTTCCACCCAGGCAGGCATCCATTCTTCTTTCACCTCCCACCCATCCTTCAACAACACATGCATCTGATTCCTATCAGCCACCTATCCATGCTTCCAACGTATCCTTCTCTGCCAGTCGTCATATTAAATCTCGCCCGCCCTTCCTCCTTCCACCCTTCTTTCCCTTTTTGTTCAACACATCCATCAAGGTCATCTGATCTGACTTTTAGTCTCCTCCATAAAACTTTCACAGCTGAGTTGGAGTCAGATATAAGAGGCCATTGGTTAATGAAGTCACGCTGGTAATGCTATTGCTACTGCATTGCTCATGCTAAGTAAAGGGTGTCTTCTTTATTAACCGTTGTATAATGTTCACTACAACTTCATACCTAATAAGTCTCAACAACAGTACAGTGAGTGAAGTCCACTCCACACACCCTTCCAGCTAGTGCAATGTCAATAAGTCATGAATATAACTTACCACCGCCCGCCACTGCTGCTGGCTCACCCCCTGTATCTCCTGCCCCCTCCGGAATGGCCGCAACGCCATCGCCGCTGGCCCCACCGGCACTGGTGGTCGGTAGTACGCCTAGAAAAAACATGACACATTTTTAGATGCCTGTACACCTCCCCCTATTTATTCTTTTTCACTAGCAAGATTGAAAAAAAGTTAATACATATTATTATTATAAATCACATTCAATAGTCCAAATCGGGTACTAGAGTACAGTCAGTAGACAGACACTAGTAGTGTTATTATGGTCCCTAGGGTCATTATTATACTATACTCTACTCTTTGCAAAGTTAGCCTGAGCCATGCAACCATTTTTCGCTTCATGTCTTTTGCGCATGTTACCTCGCAGCTTGTTGTGCAGTAACAGTAAGACGCCTTTTGAGCCCACATGAGCACATACAGCTACTGTCTGAGCGTTGCGTACAAGAGGTCGGAAAACAAGCCACTTTGTTATGGAGTTCCGTTAGTCCGTATTACTTAGCCATAGGTAACATGTTACAGTTTTTTGGCAGGACTGACAAATGCTTGCATTAACACGCACCATTTTTCTCAGGCAGAGGATTCCCTTCTACGAACCAGAGATTTGCAGAGCTTATGAATGATGCATGTAACCAGTAATTCTACGTTCTACGGTGAGGAGTCGCCCAGAATTCACACAGATCTTTTGTCTTATATCATCATGCACTTGTTGCAACAATTTTTATTGTTTTAATCTTATGCATTTTGCTGTTGGAGCTGGCTGGAGTACACTGAATTTTATAGAACAACAACATACAGAGGTTGTCATTTGAAAATAAACCTTTTGAACTTACACATAGACTCTGTGGTATTTGGTGTGGTGGTGGTGGTGGACTTACACGAGTGAGTGAGCGAAAGTGTGTTATGTTCTGGGTTGTGGAATCATAATCATTGGGTATCTTCGGGTGGGGGTTCGGGGACCTAATGAGACACTAGCTAGTCGTTCAGGGGATTGTGGGTTCACTTCTGACTGAGGTGTGAGGAACGTCCAAGTTCCAAACTCTCATCACCAACATCCTCTTTCATTGTGCATAGTTCTGCATGGGGCTGTGCAGAATCCAAGTAGTATGTACTATATCCTATCAAAAATAGTCAAATATCTGGTTGTGCATTTTGTTTGTGGTAATTGTCAAAGCCTCAAGATTAAGAAGCCTAGAAGAGGACAACCGAAAGGACTGGACTCAGTGGCTAGAGCTATTAGTATTGGTCAATCTGAGTTCTTTATTCAAAACCGTACAATAAAGAGTGGCAATGCAAACTGGGCAAGCTTAGCGACAGACTAATAGTAGTAGTACCGAGTACAGACATTCATAGCAGAGGCAGTTACAACTTAGAGGCAGGGATAACCAGAATTTAGAAACAGATAGTCAAGTCAAGATCAAAGAATCTTTTGTAAAAAATATAATTAGGGAGTGGAGCCAGAATTAATAGTTCTGAAAAAATAAGGTCCAGTAAAAGTTAGGGCAATATAATTGTTAATATAACCACTGGAGGACTTACTGGGACCAGCAGCAGGGCCCTCGGTAGAGGAGCGGTCCTCTGGTGGTTGTCCCGCCGACTCGGACCCCGTCTTCTTGCCCCTGGGTGCTGCAGATCAGTGATCATGTAAGATATAATAAAGAAAAAGAAAGACACAAACATTAATGATTGCTGTGAAACAAATAAATTATCTAAAAAAACGCTCAAAAAACGTTTTAGGAAACAAAAATTGCAATAAAATTGACCTATCTAATCCGATCGCCTACTGGCTTGCGGGATTCACGGACAGTCTACTTATTTGGGAACACTAATTCAGTGTTCCATTCTGATTGATTCAAATAAAATCCAGAACACTAACTAAGCCTAAGTACCACCTGACCTAGCCCACCTATTCCAGGCGGGCCAATTGTTCATTAAGCCTGCATTTCCATTTTTTTTTCCATCAAAAATGCATAGATGAGAAGGAGGACACATGCATAAAGTCAGTGCATAATGCATACACCAAATTGTTGGTTGGTTGCGTCTGATGTTCTGCAGCTGACTGACACTGCTAAGCTAAGCTTACCAGTACCACTCACTAAACAAACTACAAAAGGTTCTACTAAGGACTGGGGTAAGCAGCACTCAGTGACAGAGGATGCGTCACGCACACCGCTCAAAAATTATCAACTAATAGTAACTAAACCTAGTATCAAATCCATCCACCACTATTTGACAGGAGGACAAAGGAAGGACTACAGTCTCTCTAGCAATAGCATTACCTAACTGAAGTTCTCTAAAGTAAACTCTTACATAATAATGACAAGCGAGCGCAAAGTTGCAAAAAAGTAAGAGTACCGCCCAGCACCTGTGTCCTACAATCACAGAAGATTTTGAAACGTAATTTACCTGCAATGTAAGCAGCATTATTCTTGTTATTTGTAAAAAATGTATACACAAATCACAATACTTATACTACTATATATATTGGCTACTCACCAAGCCCCACGACCTCGACACCTAGCAGGTCCAACAGGTCCTGCTCCCGGTCAAGAATGTCTGACCACCGGTGGGCCAGCTGGTTATGTGTGCGCCGGACCGCGGAGCAGCGAAACACTGCCCGACGCACCTTCGCCCACCGGCGGTGACGGTCCTGGGTCGGGTAACCGGAGCCTGGCCTGCCGCCTGCTGCCAAGGTCAAGGGGAGGTGGCGCTGAATAAAAAAAACAAGGGCGGCCACCTCCTCCTCCGTAAACAGCTGGCGGGCTTGCACCCCTGCGGGGCGCAGTCTGCCGCAAGGCAGGCGGCGATTGGGCGCACGCGCCTTGCCCTTTGACCCGCTGCTGCTACCCTTCGCCATGGTTCTGGGGTGGGAGGAGGTGAAAAAGAAAAGTTAGAAGGGAAAAATAAAGTTAGGGGAAGAAGTAGGAGCTTAAAGAAGAAAGTTATATAAAACAGTTGAAAAGTAAAAAAAACACAGTAAAAAGTAGAAAAAAATGCAAAATATAGACTTAGGCAGAGAGAGAGATAGGTAAGAAATAAAGAAAAATTGAAAAACAGTGTAAAAAACTAAGGATTGCAAAGATTGAGGGAGGATAGAAAAGCAGGCCCAGAACCATAGCATAGAGTGGTAAAACAAGATGGCCGCGCCCATCGCGACCGCATGGGTAAGTTCGCGCGATATTTCTCCCCGAGCACGCAAAAAACGTCGCGAACACGTACAACGCGTTCCCGAACATGGAATGCGCATCGCGAGCACGCTATACGCGACCCGGAACAGGAAATAAGGGATCGCGAACGGGCGGGACAAGTGAAAACCAAAATGGCCGCGCCCATAGGCGACCGCATGGGTAAGTTCGCGCCCCCGAGCACGCAAACAGCGTCCCGAACACGAACAACGCGTTCCCGAGCAAGAAAAACGCATCGCGAACGGGCGCGCCAAGCAGCTACGCACGCTCGCGAAGCTCGCGTAGCGCTTCGACGTCTTCGCGTAGCTTCGCGTAGCGCGACTACGCGAACTACGCCCAGGGTTACTTTTATGATGTTTTGCAGAAGAGTCAGATTTTCGAGACAACCTCTCACCTTCATGAAGCCTTTTTGTCTCGTGTTCAATTCAACGAAAAATGCGAGTCTTTTGGTTAGTATTTTCGTGAACAACTTCATGAATGCCGTACCGATGGTAATTGGACGCCAATTACTAATTTTTTCCAGTTCGCTAATCGGTACATTTTTAGGTATTAAAATCGATCGGTTCTTTTTAATACTTTCTGGTACTCTTCTGATCGATAACCAAGATGACAAGATTCTGGGATGCACGTTATGTAAGTCATTAAGGCCAATTTTGTCAGGCCCCACTGCTTTCTTTAAATCTGATTCATCGAAGGCTTTAGTTATTTCGAGCAGTGTAATTTCTTTACACAGTCCTCCAATTTCCCATTCATCCGGTATCCGATCAATTGGGATGAATTTGGGATTTTTCTTGTTTTCTTTTTCAATTATGTTTTTATAATATTGGAAGATTTCATCAGCACTGATTTGGCAGGTGGCATCTTCTGCCCCATCGGTGATTATCCTGGCAATTTTCTTTTTGTCTTTTTTAAACATTGCCTGGTATTCTTTGTAGCTGCCCTTTGCTTTTGCATAATTTTTCTTGTGTGTCTGATTGAGCCTTCCATTTTTCTTATCTTTCTTTGCTATCTTGTTTTGTACTGGGGTAATCTGTTGCTCATCTTGAGCAGAGTTCATAGGCTCATTATTGGGTTCGCTCGTTGGTTCGGTACGATTTGCTGGTATAGGACTTATATCATTGGTGTTGTCTGAGATATAAGTCACTATCTCATCCATCAGATCCATAGCAGCATCGTGATGCTGGATGTTTTTGGTGTACTTC